>QRDG01000513.1:6758-435067 GCA_012064385.1 Puccinellia tenuiflora
TGGGTGCAACTTATCAAAGAGGCATGCAAGCCTGCCTCAAGGACCAAATCGGCAAAAACGTACAAGTATACGTCGACGACATCGTCATTAAATCAAAGGTTGGAGCCACGCTCCTCGACTACCTATCCGAGACCTTCGTAGCACTCAACAAGTACCACATCAAGCTCAACCCGACGAAGTGCGTATTCGGGGTACCCGCCGGGCAGTTGCTAGGGTTCCTTGTATCCGCCAGAGGCATTGAGGCGAACCCAGAGAAGATACAAGCGATCCTGTCAATGGAGGAGCCAACTAACCTCAAAGGAGTCCAGCGGCTAGCCGGTCGTGTCGCGACACTCAGCAGGTTCATCAGCAGATTGGGAGAAAATGCGCTTCGGTTTTATCAGTTGCTGAAGAAAACTGACAACTTCGAGTGGACAGAAGAAGCTCGCCAAGCATTCGCCGAGCTCAAGCGGACCCTGTCAACAAAACTGGTTCTAGTGGCACCTCAGGAGCAGGAGCACCTGTACCTGTACCTGTACCTAGCCGCGACTAGACAGGTAGTCAGCTCGGTGCTAGTCGTCGAGCGCACAGAGGAAGGAAAAGTACATGGTATTCAGTGCCCGATTTACTATGTCAGCGAAGTACTGTCATCTTCCAAGCAGCGGTACCCACATTACCAGAAGCTGGCATACGGAATATTCATGACAGCACGTAAGCTAAAGCACTACTTCACCGAGCACCCTGTCACGGTACTGACGGGTGCACCCTTATAAGAGATACTCAACAATCCAGAAGCAACAGGACGAGTAGCTGATACGTCGCAAACATATCTACTTTTCCAAACACTTTGCTATTGTTTTGCCTCTGATTATTAATGAATTTGTTTGGAACTAACCTGAACTGACGTTGTTTTCAGCAGAATTGCATTTGGTGTCTTTCTTTTGTGCAGGGTTCAGAAGTTCGCGGAAAATTCCAGAAAAATTATAAAAAGGATTTTTGAAGATGAATAAGCCTCGGAAGCGGAAAACCCCGAAGGGGGGCCACCCCAGGAGCAGGGGCGGGCCCCACCCGCGGGTGGCCCCTAGGCCGCGGTAGGGGGGCGCCCCTGTCCCTGGGACCTCCTCTGGCGATCCCCCTTCGCTTATAAGCTCCCTCTCGACCTAAAACGACGGGCCCCCGAACACTTTTTCCAGAAACCTTACGGAGCTCCGCCGCCATCACGAACCCAAAATTCGGGGTCCAGGATCGCTGTTTCGGCACCCTGCCGGAGTGGAGATCGCCGCCATCGTCACCGCCAACGCCTCTCCATCAACCATCCATGTCATCCCCCTCCATGTGTGAGTAGTTCCCTTCTGTAGGCAAGGGGATGGAAGGGATTGAATAAGATTGCTCATGTAATTTGATGCCAAATTGTTAGGGCACGATGCCTAGTATCCTCTATTTCTGTTAATCATCGTTGGTGCAACTAGTTATGCTTAATGCTTGTCACTTTGGGCCCGGGTGCCATGTTTTCAGATCTGAACACTTATGTTTGCATGAATATAATTGTTGTTTGGATCCTATCTACTAGTTGTATGTACTTGTTGTCAACCGGAACCGGAGACCCCGAGTGACAGAAACGGGGACATCGATGGGAATGGTTGGCAACTCGAGGGTTACATGTATTCATCGTGTGTTAATGCTTTGATCCGGTGTTCTATTAAAAGGAACACCTTAATTGCCATTTGTTCCTTATTTGGCCCGGCTGAAACCGGATGGCAGGACAAAAGATGCCGTGCAAGTTCTTATTGTAAGCACGTACGGCTAAATTAGGAATACATGCCTATGACTATTTGATACTTGGATGCTATTTATATATTTATTTGCTTCGTGCTTAGTTATGTGCATTTCATGAGCTATCTTATTCATGCAACGGCCGTCTATCTGTCCCTATGCCTACGGTGTTTTAATCCCGCTGTTTACAATCATTACTTTTACCGTCATCATTGCTGTCTTTATTTTATTACCGCTGTTACTATTCTACTGCTGCCATCAAATCACTGTTACTACTGATAAATTGCTTTGAGAGAAATCCTTTTTAGGTGTGGTTGAATTGACAACTCAACTGCTAAGGCTTATAAATATTCTTTGGCTCCCCTTGTGTCGAATCAATAAATTAGGGTCAAACTAACCGCGAAGACTGTTGCGATCCCCTACACTTGTGGGTCATCAAGACTATTTTCTGGCGCCGTTGCTGGGGAGCATAGCTCTATTTATAAGTTCACCTGGGAGTTTTTCTGTCTGCTGTAATTTACTCTTCATCATGAAGGGTAAGCGAGATCCTAAGTTTCCAATACTACCTTCCACCACAAGGAAAGGTACTGCTCTGAACTCTAAAGCTACTATTGATTCACCTACTGTTTTAAGTCAACTTCTTACACCACCTGTGAACGCTCGTCCTACTGTTGATGCTTTGCTTTCTGAGTCTGCTACTGCTTCTGATGAATTTGATGATGCTTCTGCTGTGCTTGATGATGTTGGTTCTTTAGGCCCCTTTTTAGAATCTCTTGTCACTAGGTCTAAAGAAATTACAATGCTCAATGAAAATCTTACTACACATGTTAGCTCTCCTAATCTATATAATTATGAGAGTAGGTATCCTGATGATTCCTACATTGATGTTAATGATGAGTTTATTAGACAATATATGGATTGTTCTGCTTCTAAAGATCCTGATGCTTTGAGGAAATTGCTTGAAAAGCAGGCTGTTAGGAATTATTTTACACCTGATCCTGAATTTGCTACCTCTCCCATATGCATTAAAGATGATGATTTTAATTTCTCTGTTGATCTTTCACTCATATCTAATGTTGAATCTGATCCTTTTTGTGGAACTAAGGATGACAATGCTGTAGAACACATGAATAAATTAGCTTCGCTTAGCCTTCTATTTTCTGATGATAAAAAGATACAGCGTTACTATTTAATAAAGATGTTTCCTTTATCATTAAAAGATGATGCCAAAGTGTGGTATAATGATTTACCTTATGGATCCATAAAAAGTCCTCATGAATTGCTTGATGTTTTCTTTGCAAAATATTTTCCCGCTCACATGCAGCATGAGGCTTTGCAGAGAATTTTCAATTTCAGACAATTGGACGATGAGCATCTCCCTAAAGCTTGGGGGAGATTCGGATCATTACGCAGGGCTTGGCCAGGGCATGATATTCCAAAGAATGAACTCCTTGATATATTTTATAATGGACTAACTGTTGAATCTAGGACATACCTAGATAGCTGTGCTGGTTGTGTTTTTAGGAAAAGGAATGTAGATGAAGCTGAAGAACTAATGGATAAGATTGCTAAAAATCATGATGAATGGAGCATTCCTGAACCTCCTCCATTACCAACTCCGAAGAAAAGGGGAGTGCTCTTCCTAAACCCAGAAGATATGCAAGAAACCAAAAGATCTATTAAGGAAAAAGGTATTAGAGCTGAAGATGTGAAGAATTTACCTCCAATTGAAACTTTATGTGAGCGTACCACTCACCCACCTATGGTAGAGGTACACTCTCTTCATAATTTTACTGTTAATGATATTCCTTATAGTAAGCCTACTAGTCAGTATTTGGATGAATTTGATAACTTTATTGTTAAACAAACTCATTTTAATATGCAAATTCAAGAACAATTAAATGATAACACCCTGGTTATTAAAAATTTGCATTCTGTCTTGGAGAAAATTCCTAATGATGTCAAAGGTCTTGTTAAGCATTTTCATATGGTCCAAACTCAACTTGAACAAATCACTAAAGTGCAAAAAGACTGGTCTGCTGGAATTCCTACACAAAGTAATAAACAAACTTGTGGTGTTTTAACTAGAGGAGGTATCTCTACTCAAGATCCACTTTATCCTGAGGGACATCCTAAAAGAATTGAACAAGAATCTCAACTGGTTGAAAATAATATTACTAGTTCCCCTAAAAAGAAAAAGAAAAAGAAGAAACATAAAGAATTAGGAGAAGCTAGTAATATGGAACTTGATAAAGAACCTACAAGTAATAATCCTAATGATGTCTCTAATTCAGATGCTGAAACTGAAAGAGGTAATGAGCATGATAATGATACTAATGAACCTGAAGAACAGGAGGAGGAGACTGCACCTCCTGTTGCTAAAAAACATGGTAAAGAGAGAGAGCCATGGGTGCAAAAACCCATGCCTTTTCCATCTAAATCTCAGAAGGCTAAGGAAGAAGAACACTATAATAAATTATGTGAATGGATGAAGCCCCTCTTTTTGCAAATTCCTTTGACAGATGCTGTTAAGTTGCCTCCCTATTCAAAATATATGAAAGACATTGTTACTAATAAAAGAAAAATCCCTAACGAAGAAATCTCCACTATGCTTGCTAATTACTCTTTCCATGGCAAGATTCCCAAAAAGCTTGGTGATCCAGGTATACCTACTATTCCTTGCTCCATTAAGAATAATTATGTTAGAACTGCTTTATGTGATCCTGGTGTAGGAGTTAGTGTTATGCCATTTTCTCTTTATAAGAGACTTTTATTAGATAAGCTTATTCCTACTAATATTTCCCTACAAATGGCTGATAAGTCCACTGCTGTGCACATTGGTATCTGTGACGATGTTCCTGTTAAAGTTGCTAATTGTTTAATCCTAACTGACTTCGTGGTATTGGAAATGCCTGAAGATGATAATATGTCTATTATTCTTGGGAGGCCTTTTCTTAATACTGCAGGGGCTGTTACTGATTGCAATAAAGGAAAAGTTACTTTTAACGTTGATGATAAAGAACACACGGTGTACTTTCTAAAGAAGATCAATACCAAAATTGGTTTGAACTCCATTGAGAATATTGAATCCAACAAGATTGGAACTATTGATTGTCCTATTCATACATATTCAAGAAAATATGAAACTCTCATGATTGGGACAATTCTTATTCAATATGAGGTAACTTGATTGTCTGTTGAATATTGAATAATTTATGTCAAATAAATTTGGTGTGGTAGCAAGACTTGATCAACCTTGCTAACAAACCAACTTTAGCAACATAAAGATATCAAGATTCATTAAATTTTCTTCTATTGCTCATCTTTAATTTTTCTGTAATTTTTATTTCTTGCTTAGTTTGTTCTTTTTAAATACCATTATCCTGTTTTATTAGCTTATTTCAATCTCATTTAAGTTCCTCTGTAAAAGTTTTCGAAAAATTACAGAAAAATTACATGAATTTTATTATTTTTAAAGAGACACAGGAGTGCTTGGGGCTGACCTGGGGGACACCCCAGGGGCACAGGCGGGTCCCACCCGCAGGTGAGACCATGGCCGCGGACAAGGGCCGCATGTGCCCCCTGGAGGGCCCCACCAGGTGAGCTGCCTCCCACACACTCCCTCTCTCTCTCAAAAAATCACTCCCCCATTGCTCAAACCCGAGTTTTTGCTCTTTAGTGCTGGGATTTTCGATCTCTTTGTTCAGCCCATTATTCTTGCTGAAATTTGGAGCAAATCCTCTCCGGTATGTGACTCCTTCACTCCTCCAATTAGAATCTTGAATGGTTTTGTATAAGTTGAGTATTTTGCTGTTGTTTATGACTTTGAGTATGAACTTGCATGCTTGATTTGTGACTTGTTAGATGGATTTGATGCATGTACTAGTTGATATTGAGTTGTAGGAATGGTCTAATGCACTTCCTATATTTTATTTTCAAGTTTTATGAGGTTTGTTGAAAAAATTCAGAAAAGGAAGAACATGCCTAAGTACAATTTAGGTAGGATCTTTAAGAAGAAGGAGCCCTCTTCTCGTTGCGACACGAGAGGGTCAAGTTCTAATGCACCAATGAGGCCTTCATATAATGAAGATTTGGAGCCACTTGGTGTTATTGTGCTTGCTCGAGAGACGGATGTGCGTTCATCGATATACCCATGTTATGAATTTCTACAAGCTACAGGGACGGATATTCATTTCCCGAGGAGGTGCTGTAGCGGACCTGCACTTAAAAATAGGCAAGATCCCTGTGTATAGTGCTAGTCCCTGGATCGAATCGCTAGCACACACAGTTTACGATCAATACCATAACATTGTATCAATTTATTACACGAATGATCCAGAGTTAAAATATTCCATTACAACTTTGCATAGCTTGAAGCTAGCAGAAAACATAAATAACAGCGGAAGACTATAATTATTTCATGGAGTCCCAAACTTCATGTACCCACATGCGAAAACATGTTGGTTGTAGACTCGGAACCCGTTCCTTACTCTTCGTCGACGCAACCTGCAACAGTAAAAGCGTTGCAGCCAAAAATTGGTCAGAACCATATGAATGGATCTGGCAAGTGATACTTGTGGACTCATAGAGGAAAACTTCTAACAACTATATGCATATCTGGTTGGTGGAGTTTGAAGGCTCTTTGCGTAAAGCAAGTTTTATCCTATAAAATCATTTTGACTCATTAATTGGTATCACTGGGAAACTCCAGCATAACCGTGACAACACTTGGTAAACTCCAGTGTGTCAGGTGACTACACACGGTAAACTCCGGTGCGTCACTTATTGTTGTTCACTAACAAGTTTTATTTAGAAGTTGGCATGATGAGATTCTTCCATTGTCTTCCTTGTCCAGCTACTCAAAATTGTCCGTAACCGGGGACACGGCTATGATCATAGTTTGACACTCTCGAGAGGTTGTGCAGTTTCACCACAAGACTCAATCAACCCATTCTGTCATTGACCCTCATGTAGTGAAAAGGAAAGGAGAAGATTGAGACGAGACCTTTTGGGAATAGTTCCTACTTAGTCAAGATAGGGGCCATCTATCAAGTGGCTGCACGGGAAGCAATCAAAACTTGGAGCAACTTCAAATCTCTTTGATCCTGAGTGGTTGTCGGCAGTGTGATCCATACTCCAAAACTAGAGAATCAACCTCTTCTAGCAACTTTATACTCCCAAAACTGGGGAAATGCTTAAACCAACCACACACCCAGGTAGTTCTTTAACTTAGTTATTTTTCAAGACATTTACCAAGACAACATCTTTGCAAGGCTAAGCAATTCTACTAAGTTAAAGGCTACTACAACAACATGGTATAAGAGGGGTGGCTACACTACTTTGGGATTTCATAGCATAGCATAGTAGTAGTACCCTATCATGCATACTACTCAAAAATAGCTACTCATGCATAGACAAAATACTTAGGAAAATTTATGCAATGAGCATCACTTGCCTTGGAAACAGGTTGAGCAGGAGCAACAATTGCTAGAATTCCCGCGTCTCTCCGAATAGTCTAACAAGAATAAATCAAGCCGCACATAAGCACACAAAACAAATATAACAATACAACAAAATATGCTATGCATGAAATGCATTAAAAATCACAAGTAAAATACTAACTATTGTTTTCTGTTTTTTAGAAACATGCATGAAGTCAAAATGCATTTGAAACAATTTTTAATATAATAACAACACAAAACAATTCCCAAAAAGGGAATAAACACAAATTAAATACTACTGTTAAACAAAATAATTACAAAAAATATGGGAGTGGTTTTACTGGACAGAGGGCTTCAAAACTAAGCTAAACCAATTGGATTTACTCAAACAGCTATTTTTAAACTAAAGTTATGAGAAATTTACTCAAATATCACATTTGAATTTTGAATAAATTTAAACTTGTCAAAACAGAAAACTAAAACACCAGAAAGATTCTACAGGTTCTAAGGATTTCAAATATATAAAAATATTTTAATTTGGCCAAACCACTAAAAAGTTATGATAGATCTAAGTTGCAGGGGGTTTTCTGCAAAAACAGACAGAAACTGCTAAATTCGGGAAAATACACAGAAATTTCCCTGCCACATGGCAGCTTCCTATTGGCTGGGTCTACTAACTGTACGCTGACTGGGCTGCTGGCTGTGCTGCCACGTCGGCGTACCGATTCGGAAATAAAATTAAAACATAGCCGCTGGATCTAGATCCAATGGCTCAGATCTAATTGACCCATACCGGCGGCGACGGCACGGCGAGGCGCGTTCTGAAGAAACTACGGCGTGCTAGGACGAACTCGTCATACCTGGACGTGCAGGACGACGAGGTGGTCTCGGTGGCGTGGCTGGCGGCGGTGGAGTGCACGGGCTCGACGGTAATTCCTCGCCGGAGTTGGCTCCCGCGGCGGTCGATGGTGGTCGTGGATGTGCGCGTCGTTTTGCGGCAAATAAAAATACCGCATGATGTCAGGGAGTTGTGCATGGCTAAAAGGAGAAGAAAGGAACGAAGGGAGAAGGCAGGGGTCGTCGGAGCTCGCCGGAAATGAAGCTTCTTGCCGGCGGCAGTGGCAAGATGTCGAGCTCGATTCCGAGTAGCCTGGGGGCTCTCGGAGTGGGGTTTGTGTGGAAAAAGAGAGAGGAGGGAGTGGGCTATAAGGAGGTGGTGGTGGCACGGCCGTTACCACTCGTGGTGGTGCGGATTGAAGAGGGAAGGTCGACGGGGTCCGGCCGGTGAGCTCCTGGGCGGTTGAGGACGATGTTGACGTTTGGGCCCCACATGTCGGTGACAAAGAGGAGGGGAGAGGGCGCTGGGCTGACTGCTGGGCCGCGGCTGGGCCGATTTGTCGGTTCGGCTGCGGTCTGGCCCTTTTGTTTTTTTCAAAACTTTTGCTATTTTCTGATTTCCAAAACCAAACAAAACCAAATCAAAACTTTTTCAGAAAAAATTCATAAAATACTTTTTGAAAAGCTTGTTGAATATAGAACACTTTGGCACATACTTTGCCACAAAATAAAATAAAATAATTGATTTTTCTGACAAGGGTTATTTAACCCTATTAGGTCAAAATAATTGTTTTAACTCCAAAGTTTGAATTTAAAAATCAACTCACAAGAAATAAAATGCAATGCAGCAAGATGATGATGCATGAATGCATGTTTTTGAAATTTTGAAATTTTGGAATGTTACAGGTGCTGGATGAGTACCTCGCATCAATAGTCCCTGAGGAGGAACCGGAGGAGGAGCCATAGGATATGTAGTGGTAGCCACAGACGGGCGCTAACTGGGGCGTGCCACCACCATGGTAGATGAGCCCCACTTAGGCCAAAAGCCTAAGCTTGAGGGAGTACGTATCTCTCACCGGCACCTTTTTACTATGTTCACTTAAATGCTTTATGTCGGTGTGTTCATCATTCCTTTGTGTATCCGTTAGTGTGTTCCTTTTGGTTTCTTTTCGCTCTTTTCAATTTGCTCAGTCGCCTTAGTTGTTCTTTTTGTTTATTAATCAAAAACCCAAAAAGATTTCCTCTTTGTTTGCCTCTTCTTTCTCATAATAAAAAAAAGACCAAAAATATTTTCTTTTGTTTCTTGTTCGTTTATTTTCTACTTCGTTTTTAGCCGCTTCTTCCCAAATTGAAAAGAGCAAAAAGATTTCTCTTTTAGTTTTGCATTGTTCCTTTCACTATTCGAAAAACACAAAAATATTTTCTCTTATTCGTTTTGTAGTTGTTTCAGAGTTCACCCCGTGTTTGTGACGACACTTGCACATTTTTATTATTTCTATATCTTTCGGTTGTGCAAGCTCTATGCAATAATGATGATATTTGGCGACACGGATGTGATGAGGAAATTCGGTATGAACTCTATTCGTTTTCATTTTTGTACAGATGCTTATCCTCATGCTCATGTTTTAGTTTGCTATGGTAGAATGTTACGTAGATGATATTACTTAGCTTTTATGGATTCCTATGCTTAGTCTCAACTTGTTAAGAGTGGATAATTTGTCATGTAGACGTGAGCATGTTTTGCATTGTTTATAATATGGTATGGTGAAGTGAGATCCTCCTCCAAAAGATTTATTTGGATTGACTTGGCACATGTTCACACACGTAAAAGACTAAAAATAAAGTCTGTTAAGCCTTGACGGTTTATTGTGCTTAGAATTGTAGTATCAATCTTATGCTTTATTCATTGATTGATTTTGTCGCAAAGCATGATTATGACAGTAGTGCTCTTGATCGGTCGCTCCCGAGTCTTTTGCTAGCCTCCATTTGCACTGGGTGTAATTGTCCAACCGTGCATCCATTTTCCTTTAGCCAAAGTATTCCATTTGAGTCCACTATATCTTCCTACATATGGTATTTCACCGCCATTCCAAGTAAAATTTTCATGTGCTACCTTTAAATCATTCAAAAAAATGCTTCTTTTTATGTCTCTGTTTTTAGCTCATGAGGAAGCAGTAGAGGGCTAGATATAACTTGTGACAAGCAAGGTCATTTCCCCCTTTTTCACCCGGTGTTGATGGATTACGTCTTCACTTGAATCAACCCGAGAGCAGCTTAAGCAAAATATAAATATAACTCACCATTCTCCTCCGCGCAATGCAAAATCTGAGAAATCAGCTCAAACATTGGACAGTGGTGAAACCAAGGAGAAAGAGGAGCGTACTCGCTCCTCAAAAGAACCAGCTGCTCTCACAAGTCTAAAAGCCTTGCTTGTTATTAGGGACTAGATAGCCTCTCTGTTGTGAAATCGTTGACGAAAGCATGCATCTCTCAAAACTGTTTTACTTCTGCTTATAAAAATAAAAAGCTCTAGCACATGATTAATACCTGCTTCCCTCTGTGAAGGGCCTTTCTTTTATATATTAATGTTGAGTCATCACCCTTCTTTGAGCACCATCTTATAGAGCATTATTGTCATTCTGAGTATAACGTGCTTTGTCCCAAAGTTTTAATGATTGGAGCATGTTTGAGATACTTCTCAATTCTGATAACTTTACATCTAGTCACCGTTTAATGTCTCAAGAGGTTCCCGGCATTTATGTTTTGCCCCACAAAAGGGGCAAGCGAGAGATCACTTTACCATGCCTAGTTATATGCATTGCATCGGTGCTATTTGTTTGCATGTTTAAATTATTACTTGTTAGCATATTGTGAGTTTTGCATAAGTCTTCATGATTGCTTTAGTTCTATTGTTTTTGTAACTTCTCTCTTGTGCTTATCAAAATACTGATCATGGTTTAAACTTCTATGCTCTAAATGAAGCAAATGTGTTTGTCAAAGTTTCTTTTATCGCGTCCAGTTTGTCAACTGAATTGCTTGAGGACAAGCAATAAGCTAAGCTTGGGGGAGCTGATACGTCGCAAACGTATCTACTTTTCCAAACACTTTGTTATTGTTTTGCCTCTGATTATTAATAAATTTGTTTGGAACTAACCCGAACTGACGCTGTTTTCAGCAGAATTGCATTTGGTGTCTTTCTTTTGTGCAGGGTTCAGAAGTTTGCGGAAAATTCCAGAAAAATTATAAAAAGGATTTTTGAAGAAGAATAAGCCTCGGAAGTGGAAGACCCCGAAGGGCGGCCACCCTAGGAGCAGGGGCGGGCCCCACCCGCGGGTGGCCCCTAGGCCGCGGCAGGGGGGCGCCCCTGCCCCTGGGACCTCCTCTGGCGACCCCCTTCGCTTATAAGCTCCCTCTCTACCTAAAACGACGGGCCCCCGAACACTTTTTCCAGAAACCTTACGGAGCTCCGCCGCCATCACGAACCCTAAATTCGGGTCCAGGATCGCTGTTCCGGCACCCTACCGGAGTGGAGATTGCCGCCATCATCACCGCCAATGCCTCTCCATCAACCATCCATGTCGTCCCCCTCCATGTGTGAGTAGTTCCCTGCTGTAGGCAAGGGGATGGAAGGGATTGAATAAGATTGCTCATGTAATTCGATGCCAAATTGTTAGGGCATGATGCCTAGTATCCTCAATTTGTGTTAATCATCGTTGGTGCAACTAGTTATGATTAATGCTTGTCACTTTGGGCCCGGGTGCCATGTTTGCAGATCTGAATACTTATGTTTGCATGAGTATAATTGTTGTTTGGATCCTATCTACTAGTTGTATGCACTTGTTGTCAACCGGAACCGGAGACCCCGAGTGACAGAAATGGGGACATCGATGGGAATGGTTGGCAACTCGAGGGTTACATGTATTCATTGTGTGTTAATGCTTTGATCCGGTGTTCTATTAAAAGGAACACCTTAATTGCCATTTTTTCCTTAATTGGCCCGGCTGAAACCGGATGGCAGGACAAAAGATGCCGTGCAAGTTCTTATTGTAAGAAGGTACGGCTAAATTACGAATACATGCCTATGACTGTTTGATACTTGGATGCTATTTATATATTTATTTGCTTCGTGCTTAGTTATGTTCATTTCATGAGCTATCTTATTCATGCAACGCCCGTCTATCTGTCCCTATGCCTACGGTGTTTTAATCCAATCATTACTTTTACCGTCATCATTGATGTCTTTATTTTATTACCGCTGTTACTATTCTACTGCTGCCATCAAATCACTGTTACTACTGATAAATTGCTTTGAGAGAAATCCTTTTCAGGTGTGATTGAATTGACAACTCAACTGCTAAGACTTATAAATATTCTTTGGCTCCCCTTGTGTCGAATCAATAAATTAGGGTCAAACTACCCGCGAAGACTGTTGCGGTCCCCTACACTTATGGGTCATCAGTAGCCAAGTGGGGAATCGAGCTATCACCCCTAGATATCACCTATCGACCCAGGGACGCACTCAAATCCCAAGTCCTGGTAGACTTCCTCGCAGAATGGACAGAGACACAGACTCCGAGTCCTCCAGACCTATCCAATTCTTGGATCATGTGCTTCGATGGGTCAAAGACACAAGAAGGAGCCGGAGCCGGGGTAATCTTGATATCCCCCAAAGGAGACAAGTTGAAGTACGTGCTGCAGATGAACTTCAAAAAAGCATCCAACAATGAAGCCGAGTACGAGGGCCTACTGCACGGCATGCGCATGGCAAAAGCTTGCGGGGCAACGAGACTTATGATCTACGGAGACTCGAACCTCGTAGTCCAGCAAACAATGAAGGCCTGCGACGTGGTGTCTGACAACATGGCAGCATACCGCGACCTATACAATGTTTTGGAGGGAAGTTTTGACGGGTATGAGCTCTGTCACATCACACGAGGAAGCAACGAGGAAGTTGACACATTGGCCAACATTGGCTCTACTTATGCACCGATACCCGCTGGGGTTTTCCTTGAGCAAATAAGCAAACGCTCAATGCAGTACAAGGACTCCGACGTGCCGGCAGCAGCAGCCCCGGCCGTCGGCTCCGAAAAAGCAGTCGCAGGCAACGAAGAGAAAGCTGAAGAAGCAGAAACCACCTCTTACGAGGTCTTCCTCGCGGAGCCTTCATGGACTCAACCATACATAGCATATTTGTTGCGCCAAGAGTTACGAGAAGACCCAGTCGAAGCCCGTCGAGTGACTCGCTACAGTAAATCCTTCATCATGGTCAAGGGAGAACTATACAAAAGAAGCGCATCAGGGATACTACTGCGATGCGTCGAACCCGAAGAAGGGAAGCAGATCCTACTCGACATTCACGAAGGCATATGCGGAGACCATGCGAGTAGTCGAGCTCTCGCAGCCAAAACGCGACGGGCTGGATTCTATTGGCTATCCATCATGCAAGTCGCCAAAGAAATAGTCCGAAGATGCCCAGGGTGTCAGCGGTTTGCAACCAAACCTCACGCCCCCGCAACGGAACTAAACATGATACCCATCGCTTGGCCCTTCGCGCAATGGGGACTCGACATGGTAGGCTGATACGTCTCAAACGTATCTATAATTTTTGAGTGATCCATGCTAGTTTTGTGATATTGTCACATGTTTTTACTGTCATTTATATCATTTTTATGCATTTTGTCGGACTAACCTATTGACAAGATGCCAAGTGTCAGTTCCCTGTTTTTGCTGTCTTTTTATTTCAGAAATTTACTTCTGGAAATATTCTCGGAATTGGACGAAAATTTACGAGGAATTTTTACTCGACGGAAGGCACCAGGACACCAAAGGGCAGCCCTGGGGGCCACCCACAGGCCAGGGGCGGCCTGCTGCCGCGACCTGGGGGCCACCCGCGGGTGGGGCTCGCCCCTGCCCATGGGGAACCTCCTCGGCCCCCTCCGACGCCTATAAATTGCTATCTGACCTAAAAATGTCGAGGCGGCCATTATTTTCCAGAAACTTGACCCCGACGCGCCGTCACCGAAAACCCTAGTTCGGGTTCCAATCTGAAGCTGATCCCGGCACTCTGCCGGAGGGGAGATCGATCCCGGAGGGCTCTTCATCGTCATGCCTTCCTCTGGGATGATTTGTTAGTAGTCTCACCTTGGACTACGGGTCCATGGCAGTAGCTAGTTGGTAGTCTCTCTCTTGTGCTTCATGTCTTATGATCTTCTGAGCCGCCTAACATGATCAAGATCGATTATTGTAATGCTATGTGATGTGTTTGCTGGGATCCGATGGATTATGAAGTTATGTTCAGATTGTGCATGATTCTTATATGAGTAATTTATGTTCTTGCGTGCTTTCCGATGTGTGTAGTTACTTTGGCCAAGTGATTGTGTGTATCTCCAAGAGAGGGTATTTATGCTAGATAGTGGGTTCATGCCCCCTTTTGTTCCTGGGCACGAGTGACAGAAACGTCTAAGGGCGAGGGTGTGCTGTTGCTACTAAGGGTAAAACAGCGGTGTTAATGTATCTTTTGATATTAGTATTGCTTACTTCATGCACTTTACTTAATGCAATTGTCTGTTGCTTGCAACTTAATACTGTTGGGTGACAGGCTGGATAGCGATCCCACGATGGACTTTTTAGACAAAGACGCAGTTGGACTCAACGGTCTTTGTTCCTTGTCATGATGCCTCCATAAATATTATCATGTCCTTTTAGTCATAGCTAAATTGGTTTTATGTCATGATGTTGTCAATTGCCTAGCCGTAATTCGTTCACCCATCACATGCATATTTTATTTACTTGAGAGACTCCACTAGTGAACCCATGGCCCCTGGTCCATCTTTTTACATTGTTTACAACATCATTTACTTTCTTTTAATCATCATTACTCCTCTGGTCACTTTTCATATTTGATCTATTTCATTATACAATTAACCGCTTTGTTTTCTGTGAGACCGGAAAGATTGACAAACTTTCCGCCGTTGGGGGCAAAGTATTTTGGTTGAGTGTGTGCAGGTCCACGTCTGTTGAAGGTCAAGCACCAGAGATATTCAACATTCATCTCGTTGTTGATTTCAAAGTCCTACTGGTTCGATAAACCTCGGTTCATTAAATGATTGAAAACTGCTACTAGCTGCAATTCCGCCTTCACTTGGGGCACCACCCAACTTATTTTAATACAGCAGCATAGGCCCATTGAGAAAATCCTCTCCTGGGGGTCACACATTCCTTCTGGTAGCAGTCGACAAGTTCACCAAATGGATTGAAGCCAAGCCTGTCACAAACGCAGGTGCAACGACAGCCTTAAACTTCGTCAAGTCCATCGTCTTCCGCTTCGGTGTACCCCACAGCATCATCACGGATAATGGGTCCAACTTCATCGCCGACGAAGTCCAAACAAACTGCGAGCAACAGGGAATCAAGCTCAGCTTTGCCTCTGTCGCACACCCGCAAACCAACGGCCAAGTGGAACATGCAAACGGACTCATTAGTAGCGTCCTCAAGAAGCGGCTCCTTGCACCTCTGGAAAGAGCCGCCGGCGCGTGGGACGAGGAACTACCGTCAGTGCTATGGGGCCTTCGCACAACACCAAACTGCTCAACAGGGTTCACCCCCTTCTTCCTTGTACACGGAGCCGAAGCAGTATGACCTGCTGAGATCCACTTCAGCTCACCCCGAGTCCCTGCGTATACAGAAGTTGCGTCGAACACGGCACTAGAAGATGACATTGATGCACTGGACGAGGCACGAGACATTGCACTCGCAAGATCTGTGGTCTATCAGCAGAGCTTGCGTAACTACCATAGTCGTCGAGTGCATGTCAGATCATTCGCGGTAGGAGACCTCGTGTTGCGGTTGAAGCAGAAGAAGAGCCAGAAGTTATCACCTACCTGGGAAGGACCCTACGTCGTCACCGAGGTCATCGGCAAAGGAGCATACAGGCTGAAGGACTTGGCAACAGGCATCGTCTACTCCAACCCGTGGAACATGGTACACTTACGCCACTTCTACCCTTAGAAGTCACTTTTTTTGTTTACCATACGTTTTTAATAAGGCTATCTAGCCACCTTGCAATTTTTCGCCATGAAACATCAATAAAGGGAGCATACTCAGGGCCGGTTCAGCTTGGGCTGCACCCGACACTCGGGGGGCTGCGCCCCACAAACTACTCGAAATCAACCTAGCTCTACTTAGAGCCAGTTTAGTTTGGGCCGCACCCGACACTCGGGGGCTGCGCCCCACAAACTACTCGAAACACACCTAACTCTAGTCAGAGCCGGTTTAGTCTAGGCCGCACCTGACACTCGGGGTTGCGCCCCACAAACTACTTGAAATCAACCTAGCTCTACTCAGAGCCGGTTTAGTTCGGGCCGCACCCGACACTCGGGGGTTGCGCCCCACAAGCTACTCGAAATCAACCTACCTCAACTCAGGGCCGGTTTAGTTTGGGCCGCACCCGACACTCGGGGGCTGTGCCCCACGAGCTACTCGAAACCAACTTAACTCTACTCAGAGCCGGTTTAGTTTGGGCCGCACCCAACACTCGGGGGCTGCGCCCCACAAGCTACTCGAAACAAACCTAACTCTACTCAGAGCCGATTTAATTCGGGCCGCACCCGACACTCGAGGCCTGCGCCCCACAAATTACTCGAAACCAACCTAACTCTACTCAGAGCCGGTTTAGTTTGGTCCGCACCCGACACTCGGGGGCTGCGCCCCACAAGCTACTTGAAACAAACCTAACTCTACTCAGAGCCGGTTTAATTCGGGCCGCACCCAGCACTCGGGGGCTGCGCCCCACAAATTACTCGAAATCAACCTAGCTCTACTCAGAGTTGGTTTACTTTGGGCCGCACCTGACACTCGGGGGCTGCGCCCTGCAAACTACTCAGTCACGGCACCACACAAAGGCAAAGGAAAACATCCAAATCACTATAGTATCCTTCACAGAAGCATATGAGGTATACAAATAGTAATCTATTTTCTTGAGTTCTACAGTTCAGCACGTTGTCGATGAAGAGTCGCAGCCGTTTCACCTTCTAGGAGTGCAACTATACTCTTGGCGGGTCCGTCTGCTGCCATGTAAAATGGACCCAGAAGCATGCCCTCCACATCAAACCTGGAAGGAGGCCCTCTGGAAATATCCTCCAAATTGATGCGCGGGTGATGAATATGCACAAGAGCAAGAGCAAAACGGGCACCCGCCTCAAGTTGTTCTCGCACGAAGCCTTCAATCGCTTCACCTTGACGAAATCTCTTCATCAAATTGGCCAAGCCTTGAGGAACTCGATTCAATGGAAATAAGGCGGTAAAAACCAGCTCCAGGGTTGACCGGCAGGACTCGACAAAGGATCCAACTTGATTAACCCGATCCTACAGAGTGACAAGCACATGACCCCTATCCCGATCAGACCAAAATCCCGGGGTTCCGCGAGAGGTGAGATCTGCAATCGAATTTAGCATAAGGTTAACCCGCCTGGCCTCCGCGCCAGAATCCAGCTGGGTACCTACAAAAGAATCATGGTCACAACAGACAGGAACAATTCAATACAGAAGATATGAAGGATTAAAGCTTACAAAGGAGATGGTCGCTCAGTTGCCGCATTTCAGATAGCAAAAAGTTCTCCCGTTCAACCATGGCGGCTTGTTTTGATTTCAGAATCGTGGCATCAGCTTACACCACTCGAAGTCGACTTTCGGATTCATTAGCTCGCACCGGCAAGCGATTAAAATGGAAAGACTCATCTTCCGTTAATACTGGGTTTGCAGGGCCATGCGGCTGTCCACTAAAACCTGGTGGGGTTGTCAGGCACCTTGCACCGCCAGCCTGGTGGACGGTTGGATAAAAACCAAGAAAAGTATCAATCTCACATTTGGCCTGGAAAAGCCCGAGTGGCTTGCTGCTCCGGAAGGACACAGCAATACACTCGCATGCCACAACCCGCCAAGAGATAACTTGAGCATACATTCAGAAGGAAACAAGTTCAATTTTCAAGAGCAGCCCAAATCCTTACGGTTACATAGCAGTCTGATAACATAAATATATTACAACGTCAAGCATATAAGTCCTTTCCTAACAGAGACTAAGAAGAAGGAGCAGTAGGCGTATCTAGTGTGCAAGCATGCCGCTCCAGCATCTGGGATAGTTGCTCTGCAAGGGCTCTCGCACGATGGTGAAGGGGTTGAAGGTCTACCTCCACGCCATCGGGTCCCTTTGGGAACTCTGAGGTAAATTTTTCAAAATCACCCTGCACCCCATGTCCCATGGCCAGGGTCAGAACGGTCTCTGCACCGCAAAGAGTCTACTCACGGCTATACTCGCCAAGAGGGTCGTCTTCAACGCTGAACGCTTCCACCAACTGGCTAAAAGTCTTCGGTGCTTTATCTTCATCCGGGTACATGCTTCTCCGAATCAAAGAGAATGCACCTTTAGCTTTCTCCATGAGGCCACAAGCGCGGATGCCATAATCTTTGGCCAAACACATAGCATCCGAAAGGCAATCCACACGCTCGAGACCAACAGTGTCAAGCTTCGGGCGAAGAGCATCTGCATAGAAACCAAGTGAGAAAGTTGCACTGACAAAGTATCATCAGAACGAGTGACAGTGAAATACTTACCCGAAAGAGAGTTGGCAAAGGAGTCAGCCTGTGAAGCCATTTCCTCGTCATGCTTCGAAGCTTCTTGGGACTCTTCTTTATGCCGCTTTCTTAGCGCTTCCAGCTCTTCTTCGAGTAAAGCAACTCGAGATTCCAGATCGTTGGCATGACGAGCAAGGTTTTGGTTTTCAGTATTTGCGCGATTTAGTGCCCCTGCGCGGAATTGCAAAATTTAGATGGAACTCAGCCAATAGTTTGCATGTTAGCTAGTACAAAGAAATAAGAAAAGCTCACCCTGTGACTCTTCCAGTTTGTCTCGAAGGCTGTTCTTCTCGGTCTCTAGATGCAAAAACTCGGTAGCCAGATCCAACATCTTATGCACATAAGGCTACAGGAAGAAACATAAAAGAGATTAAATGAAGAGAATTAAGAGCCCGCGCCCAATTGCACCCGGCCTCGGGGGCTACTGAGTGTGAAACCGCAGATTCTGCAAAATTAGTTTGAGTAGCAAAGTAACTAACATTTCCTTCGCGTCTTTGGAGCAAGTCTGAGGAAGCATCGGCGGGTCGAGTCATTAGGTGTGTAGCAGAAGTTGAAGGTGGAGTTGAAGTGGTCGCTTTGTGTGGCTCCGAGTCAGATGTTTTCTCCGGATGTGAGGAAGATATAGGAGGAGTCAAGCTGCCAGCAGGAGCCTTGTGGATGTTCCAGCGTGTCGATACCCGAGGTTTCTTAGCATGGGGAGGAGGTGGCCGATACACCCGGGGAGCCACGTTCAACACTTCCATACCTTCCAGGGTAGATGAGCTCGAAGCAGGAGCTGGATTGAAGCTCCCGCAGGAGCAAAAGGTACGTTGGATGGAGTCTCCTTCCCCGTGCCTTCGCTCTCGTTCGCGGACTCGCGATGTCTTTTACGGGTATGCTCCTCACTCACCTTGTGGGGAGAGTTGGCTTCTTCTTCATTGTCGGAAACATCCTCGGCGGGGTTCTCTGTCTCGGAGGTAACATCAAGATCATCTATCTCCACCGAGGCTTTACTCGAGGAGATTGGTGGATAACAAGTCAAGATAACATGTTTCTGGAAACAAGAAAGTTTCTATTATGAGCACACAGAGTCAAAGTCTCAAGGGAGTATAGAAAAGCAGTCGAAATCTGGCTTACCTTAGGAAGAGAGTTCCCTTCGCCAAAAGGAGTCGCATCAGTCGCCTCAACAAAGGGATCATCTCTCTTGAGGTTGGTAATCTGGCACACTCGTGTCTCCAGTTCTTCACCCGAAAGCTCCTCGGATGATGTTCTTGTTGGGTCCTGAAGCCCGGAGTACATCCACATACCATGGGCCCTCGCCTGAAGTGGTTGAATGCGCCGCTTCAGAAAAGTGGAGATGAGTTGCATCCCAGTCAATTACTTTCTGGGTGCGCAGCAAAGGGCCGCAACTCGAGACAAGAGTTGGTTAGCCTCTATTTCTTCAGTGGGAGTCAATTCATGTTTCCAGGTCCTCCGATATTTCACTCGAGCCTCGAGAGAGAAGTCGGGTACTTGAGAGTCACCATCCATGGTGAAATAAAACCACTGTCTCCTCCATCCCTGGACGGACTCGCTCAGCTTGAAGTCAAAGTACCCTACATCGTTGCGAGTCTGGATGCCGAAGCCCCCTGTTGCTAGACTCCGTCGGGCAACGGTGTGTTTTTCACGATAAAGATGCGGCGCCACAATCCCCAATGTGGGTGCACGCCCAGGAAGCACTCGCAGAGAACAATGAAGCAGGCAATATGGAGGATGTTGTTTGGCGCGAGATCATGCAGTTGCACACCATACGCGTATAGCAGGCCTCGGACAAATTCGTGCAGGGGGAAAGACAGCCTGCGTGTAAAGAAATCCACAAACACAACGCGCTTGCCGGCGCGGGGATTGGGGAATACCTCATTTCCGGCGCATCGCACCCATCCTTCCTCCGCCGGTGGAAGACGGCTGTTAGCCCTCAGGCCGGCAAGATGGCGTTCAGAAAGGGAGGAAGATTCCCAGTCTCCCTTCATCTTCTTTGGCGGAGCAACATCGCCGGTAGAGTTTCCGGTGGAGGCGGCCTTCTTGCCTCTACCCATGGCGGAGAACGGGAGACGGATTGGGTCGACGGGAAGAAGTGATACGTTTCAAACGTATCTATAATTTTTGATTGATCCGTGCTAGTTTTGTGATGTTATCACATGTTTCTACTATCATATTACATCATTTCTAGGCATTTTGTTGGACTAACCTATTGACAAGATGCCTAGTGCCAGTTTCCTATTTTTGCTGTCTTTTCGTTTCAGAAACTTACCACAGGAAATATTCTCGAAATGCGCTGAAAATTTACGAGGATTTTTTATTCGCCAAGACGGAGTTTCAGTCCAGAGGGCAGCCCTGGGGGCCACCCATAGGGCAGGGACGACCCCCAGCCGCGGACTGCCCTAGGGCGGCGGATGGGACCCGCCCCTGCTCCTGGTGGGTCCCCTCGGCCCCCTCCGACGCCTATAAAATTAGATTAATACCAAAAATGTCCGGGCGACCATTATTTTCCAGAGAAGTCACCCCGAGGCGCCGCCACTATAAAACCTAGTTCGGGGGTGATTCTGAAGCTAATCCCGGCACCCTGCCGGAGGGGAGATCGATCCCGAAGGGCTCTTCATCGCCATGCCTTCCTCCGAGATGATTTGTGAGTAGTCCCACCTTAGACTACGAGTCGGAGAACTGTCCCAGGAACTGGGTGTGTCTCACGAAGGATCGAGTAAGGGGCTGAACACGGAATCAAACAACCCTCAACGTGCCTCGGCGACGGTGCTCGCCTGGATCGCTGCGGGGAAGCACTGCAGAGAGGGACACACGGTATTACCCAGGTTTAGGGCCCTCTAGGTGAGGTAAAACCCCTATGTCCTGCTTCGAGTTGTATTGCACTTGCTTGGAGAGGTTTCAGTACAGGGCGAGCTTGGCGAGCTCTGGGTGGCTAATAATGGCTACTGCTAACCTTGCAGAACTCAGATCTAGGGTTTGGGCTTGTGAATCTTGGAACCAACCCCTTGCCCGAACGTGCTCCCCCTCCTTTTATAGGCGTCTCGGGCCTCTTCCCCCAAAACATCTTGGCGGGAAGGGCTACCACATGGCGAGGAAGGAGGAGGTGCGGTGCACAATAAAGGTAGAGTCCACCATAAAGGTAAAGTCCATGGATGCGGTCCATGGCAGGGTGCAGCGTCACCAAAGCTAGAAAAGCCACCGTCCAAACAGGACGGTGGGCTGGCGCTGCTGATGCGGGATGTGTCCCACGGTGACGTCGCTTTTGGAGGGTAGCTGCAGACGGTTCCCTTATCACCAAAGTGGCAATCCTTGGGGCTCCTTTGCTTGGTGCAGCTTTGTTGACTCCTTTATTCATAAGAATGGCAACTGTGGCGCTGCTGTCACCGCGCGCTGGCGCGGTCGGCACCCTGGCTTCGAGAGGAAGGAGGCCTCGCGAGGCAAAAGGCCTCGCCAAGCCTTCCGGCTTGGTCCTTAGCAGAATTGCTGGTGGCGTCCGAGACGCCCTCTCGTGGAGTGGTCCCTCGCCAAGGGAGAAAACCCTCGGCAAGGAGAAAAGGTCCCTCTCGAGGGAAAAACCCTCGAGAGGGTCGCCAGGCTTGGAGAGCCTGTTCCTTAGCGAAATCTTCTGAAGAATCTTGTTGTCCCTGGCAGGCCGGCCCGTGGTACCCTGGTTTCCACTGTGCTGACAGTAGCCCCCGGGCCCGTGATGGGCACGCCGAAGCCCATGGACGCAGGCGAAGCGTCGGGGGCCCAAAGATGCCTGCCTGGGCCGTGACATGCGGGGCGCAACGGCTGCGCCGGTACTTGTTGACGAGGCTGGTCGATGAAGAGACAAAGGCTGGTCTGTGACGCCCACGGCTGACGAACCATGGTGCGCATCTACCCCTTCTCCTGCGGATGAACACTGCGAGGAGAGGGAGGTCGAAGAGGCGGCGATGGAGGCCGCAAAGTCGCCGGAGAGGCCTACCAAGGCCGCGGCGGAGCGGCCGCAGCAGGAGGAGCTCCCACACGAGCCCCCAGGCTCCACCTGAGACCGCCCAAGGTGCCTCGACAAGCATCGAGGCCTCTGTGCCCCACGACGGTGCGGGGGCCTTGGAGGACGAAGAAGCTGCTACGGACAGCGAAGACACCTCAGGGGGCCCGGCTGTTTGAGCTTTCCTGCAGCTAGGTGTGTACGTGGCACAAATTAACTTAGTTATGCTTGTAATGCCTTGTTGTAAGGACTTGAATGCACTTGCGCGTGCCCCTCGGGAGACTTTTTATTTCCTGTCTCATGTCTTTTTCGCTCCGCGTCGTAGGACCCTTCTCTTAGCGCTCACTACCGCCGCTTCGGTATGTTAGAGTCTGGGCTCCACAAGGCCGGGGGATGCGTGAGGCCTCGAGAGGTAAGGGCTTCCGAGGCGCGATGCCCGGGGCTCCCCTTTGGACGCGCAAGCAGCCCATGAGGCGTAGGAGGGAGAAAAGAGGCTCGAGGGACAAAAACCAGCGAATGCCCCTCGGGAGGCTTTTATCTCCCCTTTCATGTCTTTTTCGCTCTACGTCGTAGGACCCTCTCTTAGCGCTACACCACCGCCGCTTCGGTATGTGAGAGTCAGGGCTCCACAAGGCCGGGGGATGCGTGAGGCCTCGAGAGGTAAGAGCTCCCAAGGCGCGATGCTCGGGGCTCCCCTTTGACGCGCAAGCAGCCCATGAGGCGTAGGAGAGAGAAAAGAGGCTCGAGGGACAAAAACCAGCGAAAGAAAATTTAACCAAGTGTTTGGACTTAGCTTCGCGAGGCTTTTTGCCTTGGAGAGGGTGTCGGTTCCCTGACGAGGCATTTTTGCCTTGGCGAGGGTGCTGGTTCCCTGACGAGGCGTTTTTCCTCCTTTCCTGTGTTTGGACAGATAGGCATACCCACAAGCAACACATAGCTAGACAACTCATGCGCGCTCGTAGGTTCCTTCATGTGTGTCTCGCGAGGAGAACAGGCACCAAGGTCCTTGGTGAGTTGACGTGCGCGGGAGCTGACCCATGAGTTCAGAGCTCCTTGGGAGTTGACATGCATGAGAGCTGACCCGCGAGTTCAGAGCTCGGATCCCTTGGGTTTGAGGCGCTGCCGGGATGCTCCCGTGGCAAGGCACCATGCTAGCCCCCGCTCGTGAGATACACAGGAGGGATCATACGAGCGAGAATGAAAAGCGATAACATAACAGCTTACCGAAGCAACAACATATGCTGGCGCGATGCGCAAAGGTTCAAAGTGACCTGAAACAGAGGTTCACTGCACTGGCGTGGCCAGAAACACAAAAATCCGCCATGTCAGGCATGGGGTTCCACATGCTGTGGCTGAGACTCTCGAGGGGGCGTGCCCGAGGCGACGCATGTAGAGAGAGAGCTCAGAGGGGGCCCCTATGCGGGGGTGGCTTATAGAGCCTGCGGTCCACCATGGCTGGGCATGGGGATCCACCTCGCCAAGGCATGGTGCTTGAAGAAGTCACCTTGCCGAGGCGCGGTGGCTTGGGAGTCTTCTCGAACGGCCCGCGGCAACGTATAGTAGAGAGGGGAGCCCAAAATTTTTCCTCGTGGAGGATGTGACCATGGCCACGACGTTTTTACCGTGGCTGCACGGGGTGGCTGTCACGGAGAGGAAGCCTTGACGTTTTAACCGTGGCTGCACGGGGTGGCTGTCACAGAGAGGAAGCCTTGACGTTTTTACCATGGCTGCACGGGGTGGCTGTCACGGAGAGGAAGCCTTGACGTTTTTACCGTGGCTGCATGGGGTGGCTGTCACGGAGAGGAAGCCTTGACGTTTTTACCGTGGATGCACGGGGTGGCTGTCATGGAGAGGAAGCCTTGACGTTTTTATCGTGGCTGCACGGGGTGGCTGTCACAGAGAGGAAGCCTTGACGTTTTTACCGAGGACCGTGGCCTCGCGAGGGGATCAGCCTCGCGAAGGCCGGAGCCTCGGGAGAAGGCTAGAGCCTAGACGTGGGCGGCGCGCGCCCCCGAGCCTCATGAGGTGGTCAGTCTCGCGAAAGCCGGGCCCCGGCAAGGGGTGGCGCGATGCTCGCGAGAAGGGCTCAGCCCCCGAGGGGAGCTCATCGACCCAGTGCTTGCCGCTGGCCTTGAGGCGCCTGAAGCCTCTCGCCGGAAGGAGCTGTAGCGCGAGGCTGCTTGGCATCAGGCTCAGCCGCGAGGGCCACAGGGGTCTTGCGCTTCTCGGTGGATTTCTTCTTCTTGGATCCCTCGGCAGGGTCCCCTGGCTCGTTCTTCACGAACAAGCGGCCCTCCTCAGCCTTGGCGCACTTGTCCGCCAAGTCGAAAAGCTTGACGACGGTGGTGATGTTGTCATGGATGCCAAGCTTCTCGAGCATCCGCACATCCGTGACCCCAGCCTGGAAGGCCGAAATGACCTGCGCGTCGGTGGCGTTGGGGATTTTGTTGCGCACTTGGCTGAAGCGCTGGATGTACTTGCGGAGGGTCTCGCCAGGCTTCTGGCGCACGGCGCGGAGATCGTTGTACGTGAGGCCGCGCTCGTACGTGCCCTTGAAGTTGGCGACGAAGCACCGGCAGAGGTCCTCCCAGGTGTTGATGGACTCGGTGGGGAGGTTGGTGAGCCACGAGGACGCGGAGTCCTTGAGGGCCATGGGGAACCAGTTCGCCATGACCTTGTCCTCGCCCCCGGCGGCCTGGATGGCCAAGGTGTAGAGCTGCAGAAACTCCAGGGGGTTGTTCTTGCCGTCGTAGCGCGGAGGAAGATCTGGCCTGAACTTGACCGGCCAGACGACGCGACAGAGGCTGCGAGTGAACGCGGCCGTCGTGCCGTAGGTGACCGGGCCGGGCCGTAGGTGACCGGGCCCGTCGTGCCCAGCGGTGGCGACGTTATGGACGGCGCAGTTGTGGCGATCCTAGTTGCGCTCGATGCTCACGCGTGCGTCCTCCGGGACTCGCTGCACGATTTGGCAGTCGTGCGGCGACGATGCGTGCGACGCGGCGCGGTTGTCGCGAGGAGGAGCCCCGGCTGGAGCAGGTTGCGGTGGAGCCGGTGGAGCTGGAGCGGGAGCGGGCGCGGGGTGACGAGGAGGAGCATGTGGTGCGCCGTGTGCCACGTCCCCTGCGCGTGCAGAGAGGACCAGCGAACGAGACGGTGCGGGGGCGGCGACGCGAGCGGCGCCGATGAGCTCGGAGAGGCGGTTGAGCCAGGCCTCATGGGCCTCCGGCGTGGGACGGTACTGCAGCAGCTCCTGCACCATGAGAAGCGCAGTCGCCGGGCTGGGCGCAGGGCGGCCCAGCGAGGAAGCAGCACGGTCCCGCGACGGGTGCGGGGAGGAGGCCTCCTCTTCACCGAGGTCGTCCTCAGTGTGGTCGATGTCGTCGTCCTCCGGGTGCTCGATGCGGGGCTCGGGGTCGACGTGGCGCTCCGGAGAAGCACTTCCGCGCGGGCGGCCGCGCGGGTTGCCAGCGGGAGCGGTGGCGGCGCTGGCCGTCCGGCAAGCGAGACGTTCGGCGCGAGAGATGCCGGCCATGGCGGTGTCGAGGTTGAAGATGCGCCTCAGCACCCTACCTGGCACGCCAAATGTCGGAGAACTGTCCCAGGAACTGGGTGTGTCTCACGAAGGATCGAGTAAGGGGCTGAACACGGAATCAAACAACCCTCAACGTGCTCGGCGATGGTGCTCGCCTGGATCGCTGCGGGGAAGCACTGCAGAGAGGGACACACGGTATTACCCAGGTTCAGGGCCCTCTAAGTGAGGTAAAACCCCTACGTCCTGCATCGAGTTGTATTGCACTTGCTTGGAGAGGTTTCAGTATAGGGCGAGCTTGGTGAGCTCTGGGTGGCTAACAATGGCTACTGCTAACCTTGCAGAACTCAGATCTAGGGTTTGGGCTTGTGAATCTTGGAACCAACCCCTTGCCCGAACGTGCTCCCCCTCCTTTTATAGGCGTCTCGGGCCTCTTCCCCCAAAACATCTTGGCGGGAAGGGCTACCACATGGCGACGAAGGAGGAGGTGCGGTGCACAATAAAGGTAGAGTCCACCATAAAGGTAAAGTCCATGGACGCGGTCCACGGCAGGGTGCAGCGTCACCAAAGCTGGAAAAGCCACCGTCCAAACAGGACGGTGGGCTGGCGCTGCTGATGCGGGATGTGTCCCACGGTGACGTCGCCTTTGGAGGGTAGTTGCAGACAGTTCCCTTATCACCAAAGTGGCAATCCTTAGGGCTCCTTTGCTTGGTGCAGCTTTGTTGACTCCTTTATTCATAAGAATGGCAACTGTGGCACTGCTGTCACCGTGCGCTGGCGCGGTCGTCACTCTGCGGAGGGTGCAGAGCCCATGTGCGCTCTGCCGCGGAGGCAGAGCTGGCTTCGAGAGGAAGGAGGCCTCGCGAGGCAAAAGGCCTCGCCGAGCCTTCCGGCTTGGTCCTTAGCAGAATTGCTGGTGGCGTCCGAGACGCCCTCTCGTGGAGTGGTCCCTCGCCAAGGGAGAAAACCCTCGGCGAGGAGAAAAGGTCCCTCTCGAGGGAAAAACCCTCGAGAGGCTCGCCAGGCTTGGAGAGCCTGGTCCTTAGCGAAATCTTCTGAAGAACCTTGTGGGCCCTGGCAGGCCGGCCCGTGGTACCCTGGTTTCCACTGTGCCGACACTACGGGTCCATGGCACAACCCAACGCTACTTACTACATCCACGCCTTCGCTTGGGGCACAACCCAACGCTACCATCACCGACGCCAAGCGAAGGCGTGGATGTAGTAAGTAGTAGTTTTCCCTCGTTAATGAACCGAGGTTTATCGAACCAGTAGGACTTTGAAATCAACAACAAAGTGAATGTTGAAGATCTCTGGCACTTAATATTCAACATACGTGGACCTGCACACACTCAACCAATTACTTTGCCCCCAACGGCAGAAAGGTTTTCAATCTTTCCGGTCTCGCTGGAAAACAAAGCGGTTAATTGTATAATGAAATAGATGAAAAGATGAAAGTGTACCAGAGGAGTAATGATGATGAAAAGTGATGAATAAAGGTTGCAATCAATGTAAAAAGATGGACCGGGGGCCATGGGTTCACTAGTTGAGTCTCTCAAGTAAATAAAACACTCATATGATGGGTAAAAAATTACAGCTAGGCAATTGACAAGATTATAACACAAACTTAATCTAGCTTTGACATAGAGAACATGATAATATTTATGTAGGCATCACGACAATGAACAAAGACCGTTGAGTCCGACTGCATCTTTGTCTAAAAAGTCCACCGTGGGATCGCTATCCAGCCTGTCACCCAACGGTATTAAGTTGCAAGCAACATGCATTTGCATTAAGTAAAGCGCATGAAGTAAGCAATACTAATATCAAAAGAGATATTAACACCGCTATTTTACCCTTAGTAGCAACAGCACACCCTCTCCCTTAAACGTTTCTGTCACTCGTGCCCAGGAACAAAAGGGGGCATGAACCCACTATCTAGCATAAATACTCTCTCTTGCAGATACACACAATCACTTGGCCAAAGTAACTATGCACATCGGAGAGCATGCAAGAACATAAATCAACATATAAGAATCATGCACAATCTGATCATAACTTCATAATCCATCAGATCCCAGCAAACACATCACATAGCATTACAATAATCAATCTAGATCATGTTTGGCAGCTCACAAGATCATAATAGACCCGTAGTCCAAGGTGGGACTACTCGAAAATCATCCCGGAGGAAGGCATGGCGATGAAGAGCCCTCCGAGATCGATCTCCCCTCCGGCAGGGTGCCGGGATCAGCTTCAGAATCACCCCCGAACTAGGGTTTATGGTGGCGGTGCCTCGGGGTGACTTCTCTGGAAAATAATGGGCGCCTCGATGTTTTTGGGATTAATCTGATTTTATAGGCGTCGGAGGGGGCCGAGGGGACCCACCAGGAGCAGGGGCGGGTCCCACCTGCCACCCTAGGGCAGGCCGCGGCTGGGGGTCGTCCCTCCCCTATGGGTGGCCCCCAGGGCTGCCCTCTGGACTGAAACTCCATCTTGGCGGATAAAAAATCCTCGTAAATTTTCAGCGCATTCCGAGAATATTTCTTGTGGTAAGTTTCTGAAACGAAAGGATAGCAAAAATAGGAAACTGGCACTAGGCATCTTGTCAATAGGTTAGTCCGACAAAATGCATACAAATGATGTAATAATATAGTAGAAACATTTGACAACATCACAAAACTAGCATGGATCAATCAAAAATTATAGATACGTTTGACACGCATCAGCATCCCCAAGCTTAACTCCTACTCGTCCTCGAGTAGGTAAGTGATAACAAAATAATGTTTGATTAGACATGCAACCAACACAATCTTGATCAATATAGTAATGTAAAGCATAGGACGTGAATGAAGTGATACAAAACAATTGTCTATAGTTGATAGCAAGAAAGCAATGAATAACCAAGTTGAATCATTAAAGCAAAACCTTTCATAAATAGTACGTTAAAGACATGAAAGCAATGTGACCCACATATTTGACTAATTCTCAAAGGTAATGGTTCCACAACAAAAGTGTTTGAGAATCAACACAAAGGAAGATGTAAGTATTAGCAAAAAGCTTCAACTTCCAACGGCTTATCTTATAGATAAATTCAATATAAAGATTCATGTTTAATCTGACGATGCAATATGATCAATGATACCCAGGGTCAATGCAGAATGTTTGCTTTGGTGGAGACAGAAGGAAAAGGAAAACTGACTCAACATTTAAAAGTAAAAGAAAGGCCCTTCGTAGAGGGAAGCAGGGATTAGTCATGTGCTAGAGCTTTTTGATTTTGAAAAACAGAGATAAAAAACAATTTTGAGAGATGCATAATTTCGTCATCGATTCCATAGCTCAGAAGCTCATTAGTCCCCTATGTCAAGCAAGGTCTTTAGAGTTGTGAGAGTGGCTGGTTTTAGAGGAACGAGTACATTCCTCTTTCTCCTTTGTTTCACCACTAACCAATGTTTGAGCTGATTTCTCAGATTTTCATTGTGCGGAGGAGAATGGTGAGTTATATTTATATTTTGCTTAAGCCGCTCTCGGGTTGATTCAAGTGAAGACGTAAACCATCAACATCGGGTGAAATAGAGGGGGGGAAAAGAAAAACCTTACTCGACATAAGCTATAACGAACCCCCTGCTTACTTCCTCATGAGCTTGAAAACAGAGGCACCAAAACGAGAATATTTTGAAGGTTTGAAAGGTAGCACATGACAAATTTACTTGGAATGGTAGGAACTACCATGCATAGGTAGATATGGTGGACTTAGCTGGCAAGATAGTTTGGCTTTGGGATTTGGATGCACGAGTGGACATCACACTCAGTACAGAGTTTTTTGGCTTAGCAAAAATGGTATTTGAAGCAAACATCCAACATTAACCGGTAACAGAGTAACATAAGACATCAGTCAATCATAACCATAAACACTCCACACTGTCTCCCTTGTTGACCAAACAGTTCTTTTGATGGAAAGATTAGCTTTATGAATTAACAACTACGAAACACCACACAGTTTCAAGCTTTTAATTGTATTTCTTTACTAATCAATTCTCACTCAAATAACCAGCAAGTTTAAGCATTCATCTTAATATCTCAAAACAATTGAGAAGCATCAAGTATCCACACAATGATCTACAAGACTATGCAGGCTTTCATTTCATTCCAATATCACATGGATAGCATTTTGCCACTTTGACAATTCAAGCAATTTATCAATAACAACTCTCCAACAAGTATAAGTGTAGAACAAGAGAGTTTAACTTCAACAACTAGCATCTATAAACATGATAAAAGCTAAAAGCGAGAGCTTACTAGCAAACAAACAGTAGCTAAGAATACTCAACAAGATATAAGTGAAGCAAAGGAGTATTCAAATGAAAAAGCGGAGCGTGCCTCTCTCCCACACAAATAAAGCTAGGATCCAACAAGGATATGACCAGCAAACAAACAAAACAAAACTGAAAGCAAAAAGACGCTCCAAGCATAGCACATAATATGTAAAGTGATAAAAACGTAATTCAACGAAGACGACATTATGATAGTCGATGAAGACGAGGGGATGCCTTGGGCATCCCCAAGCTTAGACACTTGATGGTTCTTGATATTCAGAGGGGGTGCCATGGGTGCATACCCAAGCTTGAGATCTGATACATTTTCAATTTCTTCATTGTCCTCTCCTTTGGAACTTAAAAACTCCCTTCACACAAAACTTCTCATAAATTGATTAGAGGGTTAGTGCTCATAAATTAAAATACACATGTGTTCAACTCAAGACAAATTGCAAACAACTTTATTGTGCATTAGCTACTGTTTACTAAGCCTCAATATGACACTCCACCTCTAGAGTATCACATTTGACGATAGTAAAAGAGACGAATACAAAATAAAAGCAGAATCTGTAAAAAACTGAACAGTCTGTAAAGATTGAATTTTTCAAGGCACTTTTGTAGCTCAAATCAGAAAACTCGAAACTAACGAAAGATAGATAAAAGTATCAGGCTTTCTTTCTAAAAATATCAGAAAGATAAAATACAGGGATTGTTCGAGATTTTCTGCAACAGGCACATAGAATCTGTTTCTGGACAGCATAACAATACCTCGCACTTTCAATGTATTAGAGGCTAAACTTGGCACAAAAAACCAGAACTAAAAGGTAAAATGAAGTTGCTACAGAGGCAACAACTCCATGACTCAAGAAAAGAAAAAACAAACTGAAAGTAAAAGATGGGTTGTCTCCCAACAAGCGCTTTTCTTTAACGCCTTTTAGCTAGGCGCAATGTGAAATATCAAGTCTTTTCAAAATCAAGGGCATCGTCCTTCTTATCAAGTTCATGGATTGTGCAACTTGAAGGAGGATGAAAGGATCGTATGGTGTAGCGGACCTGCACTTAAAAATAGGCAAGATCCCTGTGTATAGTGCTAGTCCCTGGATCGAATCGCTAGCACACACAGTTTACGATGAATACCATAGCATTGTATCAATTTATTACACGAATGATACAAAATTTATAAATATTCATTACAAGGTGCATAGCCTGAAGCTAGCTTGAAAGAGTTGCAGCGGAAATAATAACATAAAGCATGGAGTCCTCATCATCTTGATGCAGCCACAGGCGAGCATGTTGGTTGAAGACTCGAAACCCTTAATCGATTCCTCACTTATCGTCAGGACAACCTGCAACAGTAAAAGCGTTGCAGCCAAAAATTGGTCAGAACCATTGGAATGGATCTGGCAAGTGATACTTGTGGACTCATAGAGGAGAACTTCTAACAACTATATGCATATCTGGCTGGTGGAGTTTCAAGGCTCTTTGCGTAAAGCAAGTTTTATCCTATATAAACATTTTGACTCAAAAAGTGGTAACACTGGGAAACTCCAGCATAACCGTGACAACACTTGGTAAACTCCAGTGTGTCACATGACTTTAATTAAGTGGTACACTGGTAAACTCCAATGATACCTTGACAGCACATGGTAANTTTTCCTTGCGCATTCCACTTGAGCTAGATGATGACGATCTTGATCTACTCTCAAGTGGATCACCTTTCTTGATTATGCTCCGCTTGGTGAAGACTCGCATATTGCTCCCCCATACACCAAGATGGGAGAGGCACTCTTTCACATATCTTCACATGCCCTTATCTTGTATGTTGATCAACTTGCACTTAGCCTTGATCAACATATATTCTTCTTCTTCGCATACCTTCACATGCACTTATCTTGTATGTTGATCAACTTGCACTTAGCCTTGATCAACATGTAATCTTCTTCTTTTAGCCTTGACTCCAACATATGGAGTCCAAGCATTCCTTATGGATCAACACTACAAATATAACTCACCGCACACATTAGTCCATAGAGATTGTCATTAATTAACAAAACAACACATGGGGGCAACCATGCTCTTTCAATTAACCCTATTATAGTTGTTATCAATATTCTTATCCATATCATTTATCTTACTTATGCTTGGCATATTACTTTCTATTGCTTCCAAAAAATTTAGTAATGTCTTCTAAGGTAATTTTCTTAGTATCATCAATAGGAGGATTTCCAAATAAATTTTCTATAGCATTGAAAGCTTTCGAAGCACTAGCACCTAAGAAGTTTCCACCTGTTATAGTGTCCAAAAGAAACTTATACCAACATGTGATACCAATATAAAAATTTCTTAGAAGGACAGTAGCTACTCGCTTTTTAGTGGATCTATGATGAGCATCTTTAATTCTATAACAAGCATCTTTCAAACTTTCCCCACCTCTTTGTTTGAAGGTGAGGCCTTCGGACTCGGGTGTTTCAATAGGAGGCAAAGAGCTAGACATAACGACAAAGCAAAATAACAAGACAGAAATAAAGGCTACACTAATTTTTTTGGGTATTAAAATTTTGCAACAAGAAAAATAAACTGAACGAGAAATAAAGCAAGCAAGATAAAAACAAAGTAAAGTGATTGAGAATATGAGACTCCCCTTGCTGTAGCTCCAAAGTCCCCGGCAACAACGCCAGAAAACTGCTTGATGATCGGTGATGGTAGCGTTGGGTTGTGCCCCAAGCGAAGGCGTGGATGTAGTAAGTAGCAGTTTTCCCTCATAAATGAACCGAGGTTTATCGAACCAGTGCGACTTTGAAATCAATAACAAAGTGAATGTTGAAGATCTCTGGCGCATAATCTTCAACAGACGTGGACCTGCACACACTCAACCAATAACTTTGCCCCCAACGGCGAAAAGGTTGCAATCTTTCCGGTCTCGCAGAAAACAAAGCGGCTAATTGTATAGTGAAATAGATTAAAATATGAAAGTGGACCAGAGGAGTAATGATGATGAAAAGTAATGAATAAAGGTTAATTGCAATCAATGTAAAAAGATGGACCGGGGGCCATGGGTTCACTAGTGGCGTCTCTCAAGTAAATAAAACACTCATATGATGGGTAAGCAAATTACAGCTAGGCAATTGACAAGATTATAACACAAACTTAATCTAGCTATGACATAGAGAACATGATAATATTTATGTAGACATAACGACAATGAACAAAGACCGTTGAGTCCAACTGCATCTTTATCTAAAAAGTCCACCGTGGGATCCTCTGGACTGAAACTCCATCTTGGCGAATAAAAAATACTTGTAAATTTTCAGCGCATTCCAAGAATATTTCCTGTGGTAAGTTTCTGAAACGAAAAGACATCAAAAACAGGAAACTGGCACTAGGCATCTTGTCAATAGATTAGTCCGACAAAATGCATAAAAACAATGTGATAAGATTGTAGAAACATGTGACAACATCACAAAACTAGCATGGATCAATCAAAAATTATAGATACGTTTGACACGTATCAGCATCCCCAAGCTTAACTCCTACGCGTCCTCCAGTAGGTAAGTGATAACACAATAAGTTTTGATGAGTCATGCAACCAACACAATCTTGATCAAGATAGTAATTTAAAGCATAGGACGTGAATGAAGTGATACAAAACAATTGTCTATAGTTGATAGCATGAAAGCAATGAATAACCAAGTTGAATCATTAATGCAAAACATTTCATAAATAGTACGTTAAAGACATGAAAGCAATGTGACCCACATATTTGACTAATTCTCAAAGATAATGGTACCACGAAAAAAGTATTTGAGAATCAACACAAAGAAAGATGTAAGTATTAGCAAAAAGCTTCCACTTCCAATGGCTTATCTTATAGATAAAGTCAATATAAAGATTCATGTTTAATCTAATGATGCAATATGATCAATGATACCCAGGGTCAATGCTGCATGTTTGCTTTGGTGGAGATAGAAGGAAAAGGAAAACTAACTCAACATTTAGAAGTAAAAGAAAGGCTCTTCGCAGAGGGAAGCAGGGATTACTCATGTGCTAGAGCTTTTTGATTTAAAAAAACAGAGATACAAACAATTTTGAGAGATGCATAATTCTGTCAATGATTCCATAGCTCAGAAGCTCATTAGTCCCCTATGTCAAGCAAGGTCTTTAGAGTTGTGAGTGCGGCTAGTTTTAGAGGAACGAGTACATTTCTCTTTCTCCTTTGTTTCACCACTAACCAATGTTTGAGCTGATTTCTCAGATTTTCATTGTGCGGAGGAGAATGGTGAGTTATATTTATATTTTGCTTAAGCTGCTCTCGGGTTGATTCAAGTGAGGACATAAACCATCAACACCGGATGAAATAGAGGGGGAAAAGAAAAAAAAGAAAAACCTTGCTTGACATAAGCTATAACGAACCTCCTCCTTCCTTCGTCATGAGCTTGAAAATAGAGCCACCAAAACGAGAATATTTTGAAGGTTGTAAAGGTAGCACATGGCAAATTTACTTGGAATGACAGGAAATACCATGCATAGGTAGATATGGTGGACTCAGCTGGCAAGATAGTTTGGCTTTAGGATTTGGATGCACGAGTGGACATCACACTCAGTACAGAGTTTTTTTTTTTGCTTAGCAAAAATGGTATTTGAAGCAAACATCCAGACTTTACCAGTAACAGAGTAACATAAGACATCAGTCAATCATAACCATAAACACTCCACACTGTCACCCTTGTTGACCAAACAGTTCTTTTGATGGAAAGATTAGCTTTATGAATTAACAACTATGAAACATTACACAGTTTCAAGCTTTTAACTATTTTTATTTAGTAATTAATTTCTACTCCAATAACCAGCAAGTTTAATTATTCATCTTATTATCTCAAAACAATTGAGAAGCATCAAGTATCCACACAATGATCTACAAGACTATGCAGGCTTTCATTTTATTCCAATATCACATGGATAGCATTTTGCCACTTTGACAATTCAAGCAATTTATCAATAACAACTCTCCAAGAAGTATAAGTGAAGAACAAGAGAGTTTAACATCAACAACTAGCAGCTCTAAACAAGATAAAAGCTAAAAGCGAGAGCTTACCGGCAAACAAACAGTAGCTAAGAATACTCAAATGAAAAAGCGGAGCGTGCCTCCCTCCCACACAAATAAAGCTAGGATCCAACAAGGATATGACCAGCAAACAAACAAAACAAAACAAAACTGAAAGTAAAAAGAAGCTCCAAGCATAGCACATAATATGTAAAGTGACAAAAACGTAGTTCAACGAAGACGACCTTATGATAGTCGATGAAGAGGAGGGATGCCTTGGGCATCCCCAAGCTTACACGCTTGATAGTTCTTGATATTCAGAGGGGTGTCATGGGGGCATCCCCAAGCTTGAGTTCTGATCCATCTTCAATTTCTTCATTATCCTCTCCTTTGGAACTTAAAAACTCCCTTCACACAAAACTTCTCATAAACTGATTAGAGAGTTACTACACATAAATTAAAATGCACATGTGTTCAACTCAAGACAAATTGCTGATGCACCTAAAATACATCTACTTTTCCAATCACTTTGCTTCATAATTTGCTCCGGAGTCTTCCCATATTTGAATAAAACTGCTGAATCTGACGCTATTTTTTAGCAAAGTCTCGTTTCTGGTTGTTTTTGTAGGAAATTAAGTCGGAGAAAAAAACCACGTCAATTTTTATGGAAAAGAAGGACATCGTGCAAAAGATGGACACGATGAAAGTGCATGGTTGCCCCCATGCATGGTTTTGGTAATTAATGACAATCTCTATGGACTAATGTTTGCATTGAGCTAATTGTAGGATGTGTCCATTTGCGTTGCTTGATCTCCATTTGTTGGAATCAAGGCTAAGGGAAGAAAAAGAAGAAGAGTTTGTGTTGATCAAGGCTATGTGCGGATTGATCAACACTCAAGTCCAAGTGAAGATATGCCGAAGTGTGCTTCTCCCATCTTGGTGTATGGGGGAGCGTCATGTGATTCATCTTCACCAAGCGAAGCGCAATCAAGAAAGGTGGTGCATCTTGAGGAGATGAAGATCGTCTTCATCAACCTCAAGTGGATTAATGCGCAAGGTAAAGGTATGATCTTGATAGGGTTTCTATTTTACCGGTCTCATGATGTTTAGTAAGAGACCGGGTTATAGAATAGATAGCCGTACTATCAAGAGGGGCTCTCGACCGAATATCTCGACCGTATTGTCGTAGAGAGCACAAACCTTTGCATCATTGCACTCATCTTTATTGGTTCTTATTTGGATCTTATCATGGTGTGGTCTTGGTGCTTGTCATGCTTGTCATGACAAAGCCAAGTTCACCGAGAACGGTTTGCATATGCGTCTTCTTTTGCGGTTTCGGTATTGGAGATTTTGTCGGGTCATTCGTGCGGAAGATTTATTTCTTCCATCTCTTTGCAAAATCTCCATTGCTTGTTTGCCATTTTCAAAGGTTGCATTTGTCGTCCTCTTTCCAACAAAATTGGTTTTACTTCTTTCGGACTTCAATTGCAAAAGTTATAGCCTTTCCGGTTTGCGAAATAGAGGTTTAACCTTTCCCCATTTGTTTTTATAATATCTTGTTGGACTATGATGTTTCTCTGCATATTCTTGTAGTGCTCGTTGTGACGATTCCAACGAGTCCAAGATTATCGGATTCGGAGTTTATTTGCAACAGTTATAGTGTTTTTGGCCAGGCCAGCCATTTGGCCAGCCATGATGGCCGGGCACAAACAGAGGATGGCCAGCCATTTGACCAGCCATTTGGCCAGCATGGCCGGCCTCCCCTGTCCAGCCTCGCGAAAATGCCCCAACGGCTAGTTTTGGCCTCCCTTTTAAGGGGTCTTCTTCCCCAAATGAATCCAAGCCTTTGCCCAACCCTAAAGCTCTTTTCTCCTCCATTGTTGACATTTTCTTGAGCTTGAGATCTCTCAATCCCTCCAATACTTCTTGCTACTTTTTGAGGGAAAAGAGAGAGGGGGTTTAGATCCACGTTTCCACCAGTCAATTTCTCCTCTAAGTGAGGGGAACTCTTTGGATCTAAATCTTGGAGTTCTTGGTGTTCCTCCTTTGTTCTTCCTCCTATATCCCTCCATAGCATTAGTTGCTTTGGTTGGATTTTGGAGAGAAGGATTTGACCACTTGGTGTGTTCTTGCCTTTTGCATTTGTTGCATCGGGTTGCTCTCCCTACGGTGATACGTGAAGATCGATGTTGAGAAGCTTGTTACTCTTGGGTGCATTGTGTTCCCAAGAGCTTGTTGCCTCTTGGGTGCATTGTGTACCCTAGACGGTTGGAGGTGCCGCGAAGACTTCGAGTTGTGAAGCTTCGGCACGATTTGGGAGCCCCCAATTGAGTTGTGGGTGTGTGCCCCAAGAAGAGTTGTAAAGGGCTCCGGAATCCGCCTCGAAGGATTCCGATAGTGGAAGGTGAACCAATCCCTTGGGTGAGGTTCATCGGAGAATAGGGTGAGGCCTTTGTGGCATCTTGAGTAGGCCTTTTGTGGCGAGCTCACACCCCTCCAACGAGACGTACTCTCTTAACAAGGAGGAACTCGGGAATACATCCTCATCTCCACGTGCCTCGGTTATTTCTATACCCGAGCTTTTACTTATGCACTTTACTTTGTGATAGCCTTCGTGCTTGAAGTTCTTATCTTGCTATCACCTTGTTGCTTGCCTTGCTTAGCATAAATTGTTGGTGCACATAGGTGAGCCTAGTAATTTAGGTTGTTGGCTTGTTAATTTAAACACATAGTTTTATTCCGCAATTATCAAGCCCCTAAATAGAAAAAGTGTTAATCGCCTATTCACCCCCCCTCTAGGTGACATCCGAGACATCCTTGTCCTTTCAATTGGTATCAGAGCCTCGGCTCTCTTTTTGGGCTTTACCGCCTAGAGAGTAAGGATGTCGTTTAGAGGATTAGTGCATAATTCCATGTTTATATTCAATGGCACAAATTTTAATGTTTGGAAAACTCATATGCTTAGTCACTTACGGGTCTTGGACCCCAATATTGAGCGTATCTTAGATATAGGTTTTTCTCCTCCAAAGGATTACGAAAGTACGACTTTAGAGGATGAGAAAAACTTATATCTAGATGCTCTAGCTTCTAATGAGTTTTGCAAATTTGTGAGTGTTGTAGTGTTCGAGTCAATCATGCCTCTCCGGGATACTCATGAGCTTTGGACCAAGCTACAAGATAAATATGGAGTGTCCAACTCTATTGAGGATGATTGCTCTCCCTCCACCTCCGGCCGTGACGACCTCTCGTCTTTTTCTACTTCACCAAAATGTGGTAAGCCACAAACCAATGTAATGGCGAGTAGTGATAGGCTTTGCAATATTGATAGTGAGCTCTTTTATGGGGGAGCGTCATGTGATTCATCTTCACCAAGCGAAGCGCAATCAAGAAAGGTGGTGCATCTTGAGGAGATGAAGATCGTCTTCATCAACCTCAAGTGGATAAATGCGCAAGGTAAAGGTATGATCTTGATAGGGTTCCTATTTTACCAGTCTCATGATGTTTAGTAAGAGACCGGATTATAGAATAGATAGCCGTACTATCAAGAGGGGCTCTCGACCGTATTGTCGTAGAGAGCACAAACATTTGCATCATTGCAATCATCTTTATTGGTTCTTATTTGGATCTTATCGTGGTGTGGTCTTGGTGCTTGTCATGCTTGTCATGACAAAGCCAAGTTCACCGAGAACGGTTTGCATATGCATCTTCTTTTGCGGTTTCGGTATTGGAGATTTTGTCTGGTCATTCGTGCGGAAGATTTATTTCTTCCATCTCTTTGCAAAATCTCCATTGCTTGTTTGCCATTTTCAAAGGTTGCATTTGTCATCCTCTTTCCAACAAAATTAGTTTTACTTCTTTCGGACTTCAATTGCAAAAGTTATAGCTTTTCCGGTTTGCGAAATAGAGGTTTAACCTTTCCCCATTTGTTTTTATAATATCTTGTTGGACTATGATGTTTCTCTGCATATTCTTGTAGTGCTCGTTGTGACGATTCCAACGAGTCCAAGATTATCGGATTCGGAGTTTATTTGCAAAAGTTATAGTGTTTTTGGCCAGGCCAGCCATTTGGCCAGCCATGATGGCCGGGCACAAACAGAGGATGGCCAGCCATTTGACCAGCCATTTGGCCAGCATGGCCGGCCTCCCCTGTCCAGCCTCGCGAAAATGCCCCAACGGCTAGTTTTGGCCTCCCTTTTAAGGGGTCTTCTTCCCCAAATGAATCCAAGCCTTTGCCCAACCCTAAAGCTCTTTTCTCCTCCATTGTTGACATTTTCTTGAGCTTGAGATCTCTCAATCCCTCCAATACTTCTTGCTACTTTTTGAGGGAAAAGAGAGAGGGGGTTTAGATCCACGTTTCCACCGGTCAATTTCTCCTCTAAGTGAGGGGAACTCTTTGGATCTAAATCTTGGAGTTCTTGGTGTTCCTCCTTTGTTCTTCCTCCTAAATCCCTCCATAGCATTAGTTGCTTTGGTTGGATTTTGGAGAGAAGGATTTGACCACTTGGTGTGTTCTTGCCTTTTGCATTTGTTGCATCGGGTTGCTCTCCCTACGGTGATACGAGAAGATCGACGTTGAGAAGCTTGTTACTCTTGGGTGCATTGTGTTCCCAAGAGCTTGTTGCCTCTTGGGTGCATTGTGTACCCTAGACGGTTGGAGGTGCCGCGAAGACTTCGAGTTGTGAAGCTTCGGCACGAATTTGGGAGCCCCCAATTGAGTTGTGGGTGTGTGCCCCAAGAAGAGTTGTAAAGGGCTCCGGAATCCGCCTCGAAGGATTCCGATAGTGGAAGGTGAACCAATCCCTTGGGTGAGGTTCATCGGAGAATAGGGTGAGGCCTTTGTGGCATCTTGAGTAGGCCTTTTGTGGCGAGCTCACACCCCTCCAACGAGACGTACTCCCTTAACAAGGAGGAACTCGGGAATACATCCTCGTCTCCACGTGCCTCGGTTATTTCTATACCCGAGCTTTTACTTATGCACTTTACTTTGTGATAGCCTTCGTGCTTGAAGTTCATATCTTGCTATCACTTTGTTGCTTGCCTTGCTTAGCATAAATTGTTGGTGCACATAGGTGAGCCTAGTAATTTAGGTTGTTGGCTTGTTAATTTAAACACATAGTTTTATTCCGCAATTATCAAGCCCTAAATAGAAAAAGTGTTAATCGCCTATTCACCCCCCCTCTAGGTGACATCCGAGAAATCCTTGTCCTTTCACACGAGGAAGTGTCCAAGGGCCGAAAGAGTGGGACCCACGCGGCCAGATTCCTTGGCCGTGTGGGCCCACCGATCTTGGGCCTCGGGCACCGCCTCTCCTTGGGTTTTCGCGTACCCCCTCATATATATGAAAAAGCGGCTGACCTAAAAGGGGAGAGCTTCTGTGAAACAGAGCGCCGCTGCCACCACGATCTTCGTTTTCAGAGGCAGATTGATCCAGGATTTCTCCCCCGCAGGAGGGATCCGGAGGCCGTCTTCACCGCCATCTTCACCGCCGTCATCTCCATCGACCATGAGTGTAGCACCCTCACTTTGAAAAGCAAGAATACTTTGTGAAATTGCTAGGCCCTGGATCGAGTAAGGCTAGCATTCACCAACATGATGTAATATCATGCATAAATGTTAAACGTTATTACATCGCAAGTACGAATGATCCAGAAATAAAGTACTTTATTACAACTTTGCATAGCCGAAGCTAGCTTAAACTAGATAAAGTTCCACACTATTATTCAGAGTTCAAGCAGCATAAATAAATAACATTGAGCTCCATCATCTTCATGAGCCACTGGCGACCATGTTGGTTGTAAGCTCGAAAGTAAACAAACGTCCTTACTCCTCATCTGAACAACCTGCAACATTAACGTTGCAGCCCAGGGAATTTGGGTCAATACCTTGTGACAGGCTGTCAAATGTCATACTATGGTGGTTTATAAATGGCAAGTCTATCACTACATGCATATTTGGCTGGTGGATCTTAAGGCTCTTGCGCAAAGCAAATTTTATCCCATACTTTCAAAAATCATTTCTTTCTTTCCAAAAACCTTAAGAGACATCCCTGGGCGCACCAGTACCTCAAATCCCCCCATGTTCACCCATCCAATTTTATTTAGAAAATTTGGAATGAATGAGATTTTTCCGTCGACCACCTTGCTTAGTTACTCAAATTGTCCATAACCGTGGACACGGCTAAGATCATAGTTTTATTTACTCTCGAGAGTTTGTGACACTTTCCCCACTAGACTCAACTAACCCTGTTTTAGCAAGATAAATATTTGTATTTATCCTCCGGTGGCATTTTAGGTGCGGGCGTGCAAGTATACTGTTGTATACGAATTAAGTGTATGAAAAATACATGGAATAGAAAAGAAGTATTTTATCGGTTATCGATAATTTACATATTTCTATTTCACATATATTTGTAATGCGCCTAAATATTTATCTCACTGAGACGATTGTAAAGTTCATGATTCCTGAAACCTCGGAATGGTTACAGTTAATTACATCTGCATATTCATATTCGCAGAATACCTCCGATTAAGCTGCATGAAATGGTCATCTTTAATCGCTAGTTCACGTTCTCAAAAGTTAGCGTCCCAATAAAATAACTCAATCAACACACAAGGGAGACACAAGTTTTAACGTGGAAAACCCAAGTCGGGAAAAAACCACGGTGGCACGGAGGCCAAATCCACTATATGAAATGTTTACATGTGGTGTATTACAATGATCCTTCAACTCATGATAAACTTTTATATGAATGCTCTAGGCAATATCCGCATGGTGATAATTGTAGCTAGATCTTGTTTCATCAAAGAAGGAAAATTCAGGCTGAGAAGAAATGTTGAATCGTCAGTCCGTCGACATGAATTGTGACTCTGGAAACTTTGACTATGTTGGGCCTTGTTTATTTCCGTGTAGATGGACATGCTTTCATGTGTATCGCCACATGCATATGCCTTGTACGTAGACTTTGGGGACAATCCAATACGTGTGCATATGAAGCCAATATGTAGACAATGGTACACTTGTATTTTAGATAGCATCATGGGTCATGAGATGCTGCCATCACAACAACTTCAAGTATGGCTCTGGTGTCGGCGGGGAGGTAGTCCATTAAACTGAGTTAAGGAATATCATGAAACGTTGGTAATCTTCCGTCATATAAATCATGTAGAGTGGAGAGACGCAACAAGAGCGTTAAATGTCCGTGGCGGCGAAATAAATCGCGTAGAGCCGAGACATCACTAATCTTGCAGATCGGACCATGAACCTCACCGGCGGCAATCATAGTCGCGTAGAGCCGAGAGGACACCAAGCTTATGGATCGTGCCACACAGATCATCGGCGGCGATGAAATCGCGTAGAGCCGGGAGACGCTCATCTTGTAGATCAAACTGTGAACATCACCGGCGGCGATCTAATCGCGTAGAGCCGGGACGACACCCATCTTGCAGATCGTTCCACGAACACCATCGGCGGCGATCAAATCGCGTAGAGCCGGGATGACACCCATCTTGCAGATCGTTCCACGAACACCATCGGCGGCGATTTAATCGCGTAGAGCCAGGACGACACCCATCATGCAGATCATCATCGGCGGCGATCTAATCCCGTAGAGCCGGAAGACTATCTTGTAAACTGGATCTTGATCATCACCGGCGGCGATTTAATCGCGTGGAGCCGGGAGACTATCTTGTAAGTGGATCTTGATCATCACCGGCGGCGATTTAATCGCGTGGAGCCGGGAGACTATTTATCTTGTAAGCTGGATCTTGATCATCACCGGCGGCGATTTAATCGCGTGGAGCCGGAAGACTATCTTGTAAGTGGATCTTGGTCATCACCGGCGGCGATTTAATCGCGTGGAGCCGGGAGACTATCTTGTAAGTGGATCTTGATCATCACCGGCGGCGATTTAATCGCGTGGAGCCGGGAGACTATTTATCTTGCGGACCGCTCTACGAACAACATTGGCGGCGATCTAATCGCGTAGAGTCGGCAGATAGCACAAGAAAAGAAAAACGTCCGCGGCGGCGATATGAATCGCGTGGAGCCGCGAGATGCCACAAACCTGCGAAAATAGAGAAGAAATAATAATATTAACGTCGCATGCCACCTTCATGCGATTTACTCACCAATTGACGCCATCAATCCACGACTTGAAGAATCCACCGGGCGACGGCCGGAAGGAGCGAGCGATGCTCGGGGGGCGAGGTCTGTGACGTATGTGTATCTGATGGAGTGGTAAAAATGGAGATTTGGTCGTATGGTGTGCGAGTGTACTCTGAGTGGCTCACCTCCCGAGATCTCACCCGAGGAGCCTTTTTATAGCAGAAGTTCCACCGTGCCATGCACGAGATAAACAGATAAGTGTTATCAGCGCCGCCGCCGCGGTTGTTAGCGAGCAAGTCGCCTTATCCAGAAGTTTGTTCCGCTAGATGAAGCACTAGCCGTTTCCATCGACATGGTCACCTTAGCCATACATGTCATACATACGTATTCACTCCATGCCTGGATGTAGGCCTCTGGTATTTGAATTTCCTTGCTGCCAAATAAAATAAAACACCAACGAGTCCATATGTGCGAAGTGCGTTGCATGCAGCCACTTCCCTGTGGGTTCTTGAGTCGATCTATACATGCACAACCAATGAATGGACCTAGTAACCAAAGTCAAGTACAAGATCTGGTCCCGCTGAGTATGTAGCACATCAGCTTAATATGAGTTAAAAAAAAAATTGTCGACGATTATTTCTCAGTATGAGAAATTTTACCTTCACCATCTGATCAGACTCAGAAAAATTCTAGTCACCATGATTTATGTAGATATCGGCTCACACCAAATTTTTGTTGTGCCATGTGACAAAAACACCGTCGAACAAATGCCCCTCACCAAGCTAAGTTCAAACGCGGAGCAGTTTGTACTTGGCTTGGTGAACATGATTTGACCATATCTTGACAGCACAACCGCGAGAACAACCCGACAATCCACCAGAGCGACAATTTATACCCCAAGTCCACAGTCGTGTTCATACTATACAACCTTGATGCTCCAATAACCTGTCCCAACCAAGCTTCATGGATAGTACATGGTGTTTGATATTAGGGATGTACTTGACACTATCACAAACGAATTATGCCGTGATAGAAAAAAAAATATTGATGAGATTATGATGATGAACTGTGCCACGTAGATGGACTTCATTCAATCGCTTATCGGAATGAGACATGTGATATACCGTTGGATAGCTATGGAAATTACGAAACTTTTTCATTTTCACAGGTTTTCGAAATTATTTACGGTTTTTAAAGAATTTCAAATATACTATCACTATTTTCGCGACAGTACAGTATTTTGATCGCTATTTTCAAACCATTCATTAGATTGATGCATATGATACGCCGTTGGAAAGCTATGAAAAAGCCGCAACTTTGTTATCTCACGCATTTTTTCGAAATTCCTTACGGTTTAAGAGCAGTTTTGAAAATACACTATCACTATTTTCGCGACCGTACGGTATTTTGATCGCCATTTTCAAACCATTTGTCGGATTGATGCAAGTGATACGGCGTTGGAAAGCTATGAAAAATCCGCAACTTTGTTATCTCACGCAGTTTTTCGAAATTCCTTACGGTTTAAAATCAGTTTTAAATATACAAAATTATGTTGTTTTAGAATTCTCGTTTTTTCTGAACTTCCAACTTCGCATGTGTGAACTTCATCCCGACAAATATGTGAACTTCTTCCTGACACGTGTGTGAACTTCTTCACGGAGCACCGGATGAACGTGGTACGTCATGTTTTCGACGTGTTTTGATTTTTTTACCTGTTTGATTTTCGTACTCGGACCATTTTTGAACTTCCCTCGTCACGAAAGTGAACTTTTACGAGAGGCGTAAGTGAACTTCCTTACGGAGAATTAGACGCATAGTATGTTTTGACTTTATTTGATTTTTCGTAATGTTTTCCAAAGTGCATTTCACATCCTTATACGTCCTTTATATGTTAGGGATGAACTGAACTTCACGGAAGAGGAAACCGAACCGATCGAAATAAATAAAGTGAACTTTTGACGAAAATGAACTTCTGTTTTTTCTTTACTGTTGTTGGGTGGACTTCAATGGATTTGGTAGGTGAACTTCTAAATTTTGAAGAGCGAACTTCGACGACATGCACGTGACAGTTTGAACAAATAGATGAACGTAAGTGAACTTCCTATTTTTTCGCATGTGAACTTCTTTGACGGACCATTTTTCTGAACTTTTTCGTGATATGTGAGTGAACTACAGATTTCACGAGTGAACATCTTGTCGAGACAACTTTTTCTTAACTTTTTTTCTGTAGTAGTGGACTTCAGAATTGATCATATTTAACTTCGAATTTATAAAGTGAACTTCAACTTTTTTTGACTTGAACGAATTAAATCTTTTTCGCACAACAAAAAGGTGAACTTCACACGTCACACTTCTTGAACTTCTTCTAAAAATAAAATTGAACTTCACAGCAACACTGCATTTGTCAGTTGAACTCCGGGAGCAGATAGCAGGAGCAGCAGGGTCTGATCAACCTCTGAACTGACAATGTTTGTCGGTTGAACTCCAGGCCTGCCCGTGTTGAACTCCCGGCACGGCAGGAGGTGAACTACACACGTGGAGGGGAAGGGACGGGGCACCGGAGGACTACTGGGGCGTCGCTTCGTCCCTCTCGAAGACGGCCGTGCAGGACCAAGGGGAGCGCGAGCGGCGTCCCTACCGAAGACGCGCGCGAGCTGCAGCGGAGAGGAGGGGCGCCGACGCGCGGGAGCTTCAGAGGAGGGGAGGGGAGGAGCAGGACGCCAATCGGAAGGGGAAGGTGCGGTCCCATGGCGGTGCTCGGTCGGGCGAGCAATGGAGGCCAGGGCCGGCGCGGTCGACGTGGGAGGCCATGGCAGGCCAGCGTGCGGAGGGGAGGAGACGGGCGACGGAGGTGCGGTAGCCGGAGGTGCGGTGGGTCGTGGCCAGGGCGCCGAGCCACAGCCGAGTAGGATTCACGGGTCGCGCCGTCCCTCCCGAAGGCGGCCGCCCAGGAGCACAGCGAGGGCGAGCGGCGTCCCTACAGAGGACGGCGCGTGAGCTGTAGCGGAGGGGAGGGGAAGAGCAGGGGTCCGGCGGCGCGGGGGTGGAGGAGCAGGGGTCTGGCGGCGCGGGCGCTGGGGGTGGGTGGGGTGCGGCGGCTCGCCGGGGCGGAGCTGTGGCAGCTCGCCGGGGCGGAGCTCGCAGGGGAGGGAGGCGGAGAGGCGTGCGGGAGGCCGGTTCGCGGCCGGTCGGCGCACGGCGCGATGGATCGGGAGGGCGACGCCACCGCCGGCGGGCGGCGCGGGCGGCGCGGTGGACGGGGGCGGGCGGCGCGCGGCGCGGTGGGTGGGGACGGGCGGCGCGCGGGTCCTGTTAAGAAGGTGATTAGGAAGGGATTTGGTCGGGTTAAGAAGGTGATTAGGATGGGGTGGTTCTAGAATAGCTATTCTAGAACCTCTTAAGGGGGGTTCGAGAATAGTCCTGCTCTATATATATATATATATATATATATATATATATATATATATATATATATATATATATATATATATATATATATATATATATATATATATATATATATATATATATATGTGTCATGATGAAAAAAAGTATTGACAGGATCAAGGCGAAGAACCATGCCATATCTATGTCGTGATAAAAAAAAGTTGACAGGATCAGGGCGAAGAACCATGCCATATCCACGTCATGATAGGAAAAAGAGGGTTGTCAGGATCAAAGCGAAGAACCATGCCATATGTGTCACGGGGGTTGTCGAGATCAAGGCGAAGAACCATGCCATACCCGAATCGTGACAGAATAGAAAAGGGTCCTACTGCGACCATGATGGTGCCAGCCAATAGGTGGTTTGGTTGTATACATAATAGTAGTTTTCTTCTAGTGAGAGGCGAAATACCATGCCACTTTGAAGAAATATCCTGCGACCATACTTGAATGGCGGTGCCAGCCAGGTTTTTACCACTACATATACGGATCACATTCTCTCTTGAGTTGTAGCGAAATACCATGCCTCACCTCAAGGTAGTTGTACCAACTCTATTGCGATCGTTTTTCTGCTACGATACCAGCCAATAGAGGTGAAATGTTCCACAGTCTAACATGAACCGCACTGGTTTGATGCACTGCCCCTTACAAATGGCAAATCAAACATCGGTATGCCAATTCCGATGACTAGATTGTTAGGATAAGTAATGGTGATTGATGTTGCTATAGTGTTGGGTATTCAACCATAGAGATGTCATTGGTGTACGTAGGACCAACAGGCCTAAGAAAAAGGCAAATCAACAACTGGTTTGACGACCCTTGGGAAAATTCGCCATTGTTATATGCTATGTTGGATATAGCTCTGAAACTGATCTTTGAAAGTGATCACATAAGTTCTGATTATTGGCATCATTAACCATAGAATTTTCAAATGGTAGACAAGAAGGCTGCCCCTTGCATGTAGGTATTCACGTGAGGTAAAATACCCTACTTTTGAAACTGAGCAATTAATTTTGAGAGAACGATTAAATTTCCATGGTACGGTCATATGATATTCTAAGCATGTAGCCAAAGCAAGCCTTTCCATACTCTCAAGCCTCTACTGGCTGATCATGACTCATTGTTAGATTGGATGAACCCGAAAAACTTGGGCGATTTACTTTCTTAATAAAGAAACATCACAAGTCGGATGTGTCTTTACAACATACCACATTGTTGAAACTGTTTCTACCCATCTGGATGCTTAGAAATGACCCAAACCTGTTTGATGAAGTCTACTTGCATGCCAACTTTCTGAGGCAAAATGTGATGCTCAATGGTTGCATGGATCCAAGCATGATCCTTAGTCAAATGCACCGAGCCCATGACAAAATATGGTGAAGTGGCAATGTTTCCAAACGTGTGTATGGATATCTTTCTTATCTTTCTTTATGAAGTCGTTGTACACTGCCCCAGAGTAGATTTACAAGATGCGTATTGGTGAATACGGAATACATACCACCATGTAGAGCTCCGAAGCACGACCATTTCTTTTATTACGACTAGCGCAAAACTGTGTAGTGTCATCGATGACAATATTGATTGACATGTAGAGCCATGTGCCACCAAAATAAACTTGATGGTTGATAGAAAACCGTGCCCTGCCCCGGTGATGATATAAATCGCCGCCGTGCAGCGTCCTCGGTGATGTTTTATATCGTCACTGTGCAGTACCCCCGATGATGATATCTTATATTTACTAATTGGAGGCACCATACAAGCCACCACGTTAATCCTAGAGGTTAAGAAATTATATCCATCCGATCAAATAATCTACCACGTACAACCGTTGGATAGTGCAGGTTTCATGATTCTCAAAAGAGTCCTGCCTACCTATCCCACCTCGGCACCTCTTTTCTGATGCCTCTCGAGTCGCTCAAAAAAAAAAACTGTCTACTATGTAGTTCTTCTACCGTGCCGCGTCGGCGAGCGTCTCCTAGGGCTGATCGTTCTCCTCCTTCCAGCATATCCGTGCATCGCCCCTACTCATGTCATACTCGATTTTATTGATTCGTCCCTCTCATGGCATCACGGATTATAAGCAGGCAAGAATTGAATCCATCGACAAGGACGTACTTGGGTCTGGGCGGGTTCAAGCAGCCTCCTCCCTATTACAGTTCAACTCCCGTGGATCCGGTTACCAATTCTTATGCAAGCAGCCGCGTAAGTTCATCACAGATCAATAAATCCGCTAGATCTGTAACGTCTAATCCCGAAAAACAAGTTGGGTACATGTCTTTGAGTGGATAGTGCAGGTTTCATGATTCTCAAAAGAGTCCTGCCTACCTATCCCACCTCGGCACCTCTTTTCTGATGCCTCTCGAGTCGCTCAAAAAAAAAACTATCTACTATGTAGTTCTTCTACCGTGCCGCGTCGGCGAGCGTCTCCTAGGGCTGATCGTTCTCCTCCTTCCAGCATATCCGTGCATCGCCCCTACTCATGTCATACTCGATTTTATTGATTCGTCCCTCTCATGGCATCACGGATTATAAGCAGGCAAGAATTGAATCCATCGACAAGGACGTACTTGGGTCTGGGCGGGTTCAAGCAGCCTCCTCCCTATTACAGTTCAACTCCCGTGGATCCGGTTACCAATTCTTATGCAAGCAGCCGCGTAAGTTCATCACAGATCAATAAATCCGCTAGATCTGTAACGTCTAATCCCGAAAAACAAGTTGGGTACATGTCTTTGAGCACGAATCTTGACTGATTATCCGTTCCAGGGGGTGGAAAAGAAGCAGCAAGGTTCAGCAATTAAGATTGCGTTCTCCAGATCTACTAATCTACCACCGGCCTAATCAGTGCATAAATTATGACTTTATCTTCTAGGATTAAGAAAAGGTATGGTGCCTGGAATTCTCCTATACATCTGAGTTCGGACATTCAAGATTTACCAACTTCCCGGATTTTTTCATGTAAGATTTTTAGTAGATTTTTTCAGGTTGATTTGTCGTAAGAGATTTTAATCGTTTGGCCTTGCAAAACTTAAGCTATATGTAAGGCATACTCGGTCATTTTCCGAGCTGCAGTATACATGAGTGTTAATTCAAGTATTATTTAAGGAGATGATGTCTATTTGATTCATCAAGTTTAGCCTTCCAAGCAATCTCCTCCCAAATTAGTGGATGTTCTGTCAGATGCATCAAAGGTATTTTTATGAAAGTCATATACCACAATGCTGCTATACGTGTGTGTAGTGTAATTTCCATGCAGACCTAAACATGCAATATTGTGCTTAAGTCGGTCAATCACCTTTCATGGTGTATGTAGCATTTGAAGTACATGCGTATATATGTTAATTGTCGAGCCTTATTGTTCAGTTCTCAAGTTAGGAAAAGGTGTTACATGTTCATTTAATTAAGAGACATATGGAGTGATATACCTAAACAATTTCGACCACAATAAAATTTGTTTCTTTTATATAGCTACACTTTTAATTAGAAACCTCTGTTTTCTTGCTTAACACTCTTTAATGTCGAGTCTATAAAATTAGTTGGAACATTCTAACTAAAATTAGAAGACTCTGTAATTGACTAATATTATAATATAGCCATCCTCTCAATTAAATATTTATTTATGTCAAGTTTTATCCCTGTGAACATAATCTAAGTAAGGCCGACATTGGTGGAGTATGTGTAAGCGAGCTGGAACATTCTGCAATACAAACTAATAATGCGAGAGAAAAAATGTATTCATGCTTTGTTTTTCAGTTTGACACCTCAATTTTCAAACAAAAAAAACTGGTCGATAATCTGTCGCATTTTCCGAATGAATCTGTTGCTAATGTGATGAACCATCGATAGATGTATCTTAACTTCATAAAATAATAGATCACCTAGATGCCTTCTCGGATAATCGTCAGTGAGCTAATTATGAATAACCTCTTTGTCCTAGAGTTTGCAGCCATGCTACAATTGATGGCCATATTAATTATAGGCCACGGTAAATTAAATATATTAGAATGTGATCACATTGTGCATATATAACCAAGTTTAGAGATAATGGTGGCTTTACTGCACAAATAACCATTTCAGTAAAATAGTTACTCAGAGGTCTATCAAATTAATTTTCAAGATTAATATACGAATAAATAAGTTCTAAGCATCATATTCCAGCTTGATAACATGAGATTCTATCTTATGTCTATTAATCTCATCTATTTGCCGATTTACGATAGTTCGCATTCCTATATTAGATTTCTCGACAATTGATTTCAGAATTATAGAGGAGTGTATCTTTTTTCCTGAACATGATTTCTGTAGAATTTATAATTAGAGTAAACCATGTGTTAGTGAACATGAAAACATGGGAGCAACCCATACATGTTTATTGAGATGCTTGGTAGCATGACTAACTCTATATATAGATTGCTAATTTGTATGTCGGGCTTTTACAATATTATAATTATGGAACCCTGTGCCGGTATCACAGATATTGGGCGCTACATTGTCGCTAAATGGATAAAATAAGAATAAACTGCTTTTGTTCCATGAACCATTGAAGTGTGTATTACCAAATCTATAATTTCTTGGTTTTCTTAGTGCTTACTTAGGCCACGATTTAATAAAAAACACAATAATCTTGATACGCTAATTTTATATGACGAGTCTAAGCAAAGTAAAAGGACTCCCTGTGCTAAACTACCATAATATTAACTAAATTAAACTATTTAATATTTTTTATCTTTCAGAATTAAAAGCATTTTTGTTATTTTAATATGTTGCTGAAGGAAATACAAACGTTTTCTGATGAATTAAAATTATTATATGTTAAATAAAAAACATTCAAAATATTACTGCCGAGTCTCCTATTCATATTTAGTGAGCATTGACCTGCATGAATCACAAGGTCAATATATATGTCCATTGTGGTGAGCTCACCGAGTCACATACTTCTGCCCCCTGCCTTTGCTTTTTTTTTTTTTACCGTTTCAAACAGTTTGCTTTAATTGAACATGAGCTTGCTCTTTTTTGTTGTGTGCTTACACGAGTTCCAACTAGCAGTCACGAAATTTAGGACACAAGATGTCGCACACATAGACACTTTATCTTTCCAAAGATGTAGCAGAGTATATATGTGTCCCGCATTATTACGGAGAGAAAATAACACTGACTCTCAGCGGGGCTTGTATGAGTCTCTGGGTAGGTCATGATCTACCAATTATCTCATCACCCCAAACTTGTCTTCACTGAAACCTTCTGGTGTTTTATTCCAATATTATCCATCCATGCACCACTGTCATAGTGTCTTGAGGCAGTATTCTTGATATTCATTTGCTCACTGAAACTCATTTACGATCCCTAAAATAGCTTCGAGCTCCTGGATGTTTTTTTTTATCTGTCGAGCTCGCGGATGTTGTGAAGCCATATATAGTGTGACAGCCATTTTCTTTGGCTTGTTGTTCATGTTGCTCAAGGAGTGGCTACAGTGCTATTTTATAAAGTCGTAAGCATCTTAAGATTATTGATGTAGACGGTCTGAAGAAGACTCAGAAAGCTGCAACAACTGCTCCTTTTGGGCTACGTTACCAAACTAATGGAGCCATATGTAATATGCCACCTTTGTAGCATTGAAAATTGCTGACCGCTAGGAGCGAGCTTAACCTTTTTCTTTCACCATGAATTTACTTCGCGCTTAAAACCTCTTAGGCCAGAATTCATCTTATCTGCATGAGTCTCACTCGACTGAGTATATATATCCGTTCTACTAGAATTTATATTTGTATGCTTTCAAGCCTGTATGGGAAGGAGCATAAATGTGACATGAACAATGGTCTGGGCTTAATCTCTGTCTCCTAGGTTACTGCATCAAGATCCCTTGTCTCATAGTGTCTTTGTGTCCAAACTCCAAAAGCATGTATTACTTCAACGCAATGTACCAGTAATATTTACTCTGCTGCTTTTGCTTACTCGGCATGTTTTACCGGAAGGATCCCAAAACCGCAGACATCATAATTGAGGGCAAAGTCAAATTCTTCCTGTGGCTTTTGATTCAAAATCGACTTTGGACAGCAAAAAGGCTCGACGCAAGAGGCTGGCCACACTAGTAGTATCTTGGCTTTGGTAATACACACTAGGATCGCTGCTCCCTTCGTGATCAAACTCCTGAAACTGCAAACCACCTGTTTCTTGGCTGCCCCTTTGCAAAAGAAGTCTGGCATGGGCTTGCACCCTTGCACGCCGCTGCGGCAAACACTGCTTGTCTCTCTACATCGATCTCTGGCTGGTGGAAGAAGATCTCGAGACTCAGAAAGAACAAAAATCGCAGGGATCAAACTTTTATAGCAGTATATGTGGTGTGGCATCTTTGGGGAGAAAGAAGTCGTAGGATTTTTTTAGAATTGTTCATGTTCCCCTGAGGAGCTGTTATTTCAGATCAGAGATGGCCTGAATGAACTGGTTACAGCCTTCTGCGAGTAGTGTCTCTGCTCTTTCCTCTTTTCTTTTTCCCACCCTAGCTTTGGCCATTGTACAATTTTCCCTCTAATATATAGTACAAAAATAGAGCTCCTCCCGTTTCATGTCAGAAGCCTGTGTTAGCATAGGCGAAAACAAGCAGAGATCACATATGAAGGGAGTGACATATTATCTTAAATATCTTACGTACTTAACTCTCCGCCCCTTGCCTAGTCTTGAAGGCGGTGACATATTCTAGCTGATCTCGCACATCGCCACTATGATTTGTCATAGGCCAGTGGCTCTTGATGATTCGTTTGGTTCTTGAAGACAGATCCTAGTTGCAGATGTTTTACGTAAGTATGAAGTATGAACAAGACATCAAGCTACCGGAGATTCGGAGATTCAGATCATGCATGTGTGTTCTGGCCATTTATTAACAAATCGATGAACATGAATGATGTATGATGGCCCTCATCATCTACAGGCTACTGCATTGAGGTATTCTGACCGGTTGAAGGCGTCAAGGAATTTTCTATATATATTGTCTGTCTCCTTGACATCTGAGGTTGTTCATGTTGTGGCTGTGGCTACTCTGTCCCAAAATTCTGCTGTAATCTGTAACCAACGAGTCAAAACAATCTTGTCTTCATATCATGCTCACAGGTATGACCCTATGTACCAAATGACCTTATGTGCACAAATGCAAATTAACCTCTTATTTTCACTGATCAGAGATGACCAAGTTAATTTAGACTATATTAATGATGATCATCCATCAAATGAACAACTTATAATTGTGAGTGTATCACAAAACTGACGAGGTGACGCTGATGACCATTGAAGTGCAGCGAAGATGGGAGGAGAATCATGTCCCACCGGGCGTGCCATTTGTTTTAGCAAGATAAATATTTGTATTTATCCTCCGGTGGCATTTTAGGTGCGGGCGTGCCAGTATACTGTTGTATACGAATTAAGTGTATGAAAAATACATGGAATAGAAAAGAAGTATTTTATCGGTTATCGATAATTTACATATTTCTATTTCACATATATTTGTAATGCGCCTAAATATTTATCTGACTGAGACGATTGTAAAGTTCATGATTCCTGAAACCTCGGAATGGTTCCAGTTAATTACATCAGCATATTCATATTCGCAGAATACCTCCGATTAAGCTGCATGAAATGGTCATCTTTAATCGCTAGTTCACGTTCTCAAAAGTTAGCGTCCCAATAAAATAACTCAATCAACACACAAGGGAGACACAAGTTTTAACGTGGAAAACCCAAGTCGGGAAAAAACCACGGTGGCACGGAGGCCAAATCCACTATATGAAATGTTTACATGTGGTGTATTACAATGATCCTTCAACTCATGATAAACTTTTATATGAATGCTCTAGGCAATATCCGCTTGGTGATAATTGTAGCTAGATCTTGTTTCATCAAAGAAGGAAAATTCAGGCTGATGAGAAGAAATGTTGAATCGTCGGTCAGTCGACATGAATTGTGACTCTGGAAACTTTGACTATGTTGGGCCTTGTTTATTTCCGTGTAGATGGACAAGCTTTCATGTGTATCGCCACATGCATATGCCTTGTACGTAGACTTCGGGGACAATCTAATACGTGTGCATATGAAGCCAATATGTAGACAATGGTACACTTGTATTTTAGATAGCATCATGGGTCATGAGATGCTGCCATCACAACAACTTCAACTATGGCTCTGGTGTCGGCGGGGAGGTAGTCCATTAAACTGAGTTAAGGAATATAATGAAACGTTGGTAATCTTCCGTCATATAAATCATGTAGAGTGGAGAGACGCAACAAGAGCGTGAAATGTCCGTGGCGGCGAAATAAATCGCGTAGAGCCGAGACATCACTAATCTTGCAGATCGGACCATGAACCTCACCGGCGGCAATCATAGTCGCGTAGAGCCGAGAGGACACCAAGCTTATGGATCGTGCCACACAGATCATCGGCGGCGATGAAATCGCGTAGAGCCGGGAGACGCTCATCTTGTAGATCAAACAGTGAACATCACCGGCGGCGATATAATCGCGTAGAGCCGGGACGATACCCATCTTGCAGATCGTTCCACGAACACCATCGGCGGCGATCAAATCGCGTAGAGCCGGGATGACACCCATCTTGCAGATCGTTCCACGAACACCATCGGCGGCGATTTAATCGCGTAGAGCCAGGACGACACCCATCATGCAGATCATCATCGGCGGCGATCTAATCCCGTAGAGCCGGAAGACTATCTTGTAAGTGGATCTTGATCATCACCGGCGGCGATTTAATCGCGTGGAGCCGGGAGACTATTTATCTTATAAGCTGGATCTTGATCATCACCGGCGGCGATTTAATCGCGTGGAGCCGGGAGACTATCTTGTAAGTGGATCTTGGTCATCACCGGCGGCGATTTAATCGCGTGGAGCCGGGAGACTATCTTGTAAGTGGATCTTGATCATCACCGGCGGCGATTTAATCGCGTGGAGCCGGGAGACTATTTATCTTGCGGACCGCTCCACGAACAACATCGGCGGCGATCTAATCGCGTAGAGCCGGCAGATAGCACAAGAAAAGAAAACGTCCGCGGCGGCGATATGAATCGCGTGGAGCCGCGAGATGCCACAAACCTGCGAAAATAGAGAAGAAATAATAATATTAACGTCGCATGCCACCTTCATGCGATTTACTCACCAATTGACGCCATCAATCCACGACTTGAAGAATCCACCGGGCGACGGCCGGAAGGAGCGAGCGGTGCTCGGGGGGCGAGGTCTGTAACGTATGTGTATCTGATGGAGTGGTAAAAATGGAGATGTGGCCGGATGGTGTGCGAGTGTATTCTGAGTGGCTAACCTCCCGAGATCTCACACGAGGAGCCTTTTTATAGCAGAAGTTCCACCGTGCCATGCACGAGATAAACAGATAAGTGTTATCAGCGCCGCCGCCGCAGTTGTTAGCGAGCAAGTCGCCTTATCCAGAAGTTTGTTCCGCTAGATGAAGCACTAGCCGTTTCCATCGACATGGTCACCTTAGCCATACATGTCATACATACGTATTCACTCCATGCCTGGATGTAGGCCTCTGATATTTGAATTTCCTTGCTGCCAAATAAAATAAAACACCAACGAGTCCATATGTGCGAAGTGCGTTGCATGCAGCCACTTCCCTGTGGGTTCTTGAGTCGATCTATACATGCACAACCAATGAATGGACCTAGTAACCAAAGTCAAGTACAAGATCTGGTCCCGCTGAGTATGTAGCCCATCAGCTTAATATGAGTTAAAAAAAAATTTTGTCGACGATTATTTCTCAGTATGAGAAATTTTACCTTCACCATCTGATCAGACTCAGAAAAATTCTAGTCACCATGATTTATGTACATATCGGCTCACACCAAATTTTTGTTGTGCCATGTGACAAAAACACCGTCGAACAAACCCTAACTTCCAAATCACTCATTTAGTGAAAAGGAAAGGAGAGAGTCGAGACGAGATCTTTCGGAAGAGGTTTCCCATACACATGTCCGAACAATACCCACCTACATCCCCTACATCTGCTTGTTCGTCCGGTCAGGTCCACCCAACTTACTTAATCAAGACAGAGCCCATATGACTACTGACTGCACTCTGGAAGTAACTAGACATGGAGTGACATGAAATCTCTAATACCCTGGGTGGCAAACCACAAGTGCACATACTCAGATTCACACTATGGAAATGGGCCTGACTAGCCACTCAACTTTAAACAACCGGTAGAGCAACACCAATCCACCCAGGTGATTAATTAATTTAGTAGAATTTTTCTTAACTCATATACCACAAAACACTCATTTTTGCAGCAAGCCAATCTACTAAATTAATATAGGTCACTAGTCAACTAAATCATGTGGCTAGCCTAACAGGTTTGCATAGCATATAGATTTAATAAAAACAGCCTATCATGCATGCTACTGGAAAGTAGTCTACAATGCAATATAAAAATAGTAATAGGTCATTCATGAATTTGTGTATGCACTTGCCTTGACAGTTGTTCAGGTTGTTGCAGCACTCACAGCACTCCTGGCACTCTTCACAATCTAAACAAACAATTTGCATAAAATCAATACACAGACAAAATGACAATACAATAAAACATGCTTGCATGATGATTTGCGAACAACACAAGTCAAAGTTAAAAAATTAATAAAGCTATTACTTTTTGTCATGATTCATATTTTAAGTGGTTTTAATAATTTAAAAACAATTACTATAGTCAAAATACCACTATTTGAGTTTCTACAAAAACATTATCAATGCATGATGCACAAGTGCAAACTAAAATATCTACTGGACAGAGGACACTAAAAGATACACTTTTGCAGAAGAAAACAATTTAAAATAATTTATAGATTCAAAGATATGCCAAATTACTCAAATCTCTCATTTCAAATTTGAATAATTTAAAATAGGAAAAACAGAGAACTAACAGTTCTAAAATATTCTACAGGTCAAGAGGTTTTCAAAAATATAAAGTTTGTTAAATTTGGCCAAACTGTTGGAAAGTTATGGATTTTACAAGATTAGGCTATTTTCTACAATTTTTAATAATTTTCTGGGACGAATTGACCGGGTTTGACCGGACTGCCGATGTGGCGCTGACGAGGCGCTGACCGTGCAGTGATGCAGCAGCCACACGGCGCGATGGATTGGCCTGTACCGGTTCACATGTCGATCTAATCTGGGTCGTTGATTCAAGATCGGACGGACGTGGACGAAGGCGTACGTGACGGTGGCGGTGCTCACCAGTGACGACGATGACGGCGACGGACGTCGAGGCTCTGGTCGTTCTGCTGCTCCTCCAGCTCATCCGCGTTGTCTTGCGTGCTCCCCCTAATCGTGGCGAAAGCGACGGCGTGCTTGAGGGCGTCTCTGGCTGGACTAAAAGACGGCGACGACGACTTCCCGAGTTTCAGCTCCGGCGGCGCTCCGGCGACGAACACGAGCTCCCTGGTTCATCGCTTTCAAATCGAAGAAAAGGGACGGGTGAGAAAAACAGAGGGTCAACTACTAAACAAGGTTAGGAGGGCTCGGATGATCCGAGGTGACGACGGCTTTGACCTTTTGAACTCAACAATGGCGGTCGGCGGCGGAAGTTCGATCTCGAATCGAGATCGATTTGAGCTAGGGTTTCGACAAGAAAGAGAGGGGAAAGGACGGTAGAGACGTGGGGATTTTATAGGCGGATTTTCGTGGGCAGGGGTCAAGAAATCGGAACGGAATCGGGAGATTTTTGGGGACTTGTTTGGTATTGTGAACGAATCGTGTTAGTTCTGGAATCCTTCCCGGCCTGGGAGATGATGGTCAGGTGTTGTCCATGGTGCAGGGCTGGCGATCTTCTTGGGCCGTGGCTGGCTGGTTGGCTTGGCTTTTCCGTGGCTGGCCGGCCGGCCGGTCCGATCCTTTTTTTCTTTTCAATTTTCTGTTTTCTTTTCTTGAGGCATCAAAACAACTCTAAAATGAGTAAAATAAAATATAGAAAAAATCCTGTGAGTTATAGTTTATAAAATAGAGTGACTTAGCATAGTTTTCTCAAGTAGGAAAAATAGGAAAGTAGTTGTGTGCTTATTATATATATATACAATACACCGATTAAAAATCATTTCGGAGAGCTTATCAACTATAGGATATTATGGCATTAGTCTTGCCATCAAATAAAATCAAAATATTTGAAATATCTAAACATTGCATAAAGGCCTATTTGTCACCTTTATGTCACTAAATAAAATATATTTTTCAAGTTTGAAATAAAACAACAAATTGGAATTTGACCACTATTTTAAATATGCAAAATGCAACAAACACATGATGCTTATGAATGCCATGCATGATTTTGAGTTTTGAAACTTAAAAACAAAAAGTTTTTCATCCCTCTGAATTTTCAAAAATTTGAAAATCTTGGGATGTTACAATGAGCTCCCTCACCACCATGTGTGAGTAGTCCGCTGTGGGCATATGAGGTGGATGGGGATTGGATGAGATTGATCATATAATGATACCCGTTGCCCGAGATCTTAGGGATTTATCTTGAGGATATTCTTGTATTGTGTTGATGCACTTATGCTATGTTTAATGCTTGCTACTAGGGCCCGAGTGGCATGATTTCAGTACTGAACTTATTTTGCCCCATCACATAATTGAGTTTGGTATTTATCTGCAAAGTGTATTGCCTGCTATTATGTTGAACCTACGAACCCTAAAAGTGACATATAGGGAAAACAAGGGGGAGATGTTTTAGTTTGAGGATTCTCTGTGTTCATGAAGTGTTAATGCATTGTTCCAGGCTATTCAAAAGGTAGACCTTAATTACCTGTAGTTCCAAGTTGGCCCCGGTGAAATGGGCAGGTAGGACAATGGATGTTGTGCAAATTCTCTTGGTTAGTACACACAACTATTTTGGGAACACATACCTACATATATTCGGAGTTAGAGAAAAGTCCCATTGTTATTTGTATCTCATCATATGATCAATCTTATCCATGCAACACCCCGCTATCACCTCATGCCTACCTTTTAAATCTCCGAGTTACACTTTCATTTTTCCGGTGGACACTGAGAAATCCTTGTTTATTACCGTTGTTTTATTCTGCTTGCTTGAATCATCCTACTGCCATCACTATCACTACTGCAAGTTTATTGATATACAGGTGTGGTTGAGAGTGACGCCTCAATTGCTAAAGTCTTATTGGTATTCTTGTGTTCCCCTTGAGTCGAACTATAAATTTGGGTAATACTTCCCAACGAAGATTTCAACGATCCCCTATACTTGTGGGCATCAAGACATTTTCTGGCGCCGTTACCGGGGAATCTAACTTTATTGGTAAGACAACTTGTTATCATTTATTTGCTGCACTTGCTTGTTCCCAACTATGGGAAAGGAAAAGAATACTCCGAAGGAAGTAAGGCCTTCAACTACTCGTAGAGGTACTGATTTGCCAAGTAGGCAAAACTTTTCGCCTAATGTTGCTTCTGCTATTGTTCCTAAGAAAAAAGGAAAAGTTTTAAATAGTTCACCATTGTCTAAGATGTCTGCTAGCACTGAAAATAATTTAATATGTGGTAGCATAGACAAAGAAGTGACACCTGAAACACCTGAAACATCTGAGATAACAGAAATACCTGAAATTCCTCAATCTTCTATTATTGAAAATGTGGAGTCTAAGTTGGAAGATATTGAATATTGTGATGATGGGTATGAAACTTCTTCTGAGGAAGAAGATGCATTTACTATGGCTTTTATGGATTCGAATTTTGATAAATTGGATAAACTTGATAGCTACAAAAATTCTCTTCTTGATGATTATTTCCCTGTTACTAAGAAAATGAATGCTCCAGCTATTAAAATTAAAGACAAAGATTATGAGTTTAGTGTTGATCCTGGAATAATTAAAAAAGCTGAGAAGTTTAAGTTTTATGGGAGAGACAATGAGTTTCCTTTTGAACACATTGCAGTTTTGCACGATTTATCTGTGTTATTTGGTAAAGATGAAATCCGCCAACGCTATTATTCCTTAAAGTTGTTTCCTTTTACTTTGGGAGGAAATGCTAAAACTTGGTATAATCGTTTAGAACCTGGATCTATTACTAGCAAAGAGGAATGCTTGCAGCTATTCTATAATAAATATTTCCCTACTGATAAAATCCATGGTTTAACTATTGAGATTAGCAACTTTTCACAGAAAGAGAAGGAGGATTTACCCCAAGCTTGGGGGAGGTACAGTAAGATGGTTAGGAAATGTCCTACCCATGGCTTCAAGAGTAATGAAATACTTGATATATTTTACAATGGACTAACTGAAAATACTAGAAGCTATCTTGATAGTATTGCAGGTAATGTTTTCAGGGAAAGGACCGTTGATGAAGCAACTGAGTTATTGGAGACTATCTCTAGAAATTATGAAGATTGGAATATTGAAGAGATAGATGAAAGAGTGATATTTCCGGACAAGAAAGGAGGCATTCTTAAATTAAACAAGAGACAATGAAAGAAGCTTCCAAGGCTATTAAAGAGAAGGGAATTAAAACCTCTCACCTCAGGAATTGTCTGAAATGGGTGTTAAACTTCCTATTGATCAACCATGTTTTCCAATCCAAGTCAATGCTATTAGCTCTATGGAAGGTAATGAAAAGGTAACACCTCCTATTGATGTATCATATGTTATGATTTTGCTTATCATAATAATCCCGAGGAGCATGATATTAGAATGAGTATTATGGAAAAATCTCATAAAATTAAATTTCTTTGTGAAAATTTAAATGCTAGTGTGGGAGAGGTTAGAAGGATTATTAAACACTGTGAGATGATGAATAATCAAGTTGAACAAATGGTTTCTCTTCAAAATCAATTGTATGAAAATCTTATTGAGAAGAAACAGGTCTGTGGAGTTAATACTAGAGGTGGTGCAAGTACTCAGGATCCTGACTATCCTGAAAACCATCCCAAGAGGAAAGAGCAAGAGGCTCTCAAAAAGAAATCTTCTGCGGGAAAATCTCCCAATGAAACAAAGACATTGATAATTCCCAAGAACAAGGTAAGGATATTTCTATTTCTGATGTTTAGACTGAAGATGATAATGTTGAAGAAGAGGAATCATCTCCACCTGAAGAACAACATCAAGCTAAAAATATTGAAGAACCTGAACCTCCTGAAAAACAAGACCCTCAACCATCTATTGAGAAGAATAAAAAGAAGAAGCATCCAAATCAATAAAAGGTAAAGAGAGGGATCCATGGGTGCAAAGACCCATACCATATCCCCAAGAGGTAATGGAATCTTTGGATGATGCTAGGTTTTAGAAATTTCTTGAGTTGATTAAAACCTTCCGTTTGCAAATTCTTCTTGTCGATGCTATTAAAATTCCTCCATATTCAAAATATATGAAAGATATTGTCACTAATAAAAGGAACATACCTAATGATGCAATTACTGCTATGCTTGCTAATTATTCATTTGAAGGGAAATTGCCTGAAAAGCGTGGAGATCCTGGTATTGCAACTATTCCTTGTCATATTAAAGAAACTTATGTGAAATATGCATTATGTGATTTAGGAGCTGGTGTTAGTGTTATGACTTTTTCTTTATATAAGAAACTTAACCTAAACAAATTGGTTCGAACTAAAGTTTCATTGCAAATGGCTGATAAATCAACTTCTGTGCCTATAGGTATATGTGAGGATGTTCCTATTTCCATTGCTAATGTGTTAATTCCCACAGACTTTGTTATATTAGAAATGCCTAAGGATGATAATCTATCTATTATTCTTGGAAGACCCTTTTTGAACACTTCAGGAGCTGTGATAAATTGCACTGAGAGGAAAGTGATGTTTAATGTCAAAGGAAATGAGCATACTATTTATTTTCCCAAGAAGAATCATGTTACAATGGTAAACAAAAGTGTGAATTCTATTCAAAGAAATACTCTTATGATTGGAAGCTTTGAATTTGCACTACCACCTCCTGCACCAAAGTATGCTACCTTGATGATTGGAACTATTCCAATCAAATATGAGGTATCTTGAATTTCTTCTTTATATAATTAAAATAAGAATCATGTATTATATCTTTTACCATATTATTAATGAGACTTGATCAACCTCATTACTAATGTGGAAATGATGAAAACTTGATTCCCATTAAAATTTGTATTGCATTTTAATTTTATTTATCCTAGAATTTTAGAGTATATGCATAAACATAATTATTTTAGAGTTCAGAAATTCCAGAATATGAAGTTTGAAAAATTCTCTTCAGAAAATTTTCTCGAAAAATTCCAGAAAAATTTGGAGGTATGTTATTTTACTAGAGGGACCAACAGCCAGAAGTGGAGGGCCAGAAGGCCACCAGGGACTGAAATAGCGTGCCCCATGCGACCAGATTCCTTGGCCGCGTGGGACCCACTAACTTTGGCCACAGGTGGAGTTTGTCGGCACAGTGGAAACCAGGGTACCACGGGCTGGCCTGCTAGGGCCCACAACACTCTTCAGAAAATTTCGCTAAGGACCAGGCACTCCAAGCCTGGCGAGCCTCACGAGGGTTTTCCCCTCGGCGAGGGATCTCTCCTCGAGAGGGCACCAAGATATCCCGCCAAGGATCAAGCCAAAAGGCTCGGCGAGGCCTTCGACCTCGCGGGGATTCCTTCCCCACCAAGCAGGCTCTGTCTCCGCGACAGAGCGCACATGGGCTCTGCGCCCTCCGCAGAGTCACGGACGCGCCAAAGCGCGATGACGACAGCGCTGTCGTTGCCATTCTCGTGTATAAAGCAGTCAACAAAGCAGCGCCAAGCAAAGGAGCTGCAAGAGTTGCCATTTCGGTGATAAGGAGACCGTCTGCCGCTGCTGACGAGGGCGACGTCACCATGGGGCACATCCCGAGCTCCTGCAGCGCCAGCCCACCGTCCTGGCTGGACGGTGGCTTTTCCAGCTTTGGTGACGCCGCTCCTGCCATGGACCGAGTCCAAGAATGCTCCCTTTATCGTGCACCCTGCCTCCTCCTTCGTCGCCATGTGGTAACCCTTCCCGCCAAGATATTTGGGGGAAGAGGTCCAGAACACATATAAAAGGAGGGGGAGCACATCCAGGCAGGGGGTCTTCGGCTCCGATTCTAGGGTTTTCAGCCATTGTAGCCACCTCGAGCTCGACAAGCTCTCCTTGTACTGTGACCTCTCCAAGCAGTGCAATACACCAAAGGCAGGACGTAGGGGTTTTACCTCTCCAAGAGGGCCCTGAACCTGGGTAACATCGTGTGTTCATCTCTGCAGTGTTGTCCCACAGCGAGCTCGACGAGCACCGTCGCCGAGGCACGTTGAGGGTTGTTTGATTCCGTGTTCAGCCCCTTACTCGATTCCTTACCTCGTGAGAAACACCCAGTTCCTGGGAAAGATCTCCGACATTTTGGCGCGCCAGGTAGGGGGCTGAGGCGCATCTTCAACCTCGACACAGCCATGGCCGGCTCTCGCGCCGAACGTCTCGCTCGCCGGACGGCCAGCGCCGCCACCGCTCCTCCTGCTGGCAACCCGCGTGGCCGCCCGCGCGGACGCGCTGCTCCGGAGCGCCGCGTCGACCCCGAGCCCCGCGTCGAGCACCCAGAGGACAACAACGACGACCGCGCCGAGGACGACCTCGACGAAGAGGAGGCTTCCTCCCTGCACCCGTCGCGGGACGGCGCTGCCTCCTCACTGGGCCGCCCTGCGCCCAGCCAAGGAACTGCACTTCTCATGGCGCAGGAGCTGCTGCAATACCGCCCCACACCGGAGGCTCATGAAGCCTGGCTCAACCGCCTCTCTGAGCTCGTCGGCGCCGCACGCGTCGCCGCTCCTGCACCATCTCGTTCGCTGGTTCCCTCTGCGCGCGTAGGGGACGTGGCGCACGGCGCTCCTCCTCCACCCCCTCTTCATCCCGCGCCCGCTCCAGCTCCACCGCAACCTGCTCCGGCGGGGGCTCCTCCTCGCGACAACTGCGCTGCATCGCACGCCTCGTCGCCGCATGACTGCCAAATCGTGCAGCGAGCCCCGGAGGACGCACGCGTGAGCATCGAGCGCGGGCAGAACCGCCACAACCGCGCCATCCAGGACGTCGCCACCGCGGGGCGCCACCTCCGCGCCACCCTCGCCAACGGCGTGGTCACCTACGGCACGACAGCTGTGTTCACTCGCAGCCTCCGTCGCGTCGTCTGGCCGGTCAAGTTCAAGCTAGACCTCCCCCACGCTACGACGGCAAGAACAACCCCCTGGAGTTCCTGCAGCTCTACACTTTGGCCATCCAGGCCACGGGGGGCGACGACAGAGTCATAGCGAATTGGTTCCCCATGGCCCTCAAGGACTCCGCGTCCTCGTGGCTCACAAACCTCCCCGCTGAGTCCATCAACACCTGGGAGGATCTCTACCGGTGCTTCGTCGCGAACTTCAAGGGCATGTACGAGCGCGGACTCACGTATAACGACCTCCGCGGCGTACGCCAGAAGCCTGGCGAGACCCTCCGCAAGTACGCGCAACAAGATCCCCAACGCCACCGACGCGCAGGTCATTTCGGCCTTCCAGGCTGGAGTCACGGACGTGCGGATGCTCGAGAAGCTTGGCATCCATGACAACATCACCACCGTCGTCAAGCTCTTCGACCTGGCGGACAAGTGCGCCAAGGCTGAGGAGGGCCGCTTGTTCGTCAAGAACGAGCCAGGGGACCCCGCCGAGGGGTCCAAGAAGAAGAAATCCACCGAGAAGCGCAAGACCACTGCGGTCCTCGCGGCTGAGCCCGACGCCAAGCAGCCTCGCGCTGCCGCTCCAGCCGCGGGCACCGAGAAGAAAGATGATCGCCCCTTCTGCGTCTACCACAACAGGCATTCCCATGCCACCGAGGACTGCTACGACCTCAAGAGGCTTCGCGAGGCTCGCGAGCAGCAGCAAGGCCGCGGCAGCCGCGGCGGCGGCCGCGGTGGCCGCGAGGGGCGACGCTGGAACAATAACAACTACAATGACAACTACCAGCAGAACCCTCAAACCAACGCCGTCCAGCCCGCGAACGACAACCTCCCTGCCGAGACTCTTGAGGGCTACCAGGTGCCTTGCGGGGCCGCTTGCATCCTCGGTGGGGCTCAGGCCCCCAGCTCCAACCGCCACTTCAAGCAACTCGCCCGCGAGATCGCGGCAGCGGTTCCCGGGGTTGAGGCCTCCAGGCCCCTCAAGTGGTCCCAATACCCCATCACTTTCGACTCCGGCGACCACCCCAAGTGCACTTCGACTGTTGGCACCATCCCGCTGGTCTGCACCCCCACCATCAACAACATTGCAGTCTCTAAGACGCTCATCGATGGGGGTGCAGGCCTCAACGTCATCTCTGTCGAGACTTTCGAGAAGCTGCAGGTGCCTTACGAGAGGCTCATTCCCACCAGGCCCTTCTCGGGGGTGATAGAGGGCCTCACGACCCCTTTAGGGCAAGTGAGGCTCGCGGTCACTTTCGGCACGCAGGCCAACTACCGCACCGAGCTGATCGACTTCGACGTCGCGCACATCGGCCTGCCCTACAACGCCATCCTCGGCTACCCCGCCCTCGCGAAATTCATGGCGGTGACCCACCACGCCTACAACCTCGTCAAGCTCCCTGGCTCAGGCGGCACCATCGTCATCCGCGGCATGGTCTCAGACGCTTTGTACGCTGCGCAAGCGGCCTACAAGGCTGCCGCGGTGGCGTCCCCCGCTGATGAGGATGAGGAACCCCTCCCGAGGCCCCCTGCGAAGAAGAAGCAGTTGTTCTCTCAGGAGAAAGCCGCGACGAAGCAGGTGTCTCTTGAGGCAAGCAGCTCGGGGGCTAGCGTCACCATCGGCGCCAACTTGCCTCCCAAATAGGAAAGCGCGCTCGTCGCCTTCCTCAGGGCAAACTCTGACATGTTCGCATGGACACCGTCAGATATGTCCGGCATACCGAGGGAGGTGATCGAGCACCACTTAGCCGTGTGTCCAAACACACGCCCCGTGAAGCAAAAGGCGCGGCGCCAGGCGCCAGAGAAGCAAGATGTCATCGTTCAAGAAGTAGAGAAGTTGAAGAAAGCTAGCATCATCAAAGAAGTTGTCCATCCCACTTGGCTCTCCAATGGTGTGGTCGTCCCCAAGCACGCCGGAGGAAGCCACCTCTGCATCGACTTCACCGACCTCAACAAAGCCTGCCCCAAGGACCCCTATCCCCTCCCGAGGATCGACCAGATCGTGGAATCCACCGCCGGCTGCGCACTCCTCTGTTTTCTGGATGCCTTCTCAGGCTATCACCAGATCAAGATGGCGAAGGAGGACGAGGAGAAGATAGCATTTCTCACCCCTTGTGGTGTGTTTTGCTACGTCTGCATGCCCTTCGGCCTGAAAAATGCCGGCGCCACTTTCCAGCGCCTCATGAGGATCGCCTTGGGGGCTCAAATGGGAAGAAATGCAGAGGCCTACGTCGACGACATCGTGGTCAAGACCCGCGAGAAGGACACGCTCATCAAGGACCTCTAGGAGACCTTTGCCAACCTGCGCAAGGTAAACATCAAGCTGAACCCTGCCAAGTGTGTCTTCGGGGTCCCTTCAGGCAAACTCCTCGGGTTCCTGGTGTCCCATCGTGGCATCGAAGCAAACCCCGACAAGATCAGAGCCATAGAAGAAATGCAGCCTCCTCGTCGCCTCAAGGACATGCAACGCTTGGCGGGATGTATGGCCAGCCTTGGCCGGTTCATCTCCAAATTTGGCGAGAGGGCGCTGCCCTTTTTCAAGATCATGAAGAGGTCCGGTCCTTTCAAGTGGAACCCTGAAGCGGCAAAGGCCTTCGAGGACCTGAAGAAATATCTGGCGAGCCCACCCATCATGGTTGCCCGCCCTCGCGAGCCTCTAAAGTTGTACCTTGCAGCCACTCCTCAGACGGCAAGCGCGGTCTTGGTGGCTGAAAGGGAAGAACCAGTCCTCGCCAAGCAGAGCCCCGCCTCGCCAAGCCCAGAACTCCACGATAAGGAAGCAGCCTCGTCAAGCCTCCAGCCTCATCCCGAGCCTCTACAGGTGGGGCCTCAAGAGAACCTCGACAAGGACTCCACCGAGCCTCGAGAGGAGCCAACCGCTGCCACGTCAACAACCACCCTCGTCGAGCATCCCGTGTACTTCGTCAGCACAGTGCTGCGGGACGCTCGCGAGCGCTACCCCATGCAGCAAAAGCTCCTCTTCTCGCTCCTCAGCGCCTCCAGGAAGTTGCGCCACTACTTCCAGGGTCACCCCATCAAGGTGGTCACCTCGTACCCCCTGGAGCAAGTCCTGCGCAACCCAAACGCAACAGATCGCGTCGCAAGCTGGGGCATCGAGCTGCAACCCTTCGAGCTGGAGTTTGACACCACAAGAGTCATCAAGGGCAGGGCGCTGGCTGATTTCATGGCCGAATGGACAGACACACGTGAAGAAGAGCCTCAAGAGGAAGGAGCTATAGCCTCAGGAGAGACGGAGCCCAACTACTGGACCATGCACTTCGACGGCGCCTTCGCGGCCCGGAGTGCAGGGGCTGGTGCTGTCCTGACCTCACCAACAGGTGACAAGCTCTACTACGCCGTCCAGCTATGCTTTAAGGACAACGATAAGGTCTCCAACAACATTGCTGAGTATGAAGGCCTCCTCGCTGGGCTCAGAGCTGCCATCGCCCTCGGCATCAAGCGCATCCTCATCAAGGGTGACTCCTAGCTCCTCGTCAACTTCTCCAACAAGAGCTACACACCTAAGGACACCTACATGGTGGCCTACCTTGAAGAGGTACGCAAGCTCGAGAAGCACTTCAGGGGCATGGAGCTCAAGCATATCCCGCGAGGGGAAAACCAAGAAGCAGATGAACTCGCCAGGCGAGCGGCAAGAAGGGAAGCCCAGAAGCCTGGAGTGTTCGAGGAGAGACTTGCCAAGGCCTCCGTCAAGCAACCAGCGGTCAACATGAGCATCAATGAGGAGCTCCCACCAGCCCCATCAAGTGGAGCACCAAACTGCGGGCTGCCCTCAGGCGATCGCCTGCTGATGACCCTGGTACGCCAAGACACTGGTTGGATCGACGAGATCAAGAGCTACTTGCAAGATCGAGTCCTTCCCGAAGAAGACGCAGAGGCCGAAAGGGTTGCTCGCCAGGCAAAATCCTACTGCCTCCACGACGGAGACCTGTACCGTAAGCGCCCCAATGGGGTGGCGTTGCGGTGCGTCCCTGCCGAGGAAGGCCGCCAGCTCATCAACGACATACACAGCGGAGAGTGCGGCCACCATTCATCCTCGCGCACCCTCGCATGCAAGGTCTTCCGGAGTGGCTTCTACTCGCCTTCAATGCTTCAAGACGCAGCCGAAATCGTCCAGTCCTGCGACGCCTGCCAATTCCACGCCAAGCAAATTCACCAGCCCGCGCAAGGACTCCAAACAATCCCGCTCTCCTGGCCGTTCGCGGTCTGGGGGCTGGACCTGCTGGGACCTTTCCCGCGAGCGCTCGGGGGCTACCGCTACCTCTACGTCGCCATCGACAAATTCACCAAGTGGCCTGAGGTGGAACCCGTGCGCACCATTCCGGCGAAATCAGCGGTAAAATTCATCAGGAGCCTGGTCTGCCGCTTTGGCGTGCCCAACCGCATCATCACCGACAACGGCTCGCAATTCATCAGCGGCGCCTTCAAGTCCTACTGCGGCAGCCTCGGCGCCCAAATCTGCTACGCCTCGGTGGCTCACCCACGCAGCATCGGGCAGGCTGAGCGAGCTAACACCGAGGTGCTCAAGGGCCTCAAGACGAGAAGCTTCAACCGCCTCAAGGCCAGCGGCAAGCACTGGATCGATGAGCTCCCCTCGGTGCTCTGGTCCATCCGTACCACGCCAACAAAGCCCACTGGTGAGACGCCGTTCTCCCTCGTCTATGGCGCTGAAGTTGTCCTCCCCAGCGAGATTACCCACGACTCTCCACGAGTCTTGGCCTTCAAGGAGGCGGAGCATGATGAACTCTGCAACAACGACCTGCTGCTGCTCGAGGGGCTCCGCCGCAATGTGGCCCTGAGAGCGGCAAGGTACCAGCAAGACCTCCGTCGCTACCACAGCCGCCACATCCGCCCACGCACTCTCGAAGTAGGAGACCTTGTCCTGAGGAGAATCCTCTCCAGGGCAGGCCTCCACAAGCTCTCGCCAATGTGGGAAGGACCCTACAGGGTCGTGCACATCGCCAGACCTGGCTCTGCGCGGCTCGAGACGGAGGACGGCACTCCTGTCGCCAACCCCTGGAACATCCAGCACCTGTGCAAGTTCTACCCCTAATCGTCCTCGACGAGCAACTTTTTGCCTCAAGAGAGAGCTACGCGCCATCATCCTCCACGAGGAAAAAATTCGGGCTCCCCTCTCTACTATACGTTGCCGCAGGCCGTTCGAGAAGACTCCCAAGCCACCACGCCTCGGCAAGGTGACTTCTTCAAGCACCATGCCTTGGCGAGGTGGATCCCCATGCCCAGACATGGCGGACCGCAGGCTCTACAAGCCACCCCCGCATAGGGGCCCCCTCTGAGCTCTCTCTACAAGCGTCGCCTCGGGCCACGAGAGTCTCAGCCATTAAATGTGGAACCCCATGCCCAAACATGGCGGATTTTGTATTTCTGGCCACGCCAGTCTAATGAACCTTTGTTTCAGGTCACTTTGAACCTTTGCGCTTCACGCCAGCATATGATGTTGCTTCGGTAAGCAGTTATGTTATTGCATTTCATCCTTGCTCGTATGATCCCTCCTGTGCATCTCGCGAGGGGGGGCTAGCATGATGCCTGTGCCTCGGGAGCATCCCAGCAGCGCCTCAAACCCAAGGGATCCGAGCTCTGAACTCACGGGCCAGCACTCATGTATGTCAACTCCCCAAAGAGCTCTGAACTCATGGATCAGCTCCCGTGCACGTCAACTCACCAAGGACCTTGGTGCTTGTTCTCCTCGCGAGACACACATGAAGGAACCTACGAGCGCGCATGAGTTATCTAGCTATGTATTGCTTGTGGGTATGCCTATCTGTCCAAGCGCAGGAAAGCAGGATCAAAACAAGACTCAGGCAACCTCTTGAGGAAAAACGCCTCGTCAGGGAACCAACACCCTCTCCAAGGCAGAAACGCCTCGCGAAGCTAAGTCCAAACACTTGGTCAATTTTCCCTTCGCTGGTTTTTGCCCCTCGAGTCTCTTTTCTCTCTCCTATGCCTCATGGGCTGCTTGCGCGTTAAAGGGGAGCCCCAGGCATCGCGCCTCAGGAGCTCTTACTTCTCGAGGCCTCACGCACCCCCCGGCCTTGTGGAGCCCTGACTCTCACATACCGAAGCGGCGGTGGTGTAGCGCTAAGAGAGGGTCCTAAGACGTAGAGCGAAAAAGACATGAAGGGAAAGATAAAAGCCTCCCGAGGGACATTCACAAGCGCATTTAAGTAAAACTTAAACAAGTCTTTACAAGGCTCTACAAGCAAAATATTAAGATAATGTGTGCCCCATGCACATCCAGCCGCAGGAAAGAGTTCAGGCCTGCGGGCCTCCTGAGGAGCCCTCGCCGTCCGCAGCAGCACGCTCCTCCTCTTCCGCGGCGTCCTCCTCGCCATCGTCCTCGTCCTCCTCTACCTCGACCTGGTCGAACTTTGCGGCATACGCCTCTGCGGCCTTCCTCATCCTGTCGCTCACCGCCACGCGGCAGCTGAGGTCGACGGGTGCCGTCACGGCCTCGAGGTCAAGGGAAGGCTGAAGCCTCGCGAGGTTGGCGAAGATGCGGCAGGTGGCGAGGACGAGGAGATCGTGGCTCTCTTCCACGACGTGATCGTCGAGGCTCTTCGCGTTCCCTTCAAGCTCTGTGAGGAATCGCTCGAAGAAGAACGCGTACCCGGCCTCGTCATTGTTCCCCTCCGCGACGAGGGGAGGGACCTCGATCCCCAGGCAACCTCCAACGGCATGCGCGCGGGCCACCAAGTCCTGGAGCATGCGCTCATGCTGGCGCGACATGGATCGGGAGATCCGCACGTTGCGCTGTGCCTCCTCAGCGGCGTCTGCAACCGGCCCCACCTGCTGGTGGAGCTCGCTCAGGTCCTTCTCCAGGGCGGCGACCTTGCCTTCTACGCGAGCTTGAGCCTCCCTGGCGCTCTGAAGGCGAGAGGCCATCTGCTTCTCCCCCTTCTCGAGCCCCTTGATGCGGTGCTGGAGCTCATTGCGCTTCGTCGTGAAGCGCTCCTCCTGCTTCCTGGCCTTCTCGTCGTAGTCCTTGGAGAGATTTTGCCGGATGAGCTTGACTTTGTCGTCGGCCTCCTCCTGCATCTTCTTCTGCTTCGCCGCGAGGCCGGCATTGGCCTTCTCGAAGCGCTCCGCGTAGGTGGCCTCGTCCTGGGCCACCTTGCCCTCGCGGGCCTTGAGTGTCTCCTCGCGGGTGGCCTGGTCCTTCTCGAGCTGCTGGGCCTGCTCCTCGCGCCGGCGCAGTTCCTCCTCTCGGGAGGAGAGCTCTCCCTCGCGTCGCGTCAGCTCCGCTTCGCGCTGGTTCAGCTGCTTCCCGCGGGCGTCCAGCCTCTCGCGGAGCTCCTTCAAGCTGTCCTCCACGACTTTGGAGTCCGCGATGAACTGTTGCTCCGCGGCCGCAACCTCCTGTTGCTTGGAGGTAGTTTCCACCTCGAGAGCCTCCCGCGCGGCGTCCAGCTGCTCCATGGTCTCCGCCGCCTCCCGCTTCACGCTGTCGCGGGTCTCCTTGGCGAAGTGCATCGCCTCCTCTCGCGCCGCCCGGGCCGCCGCATCCTGCCGGCGGCAGCTCTCCACCCTCTCGCGGAGGAGGGCCCAGGCCTCGTCGAGCCTCGCCCGCTCCTCCGCCCTGGTGAGTTCCTCCTCAGCGTACTGCGTCTCCAGCCTGTCGAGCGTCTCCCGCGCTTGGCTGAAGACGGAGCTGCGGCGTGCTGAGTGGCGCCGCGGCTCCCGCAGCGCCAAGGTCCCCGCGTCGCCGCGGGGTGCAGAGACCTCGACACTTGTCGAGGTGCCCAAGGCACCTTGCCTCGGGCTCATGGCGGCTCCTGATGTGGCCCGGGGGCTCGAGTGGAGGCCTCCTTCGCCGCCTGTGTTAGGAGCCCTTTGGGGGCTAGGCTGGGGGCTGGGCGTCCTCTCGCCCCCGGCTCTGGCGTTCGTGGGCTCCGGAGGCGTCTCCTCTACCTGCCCTCCGGGGGCAGACTCTGCTCCCCTTGTGGTGGCCGCGCCTGCCGCGGCCTCGGGCTCGTCAGCCCCTCCTGTTGCGGCGGTGCCTGTCGCGGCCTCGGGCTTTTTAGCCCTCCTGGTGGAGGCCTCTCCCTCCGGAGGCGGCTCCACGGTGGCCTCTTGGGCCCTCGCCTCGTCTGGCCTCCCCGAGGCCCCTGCGGCCTTGGTCGCTGCCTCTTCCTCCGCAGCCTCCTGCTGTACAGGAGGAGTGGCGGCCCGTACTGGTGACGTCGCCACCTCTTCAACCACCTCCACCTCCGCGCGGTGTTCCTCCGCGGGAGGAGTAGCCTCACGCCGCGGCTCGTCAACCGCTGGCGTCACCGCCGAGGCGCCGGCCATCTCTCCAAGCTTGCGGAGCCGTCGTCTGTTCGGCGCCGCCTGGTTGCTGAAAACAAAGACAAACAGAAAATCCTTCAGGAGGGTATTCGAAAGAAAAATCCTAAAGGAAAGAAGAAGAACCAGGGCTTACTCGTCAGTCATCTTCCACACCATCTTCTTCGCCTTCGGCGGCTGAGGGTCGCTTGCTCCGGCTCCTTCTAGAGGCGCTCCTGCCCCTGGCGGCTCCAGCATCCCTGTCGTGGGCAGACTTGGTGCGGGGCTCGCGGCGCCCTCCCTTGCTGCCGCTCTCCTCCTCCTCCTCCGCGGCGCGTCGGGGGGAGCTCCGCGAGGGGGATCCTCGTCGCTGCTGGAGGAGATCACCTGGAGGTCCTCTTCAGGCGGTGCGCTCCTTGAGGAACTCGCCAAGCCTCCTGAGGGATCGGCGCCTCCCGAGGCCTCGCCCTCGCCAGAGTCCTCCGTCTCGGCCGGCTCCGGCGACTCGTCCATCTGCTCCTCCTCCGCCGCCCACGGGTTGTTGCGAGGCCCGCGGTGTCCTGCGGGCACGATGCCCCATTCATCGAATCTGGGCAGGAGGCTGCGGTGCTCGCGCACCTTCTCCTCCTCAAGGATGAAGAGCGGTCGGGCATCGTCGGCGGTTGGAGATGGGATGGCCGCCGAGGTGAAGAGGGTCCCCATGACCGTGTTCAGCACCGCCGGGGTGAAGTCGTCCTCGCACAGGCGCATCCTATCCCCCGGGCCAGCGTACAATCACATCGCCACCGAGTGCCACTGGAGGGGAGCGATGCGGCGCCTCGCGAAGTCTTTCGCCACCATCTGGCCGGTGACCCTGGCGTCGCGGAGCCCCCGCAAGGTCTCGTACACCGCGTCAAGCTTTGGGCCCGTGCAGTCCTCGCTCGCCCAGCGCGCCCACTTCTTCGGCGGCGCCACGGGCATCTCCATGAGGTGGTTCTTCACCTTGGTGTCGACGAAGAACCACCGCTTGCGGAAGTCCTCCACCTTCTTCGTCACCTTGGTGATGGCGTTCTCGCCGCTCCACGCGATGGGGATGTAGTTCCTGCTTCTGGCGTCGGCGATGCGGAAGGAGACGCATCCGGCCACCTCGTTCGGCGCGGTATTCCGGAGTGCGTAGAAGCTGCGGAAGAGCTCCACAGAAGGACGGATGCCAATGTAGGCCTCGCAGAGGTAGGCGAAGATGGAAAGGATGAGGATGGAGTTGGGATGAAGGTGGAGAAGTTGGATCTGGTATGTCTCCAAGATCGCCTCGAGGAAGTCAGAGAAAGGAGGAACAAGACCGGCGAAGAGAGAGTGGAGGAAGATGGGGTAATACCCCTCACGAACCCTGCGGCTGCCGGCCGGCTCCATGCGTGTGGCGCCGTGCTCGCTGGTCTCCGCGCCACCCAGGTAGCGCACCTTGTCGATCCCCGCCGCACCAATGCGAGACTTCGGCAGCGCCGCCTGGGGAGCAGCACTCCTCGATGCCGCCGCGGGCTTGCCGGCCTGCATCGGGCCCTTGTCCTTCTTGGGGGCGGCTGCTTTCGGGGGCGCCATGGTCGCATGAAAGGAGAGGAGCTTGGAGGCGGTGCGCTCTAAGAAGAAGGAGGCGTTTGGGGGAAGTGTGCGGCGGCGTAATGGGAGAAGTGACGGGCGCCATCATCGCGCGCAGGCTTTATCGGACAGTTCCCAAGGGCGTGGCGGGCCCCACCGGGTCGCCCGTTGAAGCCGAGGAGATCGTGGCTTGGGGCGCAACCGCTGCGCCCCACGTGTCATGGCCCAGGCAGGCATCGTTGGGCCCTCGACGCTTCACCTCCATCCGCGATTTTGGCGTGCCCATCGTGGGCCCGGGGGCTACTGTCGGCACAGTGGAAACCAGGGAACCACGGGCCGGCCTGCCAGGGCCCACAACACTCTTCAGAAAATTTCGCTAAGGACCAGGCTCTCCAAGCCTGGCGAGCCTCGCGAGGATTTTCCCCTCGGCGAGGGATCTCTCCTCGAGAGGGCACCAAGATATCCCGCAAAGGATCAAGCCAAAAGGCTCGGCGAGGCCTTCGACCTCGCCGGGATTCCTTCCCCACAAAGCAGGCTCTGTCTCCTCGATAGAGCGCACATGGGCTCTGCGCCCTCCGCAGAGTTATGGGCGCGCCAAAGCGCGATGACGACAGTGCTGTCATTGCCATTCTCGTGTATAAAGCGGTCAACAAAGCAGCGCCAAGCAAAGGAGCTACAAGAGTTGCCATTTCGGTGATAAAGAGACCGTCTGCCGCTGCTGACGAGGGCGACTTCATCATGGGTGGCATCACGAGCCCCTGCAGCGCCGGCCCACCGTCCTGGCTGGACGGTGGCCTTTCCAGCTTTGGTGACGCCGCTCCTGCCATGGACCGAGTCCAAGAATGCTCCCTTTATCGTGCACCCTGCCTTCTCCTTCGTCGCCATGTGGTAACCCTTCCCGCCAAGATATTGGGGGAAGAGGTCCAGGACACATATAAAAGGAGGGGGAGCACATCCAGGCAGGGGGTCTTCGGCTCCGATTCTAGGGTTTTCAGCCATTGTAGCCACCTCGAGCTCGACAAGCTCTCCTTGTACTGTAACCTCTCCAAGCAGTGCAATACAACCAAAGCAGGACGTAGGGGTTTTACCTCTCCAAGAGGGCCCTGAACCTGGGTAACATCGTGTGTTCATCTCTGCAGTGCTGTCCCACAGCGAGCTCGACGAGCACCATCGCCGAGGCACGTTGAGGGTTGTTTGATTCCGTGTTCAGCCCCTTACTCGATTCCTCACCTCGTGAGAAACACCCAGTTCCTGGGAAAGATCTCCGACAGAGTTAGGTGAGTGATCTATGCCCATCTCCTTCCCCTCGACAGAAAACCAACTCCAGGTATTTTTCCCAAATTCACCCAGTTCCTGGGAAAGATCTCCGACGGAGTTAGGTGAGTGATCTATGCCCATCTCCTTCCCCTCGACAGAAAACCAACTCCAGGTATTTTTCCCAAATTTTCCCGAGCTCGTTCTTCCTGCTATCCTTGGATCTCCAAGTTTAGGACAGATTTTTCAAATCTATTTGGTAGGATTGTGTAGCGAACCTGCACTTAAAATTTGGCAAGATCCTTGTGTATTGTGATAGTCCCTAGATCGAATCGCTAGCACACACAGTTTACGATGAATACCATAACATTGTATCAATTTATTACATGAATGATCCAAATTTTACAAATATCCATTACAACTTGCATAGCTCAAGGCTAGCATTTTCCAAAGATTAGCACAGCGGAAATAAAATTAGCAATGAGCCTCATCATCTTCATGTGCCACAGGCGAACATGTTGGTTGCAGACTCGAAACCCTTAATCGAAACCTCACTCAGCGTCGGAGCATCCTGCAACAATAAGAATGTTGCAACAAGCTGGGTCAGAACCATATAAAATGGAACTAGCAAGTGACACTTTATGGACTCATAGTGGAAAAACTCTAATAACATATATGCATATTTAGGCTGGTGGAGTTTGAAGGCTATTTTGCATAAAGCCAATTTTTCCTATCTCTTTTCAAAACACTTTTTCATCTAAATGAGACAAGTATGGCATGAAAACCATTGTCTCAACTACCCTTGTTCACCCTTCAAAATTTTATTTTACTTAGGTCAATTAGAGTGATGAGATCTTCCGTTGACATCCTTGTCCAGTTGCTCAGATTCGTCCGTAACCAGGGACATGGCTAAGTACTTAGATTTGACACTCTGCAGAGGTTGTGCACGTTCACCACAAGACTCCATCAGCCCATTCTGACCTTGACCTTCTTGAAGTGAAAAGGAGAGGAAAAGATGGAGTCCGGATCTTTCAGAGGAGTTTTCCCATACCGATGGCCGAACAATACCTCCTACCACCCCTACATCTGCTTGTTCGACCGGCCAGGTCTACTCAACGTACTCAATCCAGACAAAGCCCATATGACTTGTGGCTGCATGGTAAGCTAACTAAGACTTGGAGTAACTTCGATCTCTTTGTCCCTAGGTGGCCGTCCGCAAGTCAGCCAATCTCGGGTGAAAAACACCATAGACATGGCCCCGAGTAGCCACTCAACAATAAACCACCAAAGCAATGCCATTCCACCCAGGAGGTTCTCTAACTTAGTAGAAATTTTACTTTTATTAACAAAACTCACAGCATGGCATTCTCTCTATTGCTACTAAGTTAAACATGGGATTTCTACCAACAAGTACAGGAGTGCTACTCTAAACAGGTTTAGCATACCAATACTAATACAACTTACACATGCTTTTTCTAAGGACAAATACTCTAACATGCATAGACACAAAATAATAGGAAATTTATGAAGGTGCCACTTGCCTTGGCGGCAGGAGGAGTATGAGCAATAGTTGATAAAATTCCCGGGTCTCTCCGAAACGTCTAACAAATAAAAATCCACACATAAACATCCAAAAAAAATAACAATACGATAAAATATGCTATGCATGAAATGCAATTAAAATCATAAGAAAAACATTACACTAAGTTTTCTGGTTTGTGAAAATATGCATGAAGTCAAAATGCAATTAAAACCATTTTTACTATAACAAAAATAAAAAACAATTCCCAAAAAGGGAATAAGCACATATTAAATACTATTGTTAAACAAAATAATAACAGAAAATATGGGAGTGGTCTTTGTGGATAGTGGACTTCTAAACTAAGCTACTATAATTGGATTCACTCAAAATGCTATTTTTAAACTAAAGTTATGCCAAATTTACTCAAATTTCACATTTGAAATTCAAATAATTTTACAATTGGCAAAACAGAAAACTAAAACACCAGAAAGATTCTACTGGTTCTAAAGATTTCAATTACATAAAAATATTTGAATTTGGCTTAACAGAGAAAAAGTTATGATAGATCTAAATGCAGGGGCTTTTCTGCAAAACAGACAGATAAATCTAATTCGGGAAATACACAGAATTTTCCTGTCCCTTGGATCTGGATCTGACGGCTGCTAATAGAACATACTGGTTCAATTTAAAATTAAAAGGAGGAACGTCAGATCTAGATCTGACGGTCTAGATCTAAAGGGACCGGAGGGGAGCGGCGCTAGGGTTTCGGTGGCCGGTGGCCGTCGGCGGCGACGGCACGGCATGCCGCGTTCCGGCTAAAACAGAGGGAGGGGGAGGGGGATTTCATTACCGTGGGTTGCAGGATGTCGGGGCGAGCTCGGTGGCGAGAGGGGCGTCGTCGAGGTGCACGGGTACGGCCGGAATTGCTCGCCGGAGTTGAAGAGGGCGGGGGTTGGCTTCGGTCGCGGATGGACGCGTCGTCCTGAGGGCAAAACAGGTACCGAAACTTTTCAAAAAGATGTGCACGGTAAAAGTAGGAAGAAATTGAGTGAAGGAGTGGCTCGGGGTCGCCGAAGTTCACCGGAATGGGGAAGTTCACCGGCGGCGGGTGGCGGAGGTCCGGGCGTGGTTCCGAGCAGCCTTTGGGCTCTCGGGCTAGGGTTTGTGGGGCAAAACAGAGAGGGGGACTAGGGCATCTTATAGCTTAGCTCGGACACATCTATCTTAGCCTTAATGGCCCGCCATGATGAGCGAGATCGCCGGCGTCGAGTTTCCAAACACGGTCTCGTGATTTGGGGCGAGGGGGTCCCGCTGTCAGTGAGAGAGAAAGGGAGAGGGGGGGCGCGGATCAAGGTGGGCTGCTGGATGCGCGCGGGGGTTGGGCTGGCTCGGGCTGCTGGCCCTTGTTTTCTATTTTCTGAAAACTTTTGTATCTTTTGAAATAAGCATCCAAATGGATTCAAACCAATTTGAATAATTTGGTAAAATCAAAATATTCTCTTTTAAAAACTCTGGAACCTTTTCAATAATATTTTAGTTGGAAATAAAATCAAATATTGCATAAATGCATAATTGACATCTTTATGTCATTTTAGTAAATAGGGTTTTATAATCCAATTTTTATATCAAATAAAACCAGAAAAATATTATGAGTAATATCATTTATTATAAACCATGATACACTCATTTGTATTATTTTTACACAAAACAAATTTACCAAAATACCTTTGGGCATTTAAATGGTATTTAACGATATTTTCCAAATTCAAAATAGAATTAAATCTCTTCCAAATAATTTGATTAAATACTTTTTGGAAGAATTATATAAAATAGAACACTTAGGTACTATTTTTTCCAACCAATAAACTCACGAAAAAAACAAATATTATATAGAACATAATAGGGCCCCTTTATGGCATTTTCTCAAATAGGGTTTAAAGTGGAAATAGAATTCATGCATGATTTTGGATTTTCAAATCAAAATATATAACATTTTCAAAAAGTTTTTGATCTTTCTGAATTTTTCAAAAATTGGAAAATCTTGGGATGTTACAGATTGCTCCTTGGTATGTGACACCTCCACCCATCCAATTATATTTTGTTCTTATACTTTATGTATGAAGTATTTTGCTGCACTAGGTGTCACCTAATATGCTTGATGAATCCATGGATTTGAGTTTTCTAGTTGATATTGATGCATGATATTGATATGGAGACTAGTTATGGATGGCTCAATGTTGTTTTAGGGTGTTACATCTAAATTTTTGTTGAATATTATTTTTGGACAGCAAGGTTTCATCATGAACAAGGGTAAGGGATTGCTTGGGACGACTTCGAGACCAAGGAGAAGATCATCTAGAGTCTCCGAGAATTATGATGACAACCAACTTTGGGAGGATGGTGCAGTATATGCAGGGGAGAGGCTTCGGATTCATGCAACCAAATGGCAAGACCCCTTTGTTCTTGATCATTGGGGGATAAAGGAGGACTTCAATGCCTTCGCCGCTGCAGCTGGCTTACTCGAGTTTTCCCGTCATCCACGGAATACATACGAGGAACTCTCGCGAGAATTCCTTTCCACATTCCGGTTCGAGGGCCCCGACAACTACAAACACAGTAAGAAGAGTAAGCCACCGCCTCCCACCTTTGTCATAAAATTTACTATGAGAGAGCAGCGCTTTGTTATGTCATTAGATGAGTTCTGCAAAGCTATTCGTGTAGAGAACATGGGTAGTTGGGATGAGACCCGTGCTGATTCCAACACAGAACTTGTTGCTTTTTGGCGTAGTATTTCTTTGAACGTTCCTGAGAGACTTAATAGGGGTAAATTCACTCACATACAGCACCCCGGGCTGAGATACTTTGCCTTGTTCTTTGCAAGAGGATTTCTTGCTAGAGACAACAGTTCTTCTTGTACTAGACCCATGGTTTATTTACTTAAATGTGCAAAAGAGAACACACCGTGTGAGTATAACTTAGCAGTAATCCTTGCTAGGTCCTTGCACTTGGCTGTGAGTAGGAACAATATTGATGAAACTCCTATTTATGCTGGTGCCATTGCTACTTTAGTATATGAGCACATTAAGGAAGAGAGGGGTTTTGGTGATGACATGGGTAGGCTTGTGAGAGAGTCTAATTTACTTGATTTTAATTTTCTTTCTAGCATGGAAATGAGTGAGAGGCATGAGAATCATTATATGAATAGCTATAAGAGTTCTAATGGAAAAAGTGTGTCCATTAGGCTCCCTCGTGCTGACCTTTTTGACAGAACTACCGGGAAGTGGACCTTGGAGGAAGTGCAACCTCAAAGGGAGCCCCAAAATCCAGGAATGCAAGGCTACCAATATGATTTCTTCCCAGGAGGTGGAAGTTGTGGATACGATTACCACCCATCATACTTGCTTGATCGTAAGCTTGGGGGAGTACTTCTCTCCATTTCCATTCATTATTTTATATCACTTTTATCTTGTTATGTTTTAGTTTCTTGTTCTGAAAATCACAAAAACACAAAAATATTTTATTTGTTTCTTTTACTTCTTTACTTCTGGTCATTTACCTTATGCATCTAAAAATTAAAAAGAACAAAAATATTTTCGTTTTCTTGAATCCAACACAAAAACGGAGGTGCAGGAATTTCTGAAATCAGCTCACTGTTTCATTTTTCGTTTTTTTTTTCTGTAACTTCGAATGAGCTGAAATTTTAACCACTACTGCAGTAATGTTTAGGTAGGGTAAAAACAGCTCTGTATGCAGTAATGTTTTATGGCATATTTGAGTTTTTATTGCACAGTTCAAGTTGGGAGAGGACAACAACGATGATGAGTTGATGTGCATGAAGTGGATGAAAGGTATGACACCTTTGTTGTGCTTATGTGGACTTTTAATAACATAAAGTGCGCACATCATAGTTTCTTTAACATCTAGGGAAGCGGTAGCAAATGTTTATCTTCTCCGTGGTCTAGTATGTTATATGATGATGCAAGGCAGATATTATTTAGTGACAACACTTGGCTGTGATTTGAGTAACTATGGTTCTAAACAAAGGTCTACGCATCCCTTTGTGCTTGCTAAACTTGTCAACCAAAGAGAAAGTAAAAGAGCTTTTCAAATGTTAAACATGAAGTCATATGCTTGATGACCTTAGGGTTGGGAGTTAACTTATATGTGCTGACACATAGAAAGCTTTCAACATTGCACTAAATTATATTTAGTTGATATCATGTACTTGGGTCTGTGGATGCCTTTTCACAGCAGGAAATGAAGGAGGAAACTTAGTAAGTTCAGGGAGTTTGCATAAATAGCTAGAGAGACACCTGTGGCGGCTAACACAAGCCATGCTTTCATGGTAGAAATTTGCAGCACGCCCATAGTGAACAATAAATGATACATCTCACAATAAAAAGCATTAGTAAATAAAAGTGATGTTGAGATGTTCACTGTCTGCTTGTCTTGTCATTGGGGCATGGGCTCGTTCTGTGCACTGGGGCAGGAGGTACCCCGGGTGATACTCTTGATGACGCTACTATTATTTACGATGACTATAACCTGCATTTGCTTTGTGGCCCGAGTTGAGTAAAACGTGGAGGTACTTGTATTCACGGGGCATGAGGCTTTCAACCTTTAGTTGGTCAAGCATATGAGTCATAATAGGGAATACCAAATGGTTTGATAAAACTGAGAGCAAGGTTGTAAGCACAATGAGTTCACTAGTCAATAAAAGAAAGAATCAAAAGATCTCAAAAATCTTGACATGATTCAATCAAAAGCGATGCAAGAACCTTTGTTTATTTCTATAGTTGGGCAAACTCATCCAAGTGCTGACACTTCATGTTATTTCCCTTGCAACAAATATAAATGCTTTAACACTGATTAGATGCACCTTTGCTAGCATTTTGTTATTTGTTATGGAAATTATGTTTTGAATACTTGTTGGTATTAAACGGTGTTACATATGCAATGCAAAGTTCTTGTCAAAGCCTTTTCATCGCTTCTGCACTATGTTTGAGTTGTTCGAGGACAAACAACGAGCTAAGCTTGGGGGAGTTGATGCACCTAAAATGCATCTACTTTTCCAATCACTTTGCTTCATAATTTGCTCCGGAGTCTTCCCATATTTGAATAAAACTGCTGAATCTGACGTTGTTTTTAGCAAAGTCTCGTTTCTGGTTGTTTTTGCAGGAAATTAAATCGGAGAAAAATGCCACGTCAATTTTTATGGAAACGAAGGATATCGTGCAAAAGATGGACATGAGGAAGTGTCCGAGGGCCGAAAGAGTGGGCCCCACGGGGCCAGATTCCTTGGCCGCATGGGCCCACCCATCTTGGGCCTCGGGCACCGCCTCTCCTTCGGTTTTCGCATACCCCCTCATATATATGAAAAAGCGGCTGACCTAAAAGGAGGAGAGCTTCCGCGAAACAGAGCGCCGCCGCCACCACGATCTTCATTTTCGGAGACAGATTGATCCAGGATTTCTCCCCCGGAGGAGGGATCCGGAGGCCGTCTTCACCGCCATCTTCACCGCCTTCATCTCCATCGACCATGAGCTCCCTCACCATCACCATGTGTGTGTAGTCCGTTGTGGGCATATGAGGTGGATGGGGATTGGATGAGATTGATCATGTAATGATACCCGTTGCCCGAGATCTTAGGGGTTTATCTTGAGGATATTTTTGTATTGTGTTGATGCACTTATGCTATGTTTAATACTTGCTACTAGGGCCCGAGTGGCATGATTTCAGTACTGAACTTATTTTGCCCCATCATATAATTGAGTTTGGTATTTATCTGCAGAGTGTATTGCCTGCTATTATGTTGAACCTGCGAACCCTAAAAGTGACATATAGGGAAAACAAGGGGGGATGTTTTAGTTTGAGGATTATATGTGTTCATGAAGTGTTAATGCGTTGTTCCGGGCTATTCGAAAGGGTGGACCTTAATTACATGTAGTTCCAAGTTGGCCCCGGTGAAATGGGCAGGTAGGACAATAGATGTTGTGCAAATTCTCTTGGTTAGTACGCACAACTATTTTCGAAACACATACCTACAAATATCGGAGTTAGAGAAAAGTCTCATTGTTATTTTTATCTCATCATATGATCAATCTTATTCATGCAACACCCCGCTATCACCTCATGCCTACGTTTTAAATCTCTGAGTTACAGTTTCATTTTTCCGGTGAAAACTGGGAAACCCTTGTTTACTACTGCTTATTCTGCTTGCTTGAATCATCCTACTGCCATCACTATCACTGCTGCAAGTTTATTGATATACATGTGTGCGTGAGAGTGACGCCTCAATTGCCAAAGTCTTATTGGTATTCTTGTGTTCCCCTTGAGTCGAACTATAAATTTGGGTAATACTTCCCAACGAAGATTTCAGCGATCCCCTATACTTGTGGGCATCAATTGCAAACAACTTTACTGAGCATTAGCTTATGTTTACTAAGCCTCAATATGATACTCCACCTCTAGAGTATCACATTTGACGATACTAAAAGAGACGAATACAAAATAAAAGCAGAATCTGTCAAAACTGAATAGTCTGTAAAGATTGAATTTTTCAAGGCACTTCTGTAGCTCAAATCAGAAAACTCAAAACTAATGAAAGATAGATAAAATATCAGGCTTGATGTCTAAAAATATCAGAAAATGATAAAATTCAGGGATTGTTCAAGATTTTCTGCAACAGGCGCATAAAATCTGTTTCTGGACAGCAAAACAATACCTCGCACTTTCAATGCATTAGAGGCTAATCTTGGCACAAAAAAACAAAACAAAAAGATATAATGAAGTTGCTATAGAGGCAACAACTCCATGACTTAATAAAAGCAAAAATAACTGAAAGTAAAAGATGGGTTGTCTCCCAACAAGCGCTTTTCTTTAACGCCTTTTATCTAGACGCAATGCCAAATATCAAGTCTTTCCAAAATCCATTTCAACTTTTCCTTCAATAAGCACTTCTTTCTCTTTGAGGGGAAAGGAAAATCTGCCATTAATGGGAAAACGAAAGCGTATGCAGCCCTTTTTAACATCAAGAAAAGCTCCTACGAAACGAAGGAAAGATCTTCCAAGAACAATATTAGCTTGAGCTTTTGACTCCGAAACCAAGAAATCAACCAAAGTAGTCTTATTTTTAAAAGTGACAAGGACTTCATTAACTCTATTATAAATTTTTGAAGAGCTACCATCAGAATGAGAGTGACAAAGAGGATAATCAAATAAATCACCAAAATTCATAGTATCCAAAACCATTCTAGGCATAGTTGACATCATAGAACCAATATCGCAATAAGCAAGGAACCTTCTATCATTTATTTCAATAGGAATATAAGGTTCCCGATCTCCATCTATTTCAAGAATTTGATAATTTTTAGAGCTCTTCTCTATTCCATTTAAATTTAGATCACACAAAATATTTTCTATTTTATCCAATCTATCAAGTATTCCATCAGTTTTCTCATCCATGGGAAAAACAACCAAACCATTTATAATTCTAAGAGATTCCAATTCATCAATTTCAAGAAGGTATCCTCCAGTAATGACGTCCAAAGCATGCTTACATGCATCGGATAGTCCATAGTAAAAGCATCTTAGTAAAACACACATAGCAAGCATGGGTTGGATCTTTTGATGTAATTCTGAAATTCTATGGAGTGTTTATGGTTATGATTGAATGTTGTCTTATGTTACTCCATTACCGGTTAATGTTGGATGTTTGCTTCAAATAACATTTTGCTAAGCCAAAAAACTCTGTACTGAGAGTGTTGTCCACTGTGCATCGAAATCCCAAAGCCAAACTATCTTGCCAGCTGAGTCCACCATATCTACCAATGCATGGTATTTCCTACCATTCCAAGTAAATTTATCATGTGCTATCTTTAAAACCTTCAAAATATTCTCGTTTTGGTGCCTCTGCTTTCAAGCTCATGAGGAAGTAAGGAGGGGGTTCATTATAGCTTATGTCGAGCAAGGTTTTTCTTTTATTTTTCCTTTTTTTTCCCCTCTCTTTCACCCGGTGTTGATGTTTTACATCCTCACTTGAATCAACCCGAGAGCGGCTTAAGCAAAATATAAATATGACTCACTATTCTCCTCGGCACAATGAAAATCTAAGAAATCAGCTCAAACATTGGTTAGTGGTGAAACAAAGGAGAAAGAGGAATGTAATCATTCCTCTAAAACCAGCAGCTCTCACAACTCTAAAGACCTTGCTTGACATAGGGGACTAATGAGCTTATGAGCTATGGAATCGTTAACAGAATTATGCATCTCTCAAAATTGTTTTTTATCTCTGTTTTTCAAAATCAAAAAGCTCTAGCACATGACTAATCCCTACTTCCCTCTGCGAAGGGCCTTTCTTTTACTTTTAAATGTTGAGTCAGTTTTCCTTTTCCTTCTTTCTGCACCAAAGCAAGCATACAGCATTGACCCTGGGTAACATTGATCATATTGCATCATTATATTAAACATGGATCTTTATATTGACTTTATGTATAAGATAAGCCATTGGAAGTTGAAGCTTTTTGCTAATACTTACATCTTCCTTTGTGTTGATTCTCAAACACTTTTGTTGTGGAACCATTACTTTTGATAATTAGTCAAATATGTGGGTCACATTGCTTTCATGTCTTTAACGTACTACTTATGAAAGGTTTTGCTTGAATGATTCAACTTGGTTATTCATTGCTTTCTTGCTATCAACTATAGACAATTGTTTTGCATCACTTCATTCCCAACCTATGCTTTACATTACTATCTTTATCAAGATTGTGTTGGTTGCATGTCTCAACAAAAATTATTTTGTTATCACTTACCTACTCGAGGACGAGTAGGAGTTAAGCTTGGGGATGCTGATACGTGTCAAACGTATCTATAATTTTTGATTGATCCATGCTAGTTTTGTGGTGTTGTGACATGTTTCTAGTATCTTATTAAATCATTTTTATGCATTTTGTCGGACTAACCTATTGACAAGATGCCCAGTGCCAGTTTCCTTTTTTGTTGTCTTTTCGTTTCAGAAACATACCACAGGAAATTTTCTCGGAATGCGCTGAAAATTTACGAGGATTTTTTATTCGCCAAGATGGAGTTTCAGTCCAGAGGGCAGCCCTGGGGGCCACCCACAAGGCAGGGACGACCCCCTGCTCCTGGTGGGTCCCCTTGGCCCCCTCCGACGCCTATAAAATTAGATTAATCCCAAAAACGTCAAGGCGGCCATTATTTTCCAGAGAAGTCACCCCGAGGCGCCGCCACCATAAACCCTAGTTCGGGGGTGATTCTGAAGCTGATCCCAGCACCCTGCCGGAGGGGAGATCGATCCCGGAGGGCTCTTCATCACCATTCCTTCCTCCAGGATGATTTGTGAGTAGTCCCACCTTGGACTATGGGTCCATGGCAGTAGCTAGATGGTAGTTCTCTCTCCCTTGTGCTTCATGTATTATGATCTTGTGAGCTGCCTGACATGATCAAGATCGATTATTGTAATGCTATGTGATGTGTTTGCTGGGATCTGATGGATTATGAAGTTATGATCAGATTGTGCATGATTCTTATATGTTGATTTATGTTCTTGCATGCTCTCCGATGTGCGTAGTTACTTTGGCCAAGTGATTGTGTGTATCTCCAAGAGGGAGTATTTATGCTAGATAGTGGGTTCATGCCCCTGATACGTCTCAAACGTATCTATAATTTTGAGTGATCCATGCTTGTTTTATGCCATTACTACATGTTTTTACTATGGTTTCATAGCATTTTATGGACTAACCTATTAACAAGATGCCCAGTGCCAGTTTCTGTCTGTTTTGTCTGTGATTTTCAGAAAATGTCCGAAAATGAAAGTGCTCAGAAAAATCTGAAAAATTACAGAAAATCAGAAATAATTAAAAACTCCGGGAGTCAGAAGGGCAGGTCCAGCAGAGGACCAGAAGGGGCCCCGCGGTGCCTGCCGCGGCCCGGGGGTTCCGCGGCCAAAGGTCGCCCCTACCCCTCAAAAACGTCCTGGAGCCGTCCTTTGGACTACTTATTCGTCCCGTCGAGAAAACCCTAACCCCCGGACGATTTTCCAAAATACGATACAGAGCGCCGCCGGGAGCGAAACCAAGTTTCGGGGGACAGATTGATCCTGTCCCGGCACCCTGCCGGGACGGGGATCGACCTCCAGAAGCCATCTCCATCGACACCGCTACGGAGTAGTCCCTCACCGGGCTGAGGCTTATACAAGTAGCTATGTGGTTATCTCTCTCTCCCATGATGTGATCTTGATTGTGATCATGAGCTTTGTTGATATAGTTTAATACATGATGTTTCCCTTTGTGTAATGGATATGATGTTGCTCAAGTGATGTTATTTAGTACAATTTCCGGAGTCACCGTTGTGATCACGGTATCTCGGTGATAGTGTGGGTGCCGTGTGTGACTCTATGGATAATATATTGGAAGGATCTTCGTCATGAGTTTGTTCTTTATTATGTTGGATTGAATAGATCATGAGGTTTCTTGATGCTTGTGTTATTGAAGAAAGAGACTATTCAATAAATAGGTTGTGGTGTTTGTTAATACTATCTTTGGATGCGGATAGTGACAGCATGAAGTGTCCATAGATGAGGAATACGAACTTTAAGGTGTGCTTTTTGTAGCCCTACGCAATTCTCATCTTATTTGATCCACAAAAGAATGATCTCCGAGTAACGTCTACCATGCATGTATTTTTGTTGGAACTATCATGTGTTTAATTATGTTAATGTTGTCGAGAGTAGTCACTAGTGAAAGTATGAAGCCTAGGCCTTGTTTCCAAGCATTGATACACCGTTTTTAGTCACTTTTGTCACTTGTTTGCTTGCTGCCATTTTTATTACAGAATTACAAAATCACCTTTTACCATCCATATCACTTGCATTTTACTATCTCTTCGTTGAACTAGTGCACCTATACAATTATCCATTGTATTAGGTGTGTTGGGGACACAAGAGACTTTTGTATCTTAATTGCAGGATTGCTCGAGAGGGGATACATTCAACCTCTACCTCCCGTGGATTCGATAAACCTTGGGTTACTCAATTAAGGGAAATTTGCCGCTGTCCTACAAACCTCTGCGCTTGGAGGCCCAAAAAGTCTACAAAAATAGAAGTGTGTAGTAGACATCAAGCTAATTTCTGGCGCCGTTGCCGGGGAGGTGAGCGCTTGAAGGTATCTTCTTTAGATCTTGCAATTAAATCTTTTTGTTTCTTGTTTTTATTTCACTAGTTTGGCTTATGGAACGTTGTTCTTTGAATTTGCGTTTTGAGAGTGACCTCTCCACCACTCCCATGGTGGATAAGGTTACTCCACATAATGAATGTATTCCTTTCAAGATACCAATGGGGATAATTGATCGTGTTATGAGTAATTCCTATGTAGGAGATGGAGCTATACATCCTAGTTATCATCTGCTTTATATTAAAGAATTATGTGAGTTGTTTGAGATTGCAGGTGTATCAAGAGAGGTAATCATGATGAAATTATTTTCCTTATCACTTAAGGAGAAAGCATTGGAGTGGTATAGGCTGCTAGACAATTCTCACTTGTTGGATTGGAAGGAGCTTATGTCTCTCTTTTATTCTAAATTTTATCCTCATCATGAAATTCATCGAGATAGAAATTATATCTACAATTTTTGGCCACGTGACGGAGAGAGCATTGCTCAAGCTTGGGGGACATTGAAATCATTAATGCTTAAATGTCCTAACCATGATCTTTCCAAGGATATTATTATTAACAATTTTTATGCAAGGCTATCTCGTCATGACAAGGAAATACTTGATGCTTCTTCTATGGGTTCTTTTACAAGTAAGAAGATTGATGCTAAATGGGATCTTATTGAAAAGATTCAACACAACATTGAAGGTTGGGAGATTGTAACAGCCCCACTTTTGGACCCAGAAAATATGAGTAAAATTTTCACTTTTTGCATCATGGCATATCTATTCAATTTTGCTTCTCATGAAATAATAAAGGGGCAATAGTTGAGAAACCAAATGGGAGAGGTAGATGGTGAACCAAGTTGCAAAACAAATACACATATTTGTCCAGGAAGTTCCAACAACTTCAAACATGCTGGTTGCCAAATTTAAATGCATTTGAAAATGCAAACAATTAAATGAAGCCACAAATTCAAGAAAACAAATTATGAAATGTTACCACATGAAATATTTTCCAAATGGGCTGAAACTTTTACCACAGATCCTAAATAATATATTATGGCTCTGTGAATTTTTCCAGAATTTTTAAAAGTAATTAAGGGTCTCAAATAAATGCCTGCATTTGCTGGAATTAAAGAAAATGGAAAAGGATAAAACCCTGACAGTGGGTCCCCCCTGTCAGGATCGTCACTGTGGCGACAGGGGAAACCCTGGCGCCATGGCCGCGCCCACCTTGCCGCCGTGGCCTCCTCCTCGCTCCCCCTCGCTTCCCTGGCCCCCCCTGGAGGATAAGGACCTCCTCCTCGACGTGCTGCTTCCTCCTCCCCTCCTTTTCCCCCACCTGCAGAAACCCTAGACGCGTCCACGCCATGGCCGCCGACTGAGCCGAGCGCCGCCGCAAATCGCCGTCGACTCCGGCCGCCAGGAGTAGATCGAGCTGCACCAGGAGAACCGCCTCGTCCTCTTCGTCCTCCTCCTCCTTTCAATCGAGCTCGGGAACCCGGGGATCGACGCGTGCATCTCATCTCCTCCGCCTCCGACCGACGGCCGCCAAGCTCAATCGCCGCCGTTGCAGCCCTCCCTCTTCACCGACGAGCACACACGCGAGCTCAGGGTGAGCACACGGTCCTTATGGACATCTCCGCCTCCCTCCTCTCCCCCTAGGGCGTTAGATCGACCGAAGCCGCCGTCGGCCGTCCGCCGTCCGTCGCCGTCGTGGCCGCTCCGGTGACTTAGAACCGGCGGCGCCGCCTCCCCTTGGTCCGCCGTAGTTAGGCGCGTCGGGTGCACCTAGTTGCTAGTCCCCGAGCGCACGGGATCGTCGTCCGCGTCCACGCCCGTGCCGCCGGCCGCCGCGCGCTCGCGCCGGTCCTGGCCGCCTGCGCCAGTCAAACCTGCGGGTGGGCCGCTGGCCGACGTGGCCTGCCAGCGTGGCCGCTGGCCCACTCGTCCGCCTCTGTGGTTAGCACCGGCCCGGGTACAAAACGTCGGCCCCAATTTTCCTGGAAATTGTAATTTTGGCAGAAATTAAGTTGAACTTTGAATTGTCATATCTTTTGAACCACTTGTCCAAAAATTGCAAATAATATGTCAAAATGCTCAGCAACAAAATGTCTACCTGTTGGTACCTTTGGTTAAATTAATTGATCAAAATAAATTGCCTTTAATTGCAGAAGACTAAAATGGCAGAAATATGGTTGATTTTGTTAATTCCATAACTATAGTTCTATATGTCCAAAAATTGTGTTCAATAGCTCAAAATGATCAGTGGACAATAAGCTATCACCTCATGTCATTTGAGAGAGTTGGAGAATTAAATTTAGTGCTGTTTACCAAAATTTACTAAAATGGCAGATTTAAATCATTTATTGGGAATATCATAACTTGATGAATAATACTTCAAAAATTGCAAATGATATACCAAAATGACCAGCAAAGCAAATGCTATCTACCTATGTTAATATCACAGCATGCAACTAACTTTTACTTTGATGTCTTTTTCGAATTGGTTAAAATAATATCAATTGCTTAACCGTTTCAATCACTATTTCCTCACCGTTAATCGGAAAAATGCAAACAAGGTACCAAAACGATCAGTGGGTTAATATCTATCAAATAATGTCATTTTCATGCATATTTACCTCATAATTCAGTACTGGACATTTTGGATATTCACCTAATTCACTAAGTTAAAGATGGAGTTTTGACCCGTTAATCGCAATATTTATTTTAGGGGTTCCATTTAACTTGTGGGAGATGCCCAATACCTTTCCAATGCATAATATGACCATATCATCATGATTGTGCATTGCACCTTGTATTCTTGTTATTTATTTCCTTTCTTGTGTTGTTTGTGTTTCGGTAGATTCTGGAGTCGAGGTTCCACCACAATACCTTGACAACCAGCGCGACCAGTACTACCAGCAAGGCAAGAGCTAACCTAACCTTCTTGGCATATCTCATATTCCCCAAGTATTTTATCCACCATACTATTATTGCATTCGATTCTGGTGACAAGTTTTGGTCAGTGTATATAATATCCTATCATTGCATGTTCCTGAACCATTACCTGTTTCCCCACCTATGAGCCATAGATTGAAGTGTTGGCCTGAGATAAATCATATCTGTTGTATGTCATGCTTAGATATGCTTAGCCATGCTTAGTCGAATGCTTAAGTTGTCCGTTGATTATGTCCATACTGTGAAGTGAATGGAGTGCTCGGACAGTGGTGGATACTTGTGTCAATAATTAATTTGATAAAAGGCTTGGATGAGTTGCCAACAAGGTCGTTGGTGTTTTGTCTCATTCTGGCCGCCTAGGTGTGAGTTCTTATCGCTTGAACCAAGAACCGAGCGTGCTTCCAACGGTGGGGACATATGGAATCCCCTTCTAACCGAATAATTAGTGCGGGCGTATCCAAGGGTCCTCTAGTTTGCGCTTTCCATTTGCCGTGTGTGTGCTGGTGATGAAAAAGAAGTTGATGATGATGATGGTGATAGGAGTGGCGATGGGGCAGGGTGTTGAAATAGGCGCTGAACTTGTCCTGTCGTCACGATGACCCTTGGATAGTCTCATGCTTTGTAAAGGTTTAACCGCGCCCGCCCTGCCGGCTTTCCCCGGAAGAGAGCTAATTACGTAGGCAAGGGGTCGGACGGTACCGGTGGCTAAAAACAGTACACCCCTGCAGGGTTTAATCTTTTCGAAAAGCCGTGTCCGCGGTTATGGACGAATCTTGGGAATTGATTATAAGATCATAGAGAACCTGAACCTTTAATCAAGTGGCAGCTAGAGGTTGCATAATCAACGTGTGATAAAGGTTCATTTCCTCGAGGGTGATTCGAGGGAGTGCCTTGGTGGAGATAAGTAGTGTTTCTGAATACAGTAGGTTCCCCGTGAACCGAAGAGAAAAGTGTTACCTCTTATCCCCTTATGAAAACCTTCTGATTAGACGATGCCATGAGTCCTAGTCTTCGGAAGGAAACAAAACTAGCTTTATGCAAAACAACCACTTATATAGCTTTGAAGCCTCCGTCAGCATCGGGCCTATATCGCCCTACTAATTCTTGCGAGTACGTCGTACTCAGCCTTGCTTTGTTGATTATTATTTGTTTCAGAGGAGGACGCCACCGAACTGGAAGGTGGGTTCTACGTTGACTTCGACGAGTAGTCTGGGGTTCCCAGGTGGCAGCTTGGGACGTCATGGAACAGGCTGGCACGGGATGTTTATCTGTAGGCCTCTTAGGCCATAATTTGGATCTTGTTGTTTAGACAACTATAATTTGCTTCCGCTGTTGTAATGATGGGTCAGTGACCTCTGATGTGTCATTTGCTATCTTTCTCAATTATATGAGTTGAACTATGATATCTTTGTGTCGTAGAGTCTGTGATGTGCCAGTTCGTTCCACAAGTCTCGGTCTCTTTACTATACATGGAAGCGATGTCTGAGCTTATGGCATGATTGAGGTGTTGTGTGCCGATGATCCATTCCGAGCACACCTGCCAAAGTGTATTGGCCTGGGATTGGTAAACCCAGTAACCCTCAATTGTGTAGCATGACCGGTTACAACGTTCCACTGTATAGTTCTGGGGTCGGGGCGCTACAAATTGGTATCAGAGCAGTACTGCCTGTAGGAAACCCGTTCTATTGGTCGAAGTTGAGTCTAGAGTTGGTAAAATTATTATTTATGAAATAAAATGAGTTGTGAAAACCATCTTAGGAATTCTTTTTACTCCTTACCCAACTCGCTCTAATTCTGAGTCACCTTACCTCAATTTGTTTTACAGTTGAATCAAGTTAGGATCTCGGGGTTGGGTTCTTACCGTCTAGATAAATTTGTGAGTCTCCTTCCGTTCCTAACTGTTGATCTATTCTGTTGTTGTTACAGATGCCGCCTACCGGGCTTGTTGTCTGCCTTACTCGCTGTGAGGGTGTCCGTGGGTTTCCCGCCTTGTTTGCTGCTGCCTTAGCCAGCGTGGGTTGCCCTTGGTACCCAGAGTACGTTGTGTATGAACAGCACATGCCATATGGGCAGGGCCAGTTCTACTGTCAGGTCCGTGTCCTCAACGAGGATGGAGATAGAATCCAGCACCAGCATGCCGGTTTGGGAATGACAGTGGAGCAGGCTGTTCAGGAGGCTGCCTTCAACGGTCTCTCAGTGTACCGCGGTTACAATGAGTACTTAGCCAACCCGATTTCCGACTTCTACCACTTCCCCGCGGCTGATGAAGGTCAGGAGGGGTGTTATGTTGCGAGGTACTCGGACCCCTCACTGAGCCGGAACAGAGTCACCGAGCTCTTATCGAGATGGTGAGAGCGTTGGACCTTCGAGCTCGTCAGTGGTACCTCTACGCAGTGGCCGCTCGTGACAGTCACCGTCACACGCTGACGACCTTGGAGTCATACGTCCACGGCGGGGTGCTTCCCCCGGAGCTCCTTTCGCCTATGCCGATGGCGCTGCCCCACTTTATGAGCAGCCCGAGTGTGGGTGGCACCATTCCACCGCGTGGACCTGCTCGAGAGGCCGGTGGTGACGTGCACACGCCGCCTTATGTCAACCAGCCCGCAAGTGCACGCCGTTTCCGCACTCGCTCTGTGCGTCTCCCGGAATACGTTCAGTACTTCTAGGCGACTGGTATCTGCGGGTACCTTGTATCGTATCTATGCCTTCCTGCGTGATGGGCGAGATACCCACTATCTGTAGTGGTTTCCTTTCAAGTTGGACTTGTTGTATTCGAATCTAATGACTTGTATCATCTGTTTCCCCATTCGTGTAATGCATACTAAAAGCTTGTGAGCTTGTACTTGAATCACTTAATGGGTTTTATTCCGACTGGCTAATGTCTGATCAGTTCAATTATTTTCCTGCCATGTTGATGCGATGATACATGTTCTTCCTTGATCACTCCTGCTAAATTGTTGCAATCCATGGGTGTTTTCGCCTAAGTGGCTTCTAATTGTGTCCTTGTTCCAAATCTTCAGAATGGCTCCTACCCGTCGTGGTGAAAACAGCAATCCTGAGCTACCGCCGCCACCCACTATGGCGGAGGTACTGATGATCATCGAAGAGGGCCGTCTGCGCAATGAGAATCTTCTCGCGCAGTTAGTGCAGCAAGGGGCTCGGAGAAATACTGAATGTAACAATCTCAACGACTTCCTGAAGTCCCAGCCTCCCACCTTCGCTTTCGCTAAGGAGCCGTTGGATGCTGATGATTGGCTGCGTGCCCTGGAGCGCAAGTTCGCCGCGCTGCATGTTCCAGCTGCTGAGCAAGTGAACTTTGCAACCTACCTTCTGATGGGAGCCGCTGGCTCTTGGTGGGAAAGCCATGTGGCAATGTCTGCCGCTGGTCATGTGTTCACCTGGGAGGAATTCCGCACTGCATTCCGTGCGGCTTACATCCCTAAGCCCGTCATGGAATTGAAGAGAAGGGAGTTCCTGAATCTGAACCAGGGTCGGATGGATCTCCAAGCTTACGGGCGGGAGTTCAACCACCTGTCTCGTTACGCCCCTCGGGACGTGACCAATGATGAGGACCGACAGTATCTGTTCCGCAAGGGTCTGAATCCGCAGCTTCGTTATGAGCTGTTACCTTTCAAGTTCCCGTCCTTTCAGGAGCTGTACAATCAGGCTCTAACTCTGGAGCAAGGCAAGAAGGAGCTAGAAGCTTCCAGGAAGTCAGCTCCAGTGGACAACCAAGGCTCCTCATCCTCCGAAGCCAAGAAGCGCAGGGTATTCGTGCCGTTCAGCTCGGTGCCCCGTGCTCCTTTCGTGCCCAAGCCTACAGGACACAAGCCACCTCCGCCTCGCCCAGCTACATCGACTGTGGGTGCGGCTGGAAGTGGGTTCCGTCCTCGTCCGCCTGCACCGCCAGGGCTCACTTGCTACGCCTGTGGTCAGCCAGGTCACTACTCCAGTGAGTGTCCTCAGAAGGCCAGAGGCTCTACACCTGCACCAGCACCTCCTACACCAGCTTCCAAAGCTGCTACTGTTAGCCGTGGTCGTCTGACCCACGTCTCTGCTGAAGCCGCTGAAGAGGACCCCGGTGTTCTCATGGGTGAGCTCCGAATCAATGGATATCCAGCTACGGTCTTGTTTGATTCTGGTGCATCGCATTCATTCATATCCATAGCTTTCGCAGTTAGCCGCCAAATAGAGTTCCAGAACATGCAATCCCCTCTAAAGGTTAAAACACCGGGTTCTAGTTGGTTAACTGACTGGATTACTCCGGAAGTCCAGATATGCTTAGGCAGATGTCCTTTTCCTTTCCAGCTGATTGCCCTGAAGTCAGTTGGGATAGATGTTATTCTGGGTATGGACTGGCTAGTCAGGTACCAGGCCAATTTGAATTGTGCTGCCAAGTCTGTCACAGTGGTCACCCAACCTTCGGATCAGTGACCTACCTGTCCCCTTACTCCAAAATTCCAACCGCTACCGCTCCTCTCTCTCCGGAGATCAGCCTTTACTTTATGGAAGGCATCAACCCGCCAGAAATGCATGAGATAGGTGTGGTGTGTGACTTTCCTGATGTTTTTCCTGAGGAATTGCCTGGCATGCCGCCAGATCGAAGCGTCGAGTTTGTCATCGAGCTGGTTCCCGGGACTGCCCCGATTTCCAAGAGGCCGTACCGAATGCCGACAGAAGAGTTGACTGAACTGAAAAAGCAACTAGATGAACTGTTGGAGAAGGACTTCATTCGTCCTAGTAGTTCCCCCTGGGGCTGCCCCGTCATCTTTGTCAAGAAGAGGGATACCAACGTTCCTCGTCTGGTTGTTGATTACCGCCCTCTGAATGCGGTGACCATCAAAAACAAATATCCTATCCCTCGAATGAATGATCTCTTCGATCAGTTAGCGGGTGCAACTGTGTTCTCCAAGATGGATCTGCGGTCAGGCTACCATCAGATCAAAATCAGGAAGGAGGATATTCCTAAAACGGCATTCACTACCCGTTATGGGCTGTATGAGTATACCGTCATGTCATTTGGTCTCACTAATGCTCCAGCTACCTTCATGAGGCTAATGAACTCGATCTTCCACGAGTATCTTGACAAGTTCGTCATCATCTACATTGATGATATCCTCATCTATTCCAAAACCGACGAAGAGCATGATGAACATCTTCGCCTAGTTCTGACCAAGCTCCGCGAACATCGCCTCTATGCTAAGTTCTCAAAGTGTGAGTTCTGGCTAAAGGAACTCGTCTTCCTAGGTCATGTGGTGTCAGCTTACGGAGTGTCCGTTATACCTGACAAGATTCAGTCGATTCTGGATTGGCCTACCCCAAAGTCTGTCAAAGACATCCGCAGCTTCCTTGGGTTAGCGGGCTACTACCGCCGATTCATCGAGGTTTCTCCAAGATAGCCAAAGCTTTGACCGACCTTCTCAAGAAAGACAAGAAATTTGTCTGGACGGACAAGGCTGAAGAGAGCTTCCAAACCCTAAAGTCAAACTCACGACCACTCCTGTACTTGTCCTTCCAGACACCGACAAAGACTTTGTCGTCTATTGTGATGCATCCCTCCAAGGTTTGGGCTGTGTTCTGATGCAAGAAGGCCATGTCGTCGCCTATGCTTCCCGTCAACTCAAACCACATGAGCAAAACTACCCTACTCATGATCTAGAGCTTGCTGCTGTGGTTCATGCTCTAAAGCAATGGAGGCCCTACCTGTTGGGTAACCGTTGCGAGATCTTCTCTGACCATCAAAGTCTGAAAGTACCTTTTCACTCAACCGGATCTGAACCTTCGACAGAGAAGATGGTTGGAGTTAATCAAGGACTATGATGTGACCCTCAACTATCAGCCTGGCAAGGCCAATGTCGTGGCCGATGCCCTGAGCCGCAAGTCTTATTGCAATACCCTAATGGTTGAGCGAGCTCAGCCCGCTCTTCATGAAGATTCGCACGTCTGAATCTGGAGATTGTTCCCTCCGGATATTTGGCCAACCTAGAGATCAAATCCACTCTTGAGATGAAATCAAGGCTGCCCAGCAACATGATGCTGGCATCGCAAGATCAAAAAGAACATTGCAAGTGGGAAGCCAAGTGCTTCTCCGTTGATGAATCCGGGTGTCTATTTTGGGACCGCCTTGTGGTGCCCAAAAGGGAATACCAAGCAATTGATACTCCAAGAAGCACATGAATCTCCCATATCCATTCACCCGGCAGTACCAAATGTACCAAGATCTCGTCAATTCTGGTGGACTCGCATGAAGCGAGAAGTTGCCCAGTATGTGCTGAGTGCGACGTCTGTCGCCGTGTAAAGCTGAACATCAAAGGCCAGCTGGTACTCTCGCCCATAGCCATTCCCGAGTGGAAATGGGATGAAGTTGGCATGGACTTCATACCGGATTCCCAAGTCTCAAAGGGAAATAATGCATTGGGTCGTCATTGATCGTCTATCCAAGGTCGCCCATTTCCTTCCGGTTCGCGAGGGCATAACTGCAAAGCAGCTGGCTGAACTGTATATCTCCCGAATTGTCCCTCTCCATGGTGTTCCACTGAGGATCATCTCCGACCGTGGAAGCCTGTTCGTGTCCAGTTCTGGCGCAGTTTCCAAACAGCACTGGGAACCCGTCTCAACTTCAGTACAGCTTATCATCCTCAGACTGATGTCAAACTGAAAGGGTCAACCACGTTCTGGAGGACATGCTTCGGGCATGTGTCATCTCGTTCGGTAAAGTTGGAAAAGTATCTTCCTTCGCCGAGTTCTCCTACAATAACAGTTATCAAGCTAGTCTGCAGATGGCCCCATTTGAGGTTCTCTATGGGAGAAAATGCCGAACTCCCCTCAATTGGTCCGAAACCGGAGAGAGGCCACTCTTTGGTCCTGATGTGATCAATGAGGCTGAGGAAAAGGTCCACATCATTCGAGAGAATCTGAAATTGCCTCAGTCCGGCAGAAGAGCTACTATGATAAGCATCATCAGGAGGTTCACTATGAAATTGGTGACAAAGCCTATCTTCGAGTCTCTCCCCTCCGAGGCGTTCGTCGCTTCGGGATCAAGGGAAAATTGGCACCCCGTTTCGTTGGTCCTTTCACCGTCCTAGCCAAGCGAGGTGATCTCTCCTATCAACTCGAGCTCCCAGAAAATTTCCCGGATGTGCATGATGTCTTCCATGTGTCTCAACTCCGTCGTTGCTTTAAAGATCCTATCCGTGGGGTCAATCATGAAGAGTTGGATATCCAGGAGGATCTGACTTACCGTGAGCATCCTGTCCGCATCTTGGATGAAGCGGAAAGGAAGACTCGCAATAAATCCATCAAGTTCCTCAAAATCCAGTGGTCTAACCATTCTGAAGACGAAGCAACCTGGGAACGTGAAACTAGTCTTCGTCAGGAATACCCCGCCTTCTTCACTCCAGCTAGAATCTCGGGACGAGATTCCTGTAAGGGGGATAGAGTTGTAACAGCCCCACTTTTGGACCCAGAAAATATGAGTAAAATTTTCACTTTTTGCATCTCATTTGCATCATGGCATATTTATTCAATTTGCTTCACCTGAAATAATAAGGGAGCAACACTTTAGAAACCAAATGTGATGAAGTGAGTGGTGAACAAATTGCAAAGCAACTAATCATATTTGTCCAGGAAGTTCTAACTAATAACAAATATGGTTGTGGCAAATATTAATGCAATTGCAAATTCAATTATTAAATAAAGCCTAAAATGCAAGAGAGCAAATTATTGAAATGTTACCACATGAAATATTTTCCAAATGGGCTGCAAATTTTACCACAGGTTCTGAATAATATATTATGGCTCTGTGAATTTTTCCAGAATTTTTAAAAGTAATTAAGGGCCTCAAATAAATGCCTGCACTTGCTGGAATTAAAGAAAAGGGAAAAGAATAAAACCCTGACAGTGGGTCCCCCCTGTCAGGATCGTCACTGTGGCGACAGGGGAAACCCTGGCGCCATGGCCGCGCCCACCTTGCCGCCGTGGCCTCCTCCTCGCTCCCCCTCGCTTCCCTGGCCCCCATGGAGGTTAAAGAGGACCCCCACGACCGCGTGCTCCTCCTCCCCTCCTTTTCTCCCCACCTGCAGAAACCCTAGACGCGACTGCGCCATGGCCGCCGACTGACCGAGCCGCCTCCGCTCGCCGCCGACGTTGCCGACCTCCTGGAGCAGATCGGGCTGGGCAAAAGAACCGCCTCGTCCTCTTCGTCCTCCTCCTCCTTTCAATCGAGCTCGGGAACCCGGGGATCGACGCGTGCATCTCATCTCCTCCGCCTCCGACCGACGGCCGCCGAGCTCAATCGCCGCCGTTGCAGCCCTCCCTCTTCACCGACGAGCACACACGCGAGCTCAGGGTGAGCACACGGTCCTTATGGACATCTCCGCCTCCCTCCTCTCCCCCTAGGGCGTTAGATCGACCGAAGCCGCCGTCGGCCGTCCGCCGTCCGTCGCCGTCGTGGCCGCTCCGGTGACTTAGAACCGGCGGCGCCGCCTCCCCTTGGTCCGCCGTAGTTAGGCGCGTCGGGTGCACCTGGTTGCTAGTCCCCGAGCGCACGGGATCGTCGTCCGCGTCCACGCCCGTGCCGCCGGCCGCCGCGCGCTCGCGCCGGTCCTGGCCGCCTGCGCCAGTCAAACCTGCGGGTGGGCCGCTGGCCGACGTGGCCTGCCAGCGTGGCCGCTGGCCCACTCGTCCGCCTCTGTGGTTAGCACCGGCCCGGGTACAAAACGTCGGCCCCAATTTTCCTGGAAATTGTAATTTTGGCAGAAATTAAGTTGAACTTTGAATTGTCATATCTTTTGAACCACTTGTCCAAAAATTGCAAATAATATGTCAAAATGCTCAGCAACAAAATGTCTACCTGTTGGTACCTTTGGTTAATTTAATTGATCAAAATAATTTGCCTTTAATTGCTGAATACTAAAATGGCAGAAATATAGTCGAATTTGTTAATCCATAACTTGAGTTCTATTTGTCCAAAAATTGTGTTCAATAGCTCAAAATGATCAGTGGACAATAAGCTATCACCTCATGTCATTTGAGAGAGTTGGAGAATTAAATTTAGTGCTGTTTACCAAAAATTACTAAAATGGCAGATTTAAATCAATTATTGGGAATAGTCATAACTTGTATGAATAATACTTCAAAAATTGCAAATGATATACCAAAATGACCAGCAAAGCAAATGCTATCTACCTATGTAATATCACAGCATGCAACTAACTTTTACTTTGATGTCTTTTCGAATTGGTTAAAATAATATCAATTGCTTAACCGTTTCAATCACTATTTCCTCACCGTTAATCGGAAAAATGCAACAAGGTACCAAAACGATCAGTGGGTTAATATCTATCAAATTAATGTCATTTTCATGCATATTTACCTCATAATTCAGTACTGGACATTTGGATATTCACCTAATTCACTAAGTTAAAGAGGGAGTCTTGACCCGTTAATCGCAATATTTATTTTAGGGTTCCATTTAACTTGTGGGAGATGCCCANATCCTATTAGTATAATTATTTTATCCACCATAATATTGCATTCGATTCTAATGTCAGCTTTTGGTCAATACTAGAGTATCCTATGAAATGCATGTTTCCCTAAACCAATACATGTTTCCCCCTCCTATGAACCATAGGTTTGATGTGATGGCCTGAGTAAAGATATAACTGTTGTATAGATGCTTAGCTCTGCTTAGCCATGCTTCGTCGAATGCTTAAGTTGTCCGTTGATTATATTCCATAATTGTGAAGTGGATGAAATGTTCGGACAGAGGTGGATACTTGTGTTAATAATAAATTGCTAAAAGGCTTGGATGAGTTGCCAACAAGGTTGTTGGTGTTTTTCCTCATTCTTGCCGCCTAGGTGTGAGTGCTTATCGACCGATCCAAGAACCGAGCGTGCTTCCAAAGGTGGGGACATATGGAATCCCCTTTAACCGAATAATTTGTGCGGGCGTATCCAAGGGTCCTCTAGTTTGCGCTTTCCATTTGCGTGTGAGTTGCAGGTGGATGACGATGAAGATGATGATGATGGTGGTGGTGTTGATAGGAGTGGCGATGGGGCAGGGTGTTGAAATAGGCGCTGAACTTGTCCTGTCGTCACGATGACCCTTGGATAGTCTCATGCTTTGTAAAGGTTTAACCGCGCCTGCCCTGCCGGCTTTCCCAGGAAGAGAGCTAATTGTACAGGCAAGGGGTCGGACGGTACCAATGGTAAAAACAGTACACCCCTGCAGGGTTTAATCTTTTCGAAAAGCCGTGTCCACGGTTATGGACAAATCTTGGTGAGATAGGTAAGATCATAGAGAACCTTAACCTAATTGATATGGCAGCTAAAGGTTGCATAATCAACATGTGATAAAAGGTTCATTTCCTCGAGGGAGTGCCTTGGTGAAGATAAGTGGTGATTCTGAATGACAGTAGGTTCCGTGGGAACCGAAGAAGAAAAGTTTACTATCTTATCCCCTTATGAAAAACCTCTGAGTAGTCGATGCCATGAGTCTTAGTCTTCGGAAGGATAAAAACTAGCTTTCTGCAAAAACAACTACTCATACAGCTTTAAAGCCTCCGTCAGCATCGGGCCTATATCGCCCTACTAATTCTTGCGAGTACGTCGTACTCAGCCTTGCTTTGTTGCTTATTATTTGTTTCAGAGGAGGACGCCACCGAACTGGAAGGTGGGTTCTACGTTGACTTCGACGAATAGTCTGGGGTTCCCAGGTGGCAGCTTGGGGCCGTGGAACAAGCTGGCTTGGGTGATGTTTTATCTGTAGGCCTCTTAGGCCATAATTTGGATCTTGTTGTTTAGACAACTATATTTGCTTCCGCTTGTTGTAATGATGGGTCAGTGACCTCTGATGTGTCATTTGCTATCTTTCTCAATTATATGAGTTGAACTATGATATCTTTGTGTCGTAGAGTCTGTGATGTGCCAGTTCGTTCCACAAGTCTCGGTCTCTTTACTATACATGGAAGCGATGTCTGAGCTTATGGCATGATTGAGGTGTTGTGTGCCGATGATCCATTCCGAGCACACCTGCCAATGAGTTTTGGCCTGGGATTGGTAAACCCAGTAACCCTCAATTGTGTAGCATGACCGGTTACACAACGTTCCACTGTATAGTTCTGGGGTCGGGGCGCTACACCTATCATGATCAAGATCGACTATTGTAATGCTATATGATGTGTTTGTTGGGATCCAATGGATTATGAAGTTATGATCAGTTTGTGCATGGCTCTTATATGTTGATTTACGTTCTTGCATGCTCTCCGATGTGCGTAGTTACTTTGGCCAAGTGATTGCTTGTATCTCCAAGAGAGAGTTTTTATGTTAGATAGTAGGTTCATGCCCTCTCTTGTGCCTGGGCACGAGTGACAGAAACGTTTAAGGACGAGGGTGTGCTGTTGCTACTAAGGGTAAAACAGCGGTGTTTATGTCTACGTGATTATAAATATTGCTTACATCATGCACTTTACTTAATGCAAATTTCTCCTACTTGCAACTTAATACCGATGGGTGACAGGCTGGATAGCGATCCCTAGGTTGACTTTTTAGACAAAGATGCAGTTAGACTCAATGGTCTTTGTTATTTGTTGTGATGCCTACATGAATATTACCATGAACTCTTTGATTTGGTTAGATTAAGTTTGTGTCATAATCTTGTCAATTGCTCAGTTGTAATTTGTTTACCTGTCATATGAGTATTTTATTTATTGGAGAGACACCACTAGTGAACCCATTGCCCCCCGGTCCATCTTTTCCATTTATTACAACACCGCTTACTTGCTTTTCATATTCACTTTCTTGCTGGTCCATTTTTATATTTTCATCCACTACACTATACATTTAACCGCTTTGTTTTCAGCAAACCAGGGAGATTGACAACCTTCCAGCCATTGGGGGCAAAGTAATCGTTTGAGTGTGTGCAGGTCCATGATCGTTGACGGTTAAGTGCCAGAGATCATTGACGTCACCTCGTTGTTGATTTCAAAGTCCTACTGGTTCGATTAAACCTTGGTTCTAGACTGAGGGAAAACTGCTACTTACTACATCCAATCCTTCGCTTGGGGCACCACCAACAATATCATCAACACCAGTCAAGCAGTTTTCTACCGCCGTTGCCGGGGACTTTGGATCTGCAGCAAGGGGAGTCTCATACTCTCAATATCTTTACTTTGCTTTTGTCTTTCTTAGTTTTTTTGCTTGTTTAAAAATATTAAAACCCAAAAAATTAGTATAGTCTTTATTCCTATTTTGTTAGTTTGCTTTGTCAGTATGTCTTCTCAAGAGAACACCAAGTTGTGTGACTTTACTAGCACTAATAATAATGATTTCATATGCACACCAATTGCTCCACCCGCTACTAAAGTGGAATTTTATAAAATTAAACCTGCTTTGCTGAATCTTGTTATGAAAGAGCAATTTTCTGGTGCTAGTACTGATGATGCCGCCTCTCATTTAAATAACTTTGTTGAGTTATGTTGTATGCACAAGTATAAAGAGGTAGAAAGTGACATCAGAAAACTGAAACTTTTTCCCTTTCTATTTGAGAGGGAGAGCTAAAGAATGGTTATTGTCTTTGCCTAGAAATAGCATTGATTCTTGGACTAAATGCAAAGATGCTTTTATTGGAAAATATTATCCACCTGCTAAAATCATACAATTAAGGAGTAACATTATGAACTTTAAACAATTTGATAATGAACATGTTGCTCAAGCTTGGGAAAGAATGAAGTCTATGGTTAAAAATTGTCCCACGCATGGATTAACTACTTGGATGGTTGTCCAAACTTTTTATGCAGGTTTGAATTTTTCTTCAAGGAACTTGTTGGACTCGGCCATGATAGGCACCTTTATTTCCACCACATTAGGTGCAGAAACTAAACTTTTGGATGATATGATGACAAATGATTCCCAATGGCACACGAAAGAGCTCCAACTAGTAAGAAGGTAAATTTTGTCGAGGAAATTTCCTCTTTGAATGAGAAGGTTGATATGATTATGTCTATGCTTGCTACTAATCAGTCCCCTATTGATCCTAATAATGTTTGTCTTGCTTCACTAATAGCTCAAGAAAAGGATCAAGTTGATGTTAATTTCCTTAATAGAAATAACTTCAACAACAATGCTTATCGAAATAATTTTGGTAGTAAGAATAATAAACCTTATCCTCCAAATAATGGCAACTCTTATGGTAATTCTTATAACACTAATAGGAGTGTGCCCACTGATCTTGAAAGTGTTTTAAAAGATTTTATTACTATGCAAAGAGCTTTTAATAAAATTGTTGAAGAAAAACTTGAAAAACTTGATAGTCTTGTCTCTAAAGTGGAAAATCTTGCTCATGATTTTGAAATTTTGAAAATTAGAACCACTCCTCTTCAAGACAAGCCTACTGAATCTTTAAATGCTCTTTCTATTCAAATTAATAATTATGAGAGGATGTTAGCTCGCTTGCATGCTAGGTGGGCTAGAGAGGAAGAAGAAGCTAAAATTGTTGAAATGAATAGTAAAACTGTTAATGTCTATACTATCCAAACTATTAACGACGATCCTCCTAGCCTCTTTAAAGATGATGAAATTTATTTTGATAATTGTAATCTTATTGAAGTCATGAAGTTCCTAAAAAAAATTGCTAAGACACCGGATGCTAGTAAGTTAAACATTGCTTTTACTAATCACATTACCGATGCTCTTATCAAAGCTAGGGAAGAAAAGCTCCAACTTGAAACCTCTATTCCTAGAAAATTACAAGATGGTTGGGAGCCTACTATTAAGATGAAAATAAATGACTTTGATTGCAATGCTTTGTGTGATCTTGGTGCAAGTGTTTCTGTCACGCCTAAAAGTTTCTATGATATGCTTAATTTGAAACCTTTGGAAGAATGTTATTTGAGTGTGCATCTTGCTGATTCTTCTAAAAAGAAACCTTTGGGTAGAGTTGATGATGTACTTATTGTTTTAATAACAACTATGTTCCCGTTGATTTTATTGTTATGGATATTGAGTGCAATGCTTCTTGTCCTATTATTTTGGGAAGACCGTTTTTGAGAACCATTGGTGCTATCATTGATATGAAAGAGGGAAATATAAGATTTCAGTTTCCTCTTAGAAAAGGGATGGAACACTTCTCTATAAAGAGAATGAAGCTACCATTTGAATCAATCATCAGGCCTAGCTATGCTCTTGATGTTGCTAAGGCCTCCGAACAAACTTGATATTTTGCATTGCGCCTAGCTAAACAGGCGTTAAAGAAAAGCGCTTGTTCGGAGGCAACCCAATTTTTTTCTGCTTTCTTGAGTCATGGAGTTGTTGCCTCTGTAGCAACTTCATTGTATCTTTTTCTTTTGGTTTTGTGTGCCAAGAATTACCCTCTAATGCATTGAAAGTGTGAGGTGTTGATTTGCTGTCCAGAAACAGATTTTGTGCGCCTATTACAGAAAATCTTGAAAAATCCTAGAACGTGATCATTTTTTGTAATTTCTTTAATGCAAGCTGATACTTTTATCTATCTTTCATTAGTTTTAAGTTTTATGATTCGAGCTACGAAAGTGCATCTTAAAATTCGATCTTAAATTATTCGCCTCTTTTACGAGCGTTTTTGTGATACTTTTTGGAAGGAGTGCCACAATGAGGCTTAGTAAACAGTAGTTAATGCTAAATCAAGTTTATGCAATGTGTCTTGGTGGAACACAAGTGGGTTTTATTTTATGAGTACTAACCCTCTAATCAGTTTATGAGAAGTTTTGTGCGAAGATAGTTTTTAAGTTCCACGAGAGAGGATGATGAAAGAAATTGAAGGATCGACAAAATCACAAGCTTGGTGATGCCCCCATGGAATCCTCCTGGACATTCAAGAAGACTGAAGCGTCTATGCTTGGGGATGTCCAAGGCATCCCCTCTACTTCATCGACAACCATCAGGTCGTCTCTGTTGGAACTAAGTTTTATCATTTTACATATTATGTGCTGTTCTTGGAGCGTCAGTTTGTTTTTGTTTGTTTGCTGGTCATATGCATATTGGATCCTAGCTATCTTGTTTGGGAGAGAGACACGCTCCGTTGATTTGTTGGAACGATAAAATGCTGTGCATGTGATAGAATATTTGGTTAACAAGGAAGACGGTGTGCAGTCTTGTGGTTATGCTTAATGTATATTTTATTGTTATTATTGTACCGGTTTAACATTGCATGTTTGCTATAAAATCTTTTGCTAGCCTAAACTCTGTACTGAGCGGGAATACTGCTCGTGCATCCAAACCCCTTGAGCCAATAGCTTTCCAGCAGTGTCCACCATACCTACCCATACATGGTATTCCATGCCATTCCAAGTAAATTTGTCATGTGCTAATTTTAAACTTTCAAAATACTCCTTTTTGTGCCTCTGTTTTTAGCTCATGAGGAAGTGGTAGAGAAGTTTGTTATACCCCATGTCAAACAAGGTCATTCTCCCTCTTTCACCTGATGAGTATGGAATCTGTGCTCATTTAAATTTGCCGAGAGCTGGAAAGAGACCCCGTGTCTCATGAAAATAAAAATATAACCCACTGCATCTCCTTCACAGATAATACTCGAGAAATCGGTAACCTATGGCTAGTGGAACAAATGGAGAACAGGGAGTGTTATCATTCCTCTAATTACTTAGCCGCGCTCACAAGTCTAAAAGCTTTGTCTGACATGGGTGACTAATGAGTTTCTTTATTAGCATTCGTTGATGAAAGCATACACCTCTCAAAATTGTTTTACTTATGTTTTTAAAACATAAAAAGCTCTAGCACATGATTAATCCCTACTTCCCTCTGTGAAGGGCCTTTCTATTACTTTTATGTTGAGTCAGTTTTCCTTCCTCCTTCTATCTCCACAAAGCAAACATGCAGTGTTGACCATGGGTATAGTTTGTTATATTATAACTTTATGTCTAATCATAATTCTTTGTGTTGACTTTATCCATGATATAAATATGTTGAAAGTTGAAGCTTTGCTGAAACTTCCATCTTCCTTTGTGTTGGCTTCAAATAGTTTTGACAAGGAAATATTATCTTGAGAATTAACTTGCTATGTCAATCTTTATAGTTTCATGTCTCCAAAGTACTATTCATGAAAGGTTTTTACTTAGATGATTCAACTTGGTTACTCGTTGTTTGCTTCATATCAACTATAGACAATTGTTTTGGATCACTTTATTTCATATCATGTGCTTAAGTGCTTTACATTACTATCTTGATCAAGATTTGTTGGTAGCATGTCTCATCAAAAATTATTCTTTTATCACTTACCTACTCGAGGACGAGTAGGAGTTAAGCTTGGGGATGCTGATACGTGTCAAACGAATCTATAATTTTTTATTGTTCCATGCTTGTTTTATATCAATGTCATATGTTTCTACTATCTTATTATATCATTTTTATTGGACTAACCTATTAACAAGATGCCCAGTGCCAGTTCCTGTTTTCCCCCTGTTTTTGTTTCAGCAAATCTCTTAAGAAAAAATACTCGGAATTGGACGGAAAATTACGGGGATTTTTTATCGCACAAATGAAGACCGGAGCCAAAAGGGCGACCTAGGAGGCAGCCCACAGGCCAGGGGAAGCCTGTGGACATGGCCTAGGGCCCACCCGCGGGTGGGACCCGCCCCTGCCCTGTGGGGCTCCTCTCGGCCGCCTCCGACGCCTATAAAATCATCCCCAACGAAAAAACCCTAACCCCAAAGGATTTTTCCAGAAACGCAACAGAGCTTTGATGTCTACTACACGCTTCTATTCTTGTAGACTTGTTGGGCCTCCAAGCGCAGAGGTTTGTAGGACAGCGGCAATTTTCCCTTAAGTGAGTAACCCAAGGTTTATCGAACTCAGGGAGGAAGAGGTCAAAGATATCCCTCTCAAGCAACCCTGCAATTAAGATACAAGAAGTCTCTTGTGTCCCCAACACACCTAATACAATTGTCAGTTGTATAGGTGCACTAGTTCGGCGAAGAGATGGTAAAATGCAAGTGATATGGATGGTAAAAGGTGATTTTGTAATTCTGTAATAAAAATGGCAGCAAGCAAACAAGTGACAAAAGTGACTAAAAACGGTGTATCAATGCTTGGAAAACAAGACAAGGCTTCATACCTTCACTAGTGACTACTCTCAACATCATTAACATAATTAAACACATGATAGTTCCCACAAAAACACATGCATGGTAGACGTTACTCGGAGATCATTCTTTTGTGGATCAAATAGGATGAGAATTGCGTAGGGCTACGAGAAGCACACCTTAAAGTTCGTATTCCACATCTATGGACACTTCATGTTGTCACTATCCGCATCCAAAGATAGTACTAACAAACACCACAACCTATTTCTTGAATAGTCTTTTTCTTCAATAACACAAGCATCAAGAAACCTCATGATCTATTCAATCCAACAATAATAAAGAACAAACTCATGATGAAGATCCCTCTAATCTTGATGCATAGAATCACACACGGCACCCACACTGTCACCGAGGTACCGTGATCACAACGATGACTCCGCAAATTATACTAGATAACACCACTTGAGCAACATCATATCCATTACACATAGGGAAACATCATGTATTCAACTATACTAACAAAGCTCATGATCACAACGAAGATCACATCATGGGAGAGAGAGATAACCACATAGCTACTTGTATAAGCCTCAGCCCCGGTGAGGGACTACTCCCTCCTCATCGCGGGAAGCAGCGGTGTTGATGGAGATGGCTCCGGTGGTCGATCCCCGTCCCGGCAGGGTGCCGGAACAGGACCTTCTGAACCCCCGAAACTTGTTGGCGATGGCGGCGGAGCTCTATATCGTATTTGGGAAAATCCTTCGGGGGTTAGGGTTTTTTCATCGGGGATGATTTATAGGCATCGGAGGTGGCCGAGGGGGTGCCCGAGGGGCAGAGGCGGGCTGTGGCCGCGGCCCCCCTTAGACCCGCGGGTGGGACCCGCCCCTGGCCTGTGGGTCCCCCCGGGGTCGCCCTTCTGGCTCCGGTCCTTATTTCTTCAATAAAAAATCGTCGTAAATTTTCGTCCAATTCCGAGAATATTTCCAGAAGTAACTTTCTACAACAAAATCAGCACAAAAACAGGGAACTGGCACTAGGCATCTTGTCAATAGGTTAGTCCAACAAAATGCATAAAAATGATGTAATATGATAGTAAAAACATGTGACAACATCACAAAACTAGCATGGATCAATCAAAAATTATAGATACGTTTGACACGTATCAAGCTCCTCCGCCATCCAAAACCCTAATTTGGGGTTCGGAAGTTCCTGTTTCGACACCCTGCCGGGACGGGGATCGACCTCCGGAGCCATCTTTATCGACATCGCTGCTTCCCGTGATGAGGAGGGAGTAGGCCCTCATCGGGGCTGAGGCTTGTACGAGTAGCTATGTGGTTATCTCTCTCTCCCATGACGTGATCTTGATTGTGATCATGAGCCTTGTTAGTATAGTCGAATATATGATGTTTCCCTTTTTTTTGACAACATGATGTTTCCCTTTATGTAATGGATATGATGATGCTCAAGTGATGTTATCTAGTATAATTTGCGGAGTCACCGTTGTGATCATGGTGCGAAAGTGACAACGCGCGCGCCGTGTGTGACTCTATGCATCAAGATTAGAGGGATCTTCATCATGAGTTTATTCTTTATTGTTGTTGGATTGAATAGATCATGAGGTTTCTTGATGCTTGTGTTTAGTATAATCTCCATGGTGCAAAAGTGACAGCGCGCGTGCCGTGAAAGTATTAGAAAGAGACTATTCAAGAGATAGGTTGTGGTGTTTGTTAGTACTATCTTTGGATGCTGAAAGTGACAGCGTGCAGCGTCCTTAGATGTTGAATACGAACTTTAAGATGTGCTTTTGTAGCCCTACACGATTCTCATCCTATTTTGATCCACGAAAAATGTTCTCCGAGTAACGTCTACCATGCATGCTTTTAGATGAAATATTATGTGTTTAATTATGTTAATGATGTGAGAGTTGCCACTAGTGAAAGTATGAATCCCAGGCCTTGTTTCCAAGCATTGAAACACCGTTTTTAGTCACTTTTGCGACTTGTTCACTTGCTGCCATTTTTATTACATAATTACAAAACCATCTTTTACCATCCATATTACCCATATTTTAACATCTCTTCGCCGAACTAGTGTACCTATACAACTGACAATTGTATTAGGTGTGTTGGGGACACAAGAGACTTCTTGTATCTTTATTGCAGGATTGCTTGAGAGGGATACGTTCACCTTACTCCTTCGTGTGTTCGATAAACCTTAGGTTACTCACTTAAGGGAAATTTACTGTTGTCCTACAAACCTCTGCGCTTGGGGGCCCAATAGAGTCTACAAGAATAGAAGCGTGTAGTAGACATCAGACCTCAAGGGGGCACATGTCGTATCAACACTTCACTAGCACCGGTGCAACCATCATCGAGAACTGGTCTGGGAGTCTGCACATCAACTCACAAAAAAATCTCACTCCAGGAGGAACTAAATAAAACTACGGATGAATAGAAGGAAAGGATCACAATCGAGATCCAGGAAAACTATAACTCCCTGGCATGGTCCGTGACCAATCTAAAAAAAGGTAGCAGACGCCGCTGCAACCAAGACCCTGAATGTCAACAAGAGAAGTCACTACCGCGGACATGTCACCTTATGAAAGTGCATGGTTGTTCCCATGCATGGTTTTGGTAATTAATGACAATCTCTATGGACTAATGTTTGTATTGAGCTATATTTGTAGGATGTCCATTAGCTTGCTTGTTCTCCATTTGTTGGAGTCAAGGTCTTGCTTGTTCTCCATGTGTTGGAGTCAAGGTTAAGGAAAGAAGATCATTTGTTGATCAAGGCCAAGGTGTTCGTCATCAAGATAAAGGCCAAGTGAAGATATGCCGAAGAGATGCTTCTCCCATCTTGGTGTATGGGGGAGCCATGTGAATCTTCACTAAGCGATGCTTCTCCCATCTTGGTGTATGGGGGAGCCATGTGAATCTTCACTAAGCGAAGCGCAATCGAGGAAGTTGGTGCCTCTTGAGGAGATGAAGAGCGTCAAGTGGATTAATGCGCAAGGCAAAGGTATGATCTTGATAGGGTTTCTATTTTACCGGTCTCATGATGTTTAGTGAGAGACCGGGTTATAGGATAGATAGCCGTACTATCAAGAGGGGCACTCAACCGAATATCATGATCGTATCGTCGCAGAGAGCACAAACCTTTGCATCCATGCAATCATCTTTATTGGTTCTTATTTGACTCTTATCGTGGTGTGGCCTTGGTGCTTGTCATGCTTGTCATGACAAGGCTAAGATCACCGAAAACGGTTTGCTTATGCGTCTTCATTTGCGTTTTCGGTATTGGAGATTTTTCCGGTTCATCCGCTTGGAAGGTCTCACCTTTCCAACCCTTTGCAAAATCTCCTTTACTTGTTTGCCTTTTTCAAAGGTTGCATTTGTTGTCCCTTTTCCAACAAATTTGATTTTGCTTCATTCGGACTTCAATTGCAAAAGAATCGGATTTCCGGTTTGCGAAAAAGAGTTTTTAAACTTCCACATTTGGTTTTATAATATCTTGATGAACTATGATGTTTCTCTGCATAATCTTGTTGTGCTCATTGTGACGATTCCAACGAGTCCAAGATTATCGAAAACGGAGTTCATATGCAAAAGTTATGGGGCTTTGAATTTGCTGTTGGATCTACCCCGGAGTTGGTCCGGAGTTTCCGTCCACACCGGAGTCTTCGGCCCAAAGGACCGGAGTCTCCGGTCCCTCTGTTTTCGTTGCCGTTTGTGTCTGCTATGGTGCGGTACTGTATAGGGTTCCGGAGTTTCCCCGGAAAAGGACCGGAGTCTCCGGCCCGAGGACCCGGAATCTCCGGCCCTCATTTTTCCTCAGCCCATTTTCATATGTGTGGTGCGCCTCTGGATAGGGGTCCGGAGCTCCCCCGGAGGGTGCCCGGAGTATCCGGCCTGACCGGAGTCTCCGGCCCCAAGGACCGAAATCTCCGGCCTCCCCGATGACCCAGCAGGCCGGAGTCTCCGGTCACTTACTCCGGAGTCTCCGGCCTGGACAGGCTCCAACGACTAGTTTTTGGGGGAGGCTATAAAAAGCCTCCTCCCTCCCCAAAACCTGGTTGCTGACTTTGCTCACCTGTTCTTGCTCTTCCCCTTTGCTCTAATCCTTGTGAGCTTGATTCCTCTCTTCCCCTCGAATGATTCTTGCCCAATTTTAGGGTTTCAAGAGAGAAGATCTAGATCTACCATTCCACCAATCAAAATCCCCTCTAAGTGAGGGAAACTTGTGGATATAGATTTTGGGGTTGCTTTGTGTCCATCCCCTTTGTTCTTCCTCTCTTATTCCCCCCCAAAGCATTAGTTGCTTTGGTTGGAATTTGAGAGTGAAGGATTTGACCACTTAGTGTGTTCTTGCCTTTTGCATTAGTTGCATCGGGTTGCTCTCTCCACGGTGATACATGAAGTTGAAGGTTGAGAAGCTTGTTACTCTTGGGTGCATTGTGTTCCCAAGAGCTTTGTGCCTCTTGGGTGCATTGTGTACCCTAGACGGTTGGAGGTGCCGCGAAGTCTTCGAGTTGTGAAGCTTCGGCACGAATTTGGGAGCCCCCAATTGAGTTGTGGGTGTGTGCCCCAAGAGAAGTTGTAAAGGGCTCCGGAATCCTCCTCGAAGGATTCCGATAGTGGAAGGTGAACCAATCCCTTGGGTGAGGTTCATCGGAGAATAGGGTGAGGCCTTTGTGGCATCTTGAGTAGGCCTCTTGTGGCGAGCTCACACCCCTCCAACGAGACGTACTCCCTTAACAAGGAGGAACTCGGGAATACATCCTCGTCTCCGCGTGCCTCGGTTATTTCTATACCCGAGCTTTACCTATGCAATTTACATTGTGATAGCCTTCGTGCTTGAAGTTCATATATTGCTATCACCTTGTTGCTTGAATTGCTTAGTTTAAGTTGTTGGTGCACATAGGTGAACCTAGAATATTAGGTTGTTGGCTTGTTAATTTAAACACATAGTTTTATTCCGCAAATTATCAAGCCCCTAATTAGAAAAAGTTTTAATCGCCTATTCACCCCCCTCTAGGCGACATCCGGGCATAGCTTGTTCTTTCAATTGGTATCAGAGCCTCATCTCTCTTGTTTGGCTTTACTGCCTAGAGAGTAAAGATGTCGTCTAGGGATTTAGTGCACAATTCCTTGTTTAGATTTAATGGCTCAAATTTTAATGTTTGGAAAACTCATATGCTTAATCACTTACGGGTCTTGGACCCCAATATTGAGCGTATCTTAGATATAGGTTTTTCTCCAAATGATTACGAAAGTAAGACTTTAGAGAATGAGAAAAAATTATATCTAGATGCTCTAGCTTCTAATGAGTTTTGCAAATTTGTGAGTGTTGTAGTTTTTGAGTCAATCATGCCTCTCCGGGACGCTCATGAATTATGGACAAAGCTTCAAGATAAATATGGAGTGTCCAACTCTATTGAGGATGATTGCTCTCCCTCCACCTCCGGCCATGACGAGTTCTCGTCTTTGTCTACTTCACCAAAATGTGGTAAGCCACAAACCAATGTGATGGTGAGTAGTGATAGGTTTTGCAACTTTGATAGTGAGATCATTATTGATGATCATTTATCTCTATCTTGTTGCATTGCTTCATCTTTGGACCTAAACACACATAGCACTATAAATAATTTACATGCTAGTGTTGATAGTCCGTGCATATCATCAAAAAATTGCTTGGATGAATCTCTTTATGATATGCTTGCTTTATCTTGTTGCCATGATAAAAATGATCGTGTTCCCTCTAACTCTTGCATGAATAATAATGTAGAGGAAACCCAACTTGCTATGCAACAAGATATGAACTTGAGTAGTTCAAAAATTAATTATTCTTCTTCATCCACCTCTCATTGTCTCATGGCTAAATCTTCTTCTAGTAATGACAATGATGATAATAATGATAATGATAATAATGATGAAGAAGATGATATGGAAAAAGTTAATGCCCTTCTTCAAAATAAAGGTCTAATTATTCTTAAATCCCTTCCTAGTAATAAAAGTGCCCAAGCTAACCTCTTTGAAATCATGAGCACTCTTATTGAGCGTGGGGAAACTATTGAGGCCTTGGAAGCAAGCCTTGAAGAAAAGGGTAAGATCGAAAGAGATGATGCTATGGAGAAAGCATCGTTAGAAGATGCTCTTGAGGAAGAGCAAGAGACTCGTGCTTCTCTTGAGGAGAAACTAGATTCTATCGAGGAGTCTCATAATGAAATAATTGCTAAAATCATTAAAGAACGTGACCATGCCATTGCTAAATATAAGGTCACGAAAAATGAAAATGCTAAATTAAATGAAGAGCTTGCTAAGATTTCTTCTTCCATCCCTAATGTAAATGATGCTTGTGCTACTAACTCTATTTCTTGTGAAGCATCTACTTTGAAGGAGAATGTTGAGCTAAGGGCTCAACTTGAGTTGCTAACTAGCAAGTATAGGGAGTTGGAAGAAAGTCATGAAAAGCTATCTAGCTCTAATGATGATCTTCTAGCGTCCTATGCTAGTCTAACGTTAGCCCATTGGGCCCTCACCACCAAGGTAACATCTTGTGAGCCTCATGTGGATGATAGCACAACCTTAACCAAAAAATGCTATATTGCCATGTGCTAGTCCTAGTAGTTCATCCACTAAAAATGTTGGTACATCTTGTGATGAATTACTTTCTTTGCCTTGTTGCTCTAACAATGATGCATCTACCTCCTCTAGTACTTGTGTTGTCACTAACCGTGTAGAGAAGAGAGGCGAGCTCAAGGCCCAAGCCACTTCTTTGAAGAAAGGCTTGGAAAAGCGTCATGAGGGGAAGAGTGCACTTGACAACATGTTGAGTGTGCAAAAATCCCCAAATGACAAGAGTGGACTTGGATTCAACTCCATCAACAAGTCCAAGTCCAACAAGAAGGGCCAAGTTCAAGTCAAGAATCCGGCCAAGATCATTTGCTTCAAGTGCAAGCTTGAAGGGCATCATGTGAGGGATTGCCCGATGAAGAAGAAGAAACTTAGTGAGAAGCAACTAGGGAAGCGGCCTCTTGTTCAATCTTGTGCTCAACCACGAGTTGAACAAAGGCCACCTCCCAAGAAGACTCAAGATATTGCTCCTCAAGTTGAAGAGCCTATTAAGAAGAAGAAGAGTCGGTGTTGCTACCTTTGCCGTGGCAAAGGTCATCTTGCTTCTTCATGCACTAACGGTACCTCATCCTCTCCTATCATAGTTGATGATGTATATTCTCTTAGGAAGGATAGGGTTGGCAATGTGTTTGCCAACTATGTGGGAGCTCAAAGTGGTGTCAAGAAACGCACCATTTGGGTTCCCAAACCTATTGTTACTAACCTCTCAGGACCCAACTTGGTTGGGGACCAACAAGCTCAAACTTGATCAATAGGTGTTTGTGGAGGACATTGGTGACTTGGCTATTTTTTGAAGAATTAAGGGATCTTCATGGTTTTATTTCTCAAGCCAAGTCAATTGGATTATCACATATCTATCTCATATCCAATGCTTCCTCCTTGCGGTAACTTGTATTTAATCATTTATATACATTGAAAGTTGCTTGCTCCCTTGCATGTGTTAGTTTTGTTCCTAGCATGTGCTTGTATATGATATGCTACTTTCCTACTTGTCTTGTTATTCAAGGTTGTGTATGATAGTTGTGTATCATGTATGTGTAATTTGTGGGTTGAGATTTTTGAATCTTGTGTAGATTTCATTTGGCTCTTTGAGATATTAATGGACTATCCCATTTTGGGAGAGTGATGTGCTTTGTGCACCTCACAAACCTTAAAATGTGTGTACATGAATCACACCACCTAGTATTGATATTTCAATATTATCTAGCTACTATGTGGTATGTCATATTCATGAGAAATTCAAATTCTACAATGTCCATTAATTTCTCTAGTTGGTTTTATTTGCCTCGTGTTTGAAAATAAAATGAATTATCACATTATGGGGGAGTAATAAGCTATGTTCATATTACAATCCCACAAAATATGAACATTTGAGGTTTGCCACTTAGATTTTATATTATAAATTATTTCTCCTATGTGGCATGTTTGCTCAAACAAGTTCCAATTTCCTTTTGGTTATCTTTTGGCTCTTGTTTGGGGGTGTTTGTTTGGTGTGGTTTTTCTCTAATATGCATTCCTATATATTTTTGGAGAAACCATTTGTTTCATCTTATTTTAACCATGGCTTTGCCGGTTGGTTCGAATAGTTGAAACTACCAACAAACCTTTTTCAAAATTTGGCGTCTTTAATTCTTATCTTTTGCCATATGCTTATTTGTTGTGAAGTTGGTCTTGATCATCATTCCTATATACCACCGAGAAATTTCTCCATATACTCCTTGTTCATGACAAGTGATTCTAGTAATTGTGGTGGATTTTGTAGATCATCTTCACATTGGCACTTGCTTTTAAATTGCTCTATTTATTGGCCTCTTTGCCTCTTGCACGGATCCTATCTTTCAATCGGTAGTGTTTAGTGTTTTAGATAAAATATGGAGAGTAATGATCCCTTGTGCATGCATTTTGTATTCAAATGCAAATATCTAAGATAATGCATTAATCTTGGGGGAGCATTCCTTTTTATTTAGAACACTATTCTATCTATCATTTTTTGATCCTTGCATTGGCATTTGATTCTTTATCTTATGTTTGGTACCTTCAATTGGTATTAATTGGAATTTAATATCTCCACCATAGATATTTGTTCCAATTGATATTTATTGTGGGAGTCTTGATACCTTTTTGCCTTATTTCACTTTACTTGATTTCGGTCAAGTATCATCCTCTTCTTGGTATCTTTTCTCCTAGTTGATATTTTTTTGTTTTAATTGGTATCTTATTTTCAATTGGTGTCTTATCGATCATTTGTTGTGTTGATTTGATTCCTTTTGATATCACACTTCATGTGTTTATTTGGATTTTGATATAATCTGGACAACCTTTTTGTGTCACACCTTGGTGTGCTCTCTTCTTGGTTTACTTGGTGTTTTTGTCCAAATTGTATCTCTTTTGGTTCTAGAAAGCCTTTGCATGCTCGGTTACTAGTTTATATTACTTTAGCATACTCATCTTTCTTATCCAATATATAGGGGATACTCCACCGAATCCTAAATCGGCTAAGATGTGCATGAAATTCAATTTCATATCTATATGCACATATTTATGTGGAGTGTTTCCTATATATTGTAGTTTATCTAACTACTATGGGACCCAATGAGTTTGGGAACCATTTTGTACTCTAATTGTGTTTTAGGTACAATGGAGATGCATTGGATGCTTGACTCATTCATAAGGAAGGTGTTCTCACCGTGTGATTGTCGGAGTCAAGCTTTGATGTCAAACCAACTCTCATCATCTACATCACCAATGTCATCTCGGTAACAAGTATCTATCCCATGCATACTTTTCTAGTACCAACCTTGTGTAGGTTGCCTCTTGGCATGAAAGCTTTTATGTGCAATTGTTGTGGTTTTGGCTTATTTCCTTCACTTAATATATCTTTGTGATATGTGTGTTGAATTTGCAAAAACCTTTTCTTCAATTGATATTATTTGTTTGTGATACTTGTTGCCTATCTCAAAGCATCTTCACTATCTCTTGTTCCCTTAGTGATATGTGTGATGCATTTGATATATTTGAAGTTCATTTATATACAATGAGATAAATTTGAGCTATGTGCTATGCTTTTAAGCAACAATCTCATTTGTATATTTATGACTTCCCTTTGGATACCTTGTTCTCTTTTTTCCGAACCATTTCATATGTATATGTTTCTTTGCGGATGTATATCTTCAATGGTTTGTCCAATTAGAAACCTATACATATGAGAGAGGTCACCTTTTAGTTGGTATCCTATTTCTTTTTGAGCCACCTTGTTCTCTTCTATAATTCTTTGGTGCCTCCAAATTATGAGTGCTTGTCTTATTGTTTATTGGTATCTTTGCACACTCATGTATTTATTGAAGATCTTTGACTTCATGCCTACCATGGTGAGCATGTTGAATTTTATTGACTAAATGATCTCACTAGCTTTTGGCATTTTCAATTGGTTTTAGTTTCCAATTGGTATCCCTAAGCTTGTGAACATATTTCTCTAAAAGATCCTTTTATCTCGGTTGGGCCTATCTTATGATGATTTTTTGAAAATTGGTATCTTCTTATGGCTCAACCACATCTTTGGTGCAAGTGCTATGATTTGCTTTTGCATTATGCACTCTTGCACTTGTTGCGTGTTCTAGATAATTTTGGGGAGTGAGGATACCATATTTGTGCACTTCTCCATTGTGCATGAACATTGGGGAGCTTCTCCGGTTTTTATTTAGAACTCTCGCTTTGGATCTTTCGGTTGCTTTTCTCCTTTGTGGAGATGTTTAAAATGATTTCATCTTTTTGCAATCTTTTGATCCTCAATATAATTTGATTTCCTCTATTTTTCCGTTAAAAGGGATTGTCATCACCTTTATGGAGGAACTCATACTCCCTCTGTTCCTGAATGTAGTGCGTATAGTTTTCTGACACGAATATTAAGACATGTGAATTTTATACATGGTGCAATCATTTCACATGGAGAGAATCGGAGAGAGAGGTGTTACTAACAGCTACAAATTAAAAAAAATCTATCAAATATCTGAGTGGAAGTATTTAACTCATCTTTGGAGTAGTGAAATTGTCTAAAAATCATAATACACCTTATATTTTGGAATTTTTCTCAAAAAACTATACGCCTTACATCAAGGAACGGAGGGAGTATTATATTTGCTCTCTAAATTTTTCTTCCCATTTCAGCAATCGATGCCAATGGGGGAGAAGTTTAGAGGGTTTAAGGGAATTTGAGTTTTATGCTTTTGTTGCATTTGCCTTTAATGCGCTTTGCATTCTTGCTTGTTTGTCATGCAAGGATGCTCTATTCGTTATATAAACCCTCTTAAAAAGAGATTGTCATCAATTACCAAAATGGGGGAGATTGGAAGTGCATGGTTGCTCCCATGCATGGTTTTGGTAATTAATGACAATCTCTATGGACTAATATTGTATTGAGCTATATTTGTAGGTGTCCATTAGCTTGCTTGTCTCCATTTGTTGGAGTCAAGGTCTTGCTTGTTCTCCATGTGTTGGAGTCAAGGTTAAGGAAAGAAGATCATTTGTTGATCAAGGCCAAGGTGTTCGTCATCAAGATAAAGGCCAAGTGAAGATATGCCGAAGAGATGCTTCTCCCATCTTGGTGTATGGGGGAGCCATGTGAATCTTCACTAAGCGATGCTTCTCCCATCTTGGTGTATGGGGGAGCCATGTGAATCTTCACTAAGCGAAGCGCAATCAAGGAAGTTGGTGCGTCTTGAGGAGATGAAGAGCGTCAAGTGGATTAATGCGCAAGGCAAAGGTATGATCTTGATAGGGTTTCTATTTTACCGGTCTCATGATGTTTAGTGAGAGACCGGGTTATAGGATAGATAGCCGTACTATCAAGAGGGGCTCTCGACCGAATATCGTGATCGTATCGTCGTAGAGAGCACAAACCTTTGCATCCATGCAATCATCTTTATTGGTTCTTATTTGACTCTTATCGTGGTGTGGTCTTGGTGCTTGTCGTGCTTGTCATGACAAGGCTAAGATCACCGAAAACGGTTTGCTTATGCGTCTTCATTTGCGTTTTCGGTATTGGAGATTTTGCCGGTTCATCCGCTTGGAAGGTCTCACCTTTCCAACCCTTTGCAAAATCTTCTTTACTTGTTTGCCTTTTTCAAAGGTTGCATTTGTTGTCTCTTTTCCAACAAATTTGGTTTTGCTTCATTCGGACTTCAATTGCAAAAGAAACGGTTTTCCGGTTTGCGAAAAAGAGTTTTTAAACTTCCACATTTGGTTTTATAATATCTTGATGAACTATGATGTTTCTCTGCATAATCTTGTTGTGCTCATTGTGACGATTCCAACGAGTCCAAGATTATCAAAAACGGAGTTCATATGCAAAAGTTATGGGGCTTTGAATTTGCTGTTGGATCTACCCCGGAGTTGGTCCTCACCGGAGTTTCCGTCCACACCGGAGTCTCCGGCCCAAAGGACCGGAGTCTCCGGTCCCCCTGTTTTCGCTGCCGTTTGTGTCTGCTGTGGTGCGGTACTGTATAGGGGTCCGGAGTTTCCCCGGAGAAGGACCGGAGTCTCCGGCCCACCGGAGTCTCCGGCCCGAGGACCCGGAATCTCCGGCCCTCATTTTTCCTCAGCCCATTTGCATCTGTGTGGTGCACCTCTGGATAGGGGTCCGGAGCTCCCCCGGAGGGTGCCCGGAGTCTCCGGACTGACCGGAGTCTCTGGCCCCATGGAACGGAATCTCCGGCCTCCCCGATGACCCAGCAGGCCGGAGTCTCCGGTCACTTACTCCGGAGTCTCCGGCCTGGACAGGTTCCAACGGCTAGTTTTTGGGGGAGGCTATAAAAAGCCTCCTCCCTCCCCAAAACCAGGTTGCTGACTTTGCTCACATGTTCTTGCTCTTCCCCTTTGCTCTAATCCTTGTGAGCTTGATTCCTCTCTTCCCCTCCAATGATTCTTGCCCAATTTTAGGGTTTCAAGAGAGGAGATCTAGATCTACCATTCCACCAATCAAAATCCCCTCTAAGTGAGGGAAACTTGTGGATCTAGATTTTGGGGTTGCTTTGTGTTCATCCCCTTTATTCTTCCTCTCTTATTCCCCCCAAAGCATTTGTTGCTTTGGTTGGAATTTGAGAGTGAAGGATTTGACCACTTAGTGTGTTCTTGCCTTTTGCATTAGTTGCATCAGGTTGCTCTCTCCACGGTGATACGTGAAGTTGAAGGTTGAGAAGCTTGTTACTCTTGGGTGCATTGTGTTCCCAAGAGCTTTGTGCCTCTTGGGTGCATTGTGTACCCTAGACGGTTGGAGGTGCCGCAAAGTCTTCGAGTTGTGAAGATTCGGCACGAATTTGGGAGCCCCCAATTGAGTTGTGGGTGTGTGCCCCAAGAGAAGTTGTAACGGGCTCCGGAATTCGCCTCGAAGGATTCCGATAGTGGAAGGTGAACCAATCCCTTGGGTGAGGATCATCGGAGAATAGGGTGAGGCCTTTGTGGCATCTTGAGTAGGCCTCTTGTGGCGAGCTCACACCCCTCCAACGAGACGTACTCCCTTAACAAGGAGGAACTCAGGAATACATCCTCGTCTCCGCGTGCCTCGGTTATTTCTATACCCGAGCTTTACCTATGCAATTTACATTGTGATAGCCTTCGTGCTTGAAGTTCATATCTTGCTATCACCTTGTTACTTGAATTGCTTAGCTTAACTTGTTCGTGCACATAGGTGAACCTAGAATATTAGGTTGTTGGCTTGTTAATTTAAACACATAGTTTTATTCCGCAAATTATCAAGCCCCTAAGTAGAAAAAGTTTTAATCGCCTATTCACCCCCCTCTAGGCGACATCCGGGCATAGCTTGTTCTTTCACCTTAGATAGCAGCTCCGGCTCTAGTTACGACGACAAGTAGCTTAGCCAACACTACTAGGGAAAACCCTAGCCGAGGCACACCACTTTGCCCATCCGAGGCGCATATCATATGCGCCTCTATGTCCACGCCTCTGGTATTTTTTACCGGAGGCGCATATGATATGCGCCTCGGGTATTTGCCTTATGCGAGGCGCATATCAATATGCGCCTCCTATAGGTATATCGGAGGCGCATACTGAAATGCGCCTCGCCTATTCAGATTAGCAGAGGCGCATATAGGGTGCGCCTCGCATAGCTCGGTGATGCGCCTCGCATATATGTGGCATATGCGCCTCCTATGACCTCCAATATGCGCCTCTGATATCATTTTCGAAATTAAAAATAAAATACCTGTATACTGTACAGTATACAGGTATTCAGCAGTATATTCACAGTATATTCACAGTATATTCACAGATATATATAAAAGGGTCCAATGGACCAAAATATGGATAAAACTAACACATCCATCAAATAGTAGATCATCATCACACAAGTATCACATATCCATCACATTACATGTGCCATGTCCACATATCTCTCGAGACCGAGTACATGATTTTCACCATCTCATTACAATAACATTGAAACTAGTAGGCAAGGTAGAGAATACCACCAACCACCAAGAGCAAGGTGATGGTGATGACGATGACGAAGTTCCTCACCCGGTTCTTCTCCCTCCGGTGTTGTCTCCACATAGCTTCCGCCACCGCTCTACTCTCGTAGCCTTGGTAGAGGTTGCCCGGGAACCCGTTCACTTGGTTGTGGCAGTGTTTCCACTCGTCGTACACTCCTGGAACAGCACCTATGTAAACAACATAGCACTTCTTCGCCATCTCCTACACACACAAGAAAGATGATATTAGTTATGTCAGTGGGAAACAATAGCTAGCAGTTCACAAGATAGAATCATGCATATATATGGTGCAACAACATGTAAGAGACCACGTTCTAATCATCGGCGTTTCAAAGAAAGACCCGGAAAAAAAGACACAGACACACACTTGTCAATAAAAGAGGCAACTCGAAGAGAAGACAAAGATAGCAACCCAAGAATGACTTGGATTCGTGCCTCATACTTTGGTTGGGCACGGAAAATGACCAGACTCGCTATTCGATCTTGTGTAGCAAGTAGAGTATATGCCCAAATTACTAGTCTAGGTGCCACACAAGATCGAACAGCGAGCCTAGTCACACGCATAGTGCCACAACACGTTCTAATCATCGGCACTTGTTATCAAGAAAAGAGCCAACTCAAAAAATAGAGCATGCCTCATATATACTTAGGTTGGACACGGAAATGACAATGCCGCTGACGGATCTGGTGTGCCAAGTTAGATGCATAACGACTCGTCTTTGTACATATCACAAGGCACACCAGATCGTCAGGGTATAATCACACACATTGTGCCACAACGCGTTTTAATCATCGGCATTTCAAAACGCAAACGACGGCAACTAACGAATAAAAAGCAACATGACCAAGGCATTGAAATAGTTCATAACACACAAATAACTAGATAGCGTCGCTCACAATCAGGTTTCAACGGTTTGACGAAACACACTAGAGTTTGCTAGGCAAGTAAACATAGGGATAGGGTTTACAACACACAAGGACATCGTGGATATAGTTCGGAACTAACAGCTAGCTAGCTAGGTAAACATCATGGCATCATCAAGACTTCTTCGAGGGGACATTGATGAAGCCCGACCGATTCTTCGCCATCTGCATGAATGACCTGCCGTCGCCCTGCCGCGCTAACTCTGCGTCTATCTCCTTGTTGGGCGGTGTATAGGCGATACTGAAGGCGCCCCCCCGCCTCATGACTTCCTGGTGCACGATTGTCGCGAGCTCCTCCTGGATGTTGAAGAAGTTCTGCCTGAGGTTGCGATCCTGTATTTCTGCAAGATCTTCAGCCCACCTCTTGAGGTCAGATGGCAGCGTGCGGTTCTCCTGTTCCTGGAAGAACGCCTTCATGTGGTGGATGACGTAGAAGGCATCCTTCTCGCTGCTAGGCGGCTGCTTGACGCAGGGGAACTGCATCGTGTGGCGGAACATGTGCGCGCCGAACTTCAGACGTGGTGTTCTTGGTTTGACGCCTCCCGCTACGACGTAGCCGGTGAGAGCACCATCAAGAATTCTCCTGATAGTGGAGTAGTCCTTCCGGATAGCACTGTTAGAGTCGAGGTACACGGCTGTTGAGTCTTTCACGTCTAAGTATATGAGCACGCAGCCTGTCCGATCACCGGCCGTGATGGGATGGTAGGGAAGGAGAATCACATCCTTGTCTGAGTATTGTTCCATGAAGGCTGAGAGGTAGTCGGACGCCAGCGCGATGTTGTCCTCAGATCTCAGGAAGGCGTCACGCATGAAGAAGGGGTCCACTATCTGGATGCCGGGGATGTTGTCTCGTATGATCTGCATGGCCATATTCAGGGAGAACAGCCGGACCAGGGTATCATGCAGCCGGAACCCGTTCAACATGTCGAAGATGTCGGTATGCCGCAAGTAGAAGATATCCCCGGGGGGTACACTGACGAGGCACGGCAAATCAGAAGGCACCTTAGCCCTGTAAACCATGTACGACTGATCGTTCTCTCGAAGGCGGCGCTCCTCGACATGTAGACAGCTATGATGAAGATTGCGCATATGCGGGCCTGCGACGTCGAGCATCGATGGAGGCATCATCGGCGTACCAGCCACGTGATGCTTACTCCTGGAAGCTTCTCCCACAGGGCCGTCCTTAGCCCGGTAAACAGGAATTTGTTCCTGGCCCCGGTCACCCTTAGCCTTCCTTCTGCGACCACCTTGCTTCTTGCCCTTCACGGCGTTGGGCACGGCGGCCGCGTTCACCTCACCGACTGCCTTCTTGAGGGTGCTCATAGGAACTGCTGGCCTCGGAGGCTCGGTGAAGGGGGCGGGTGGCGGCGTCTCCTGACTATTTCGGAAGAGACGCACCTGGCAAGGGGGTTTCGCCGGTGCTGGTTGGGTCTCGGCAACTTGATCATGCATGCCTGATAGTGCCGGCTCATAATAATCTGAAAACCTTGTGTTAATGAACTGGTCGCCGAAGTACGGGTCATTGTCTCCATCGTCGGGATCCTGTGCCATGTTGTCCAAGTCCGCCATCTCAAAGTCTTCATCAGGTTGTGCTTGATGTGCTGCCTCATCATGTGGTGGACGTGTTGCCTCTGGGGTGATGTTGTGCTGGTCCTCCGTCCCCAAACGGATCTGGCTCTTCGGCCATTGGAACATGTAGCCGAAGGCGGTACTGAGGACCGCCGGCGGGTCATCATCGTCCCATCCAGCCGGTTGAGAGGGAGGCTCCACTTGCTCGTAGCCCGGAAGCACCATAGTGTATTTGACCCTCATATTGCCGGGGTCCATTGTGCCATTGTGCCATGCGCGGCTCTCCGGCTGAACGATACTACCCTTGGCAACATCCTTCAACTGGCCGCCCACCCAGTGCATTAGGGTGCAAGGAGTGTCTTCCTGCGAAAGACATGTAGGCAGGGCGTCAGTAAAACGGATATCAAGTCATTAGTCGGTCATGTGGTTGAGACTCTCCCAGCTAATTAATTAGTTACCTTGAGGGCGTCGAACTCGGCCAACCAACGACAGGCTTGTTGGGCGCGCAAGTGGCGGTTGAGTGGCTGCCTGTTGCCACGGCGGTGCGGGCCGGCAAGTTAAGCTCCGGAGCTGGAGGAGTAAGAAGCGCCTCCGGCCGCGCCACGTTTTCCGATTGGGCGCTGTCGACGTTGGCAACCGGTGGCGGCCCCCGTCTACCACCCTTCTCCCACTTGATGTACTTCTCCATGTAGACGGGAAGGATGGTGTTGAGCTTCTCGTTCACTTGTGACTGGACTTGTGTCTGGACTTGTGAGACTCGTTCTTGGAACTTTATCTCGGCAGCCGACACAGCCTGGTTCACGGCTTGTTGGACTATAGAGGGAATGGCGTCCACCCGTTCCCTTAGGTTTTTCACATCGGTCTTGGATCCCTTCCGCTCTTGGCCATAGTACTCGGACCATGTAAGGCCGCCATAGCCCACCACACGACCAGCCGACGACGGGGCCGCCAGGGGATCGACATTCTTGGTCTTGTTCAGCGCCCTGTTAAAAGTGTTGTCCCACTTGGCGACGGGCGTCGACCCGCCCTGGGATGAGGAGGTCCTACACTCCGCTTCCTACGCACAAGGAACACGAAGCATTTGATCAGAAAACTAGACTTCATTGATTAATCGTGAACGCAATCAATTAATCGACTTGCATGCAAACTACTTACATAGTTACTCATGAAGTCTTTCACCTTCGAAGAGAAGGGACCGGCGGGCTCCGAGGAATACTCAGCGGACCCTCTCGGCTTTTTAAACCGGGCCCTTACAAAGTTCTTTGCCTGCTCCTCCTTTATGTCGTCAAAGGGAGGTGTCTCCCCCCTTTCACGAGCAGCGGCGTCCTCCTTGTCCCATTTGGGCTTCGCGGCTCTATAACCGCCGGAGCCGAGATGGTGGGTACCAATGTTCAGGGCTCTCAACTCCTTGCCCCTCAAACGTTTGGCCTTGCCCACGGCGGAGTTACATCTGGCCTTGAACTGATTGTAGTCTTCTTCCTTGACCAGAGGCTCCTTCTTGATGAGCTCCGAGTAACTTAGCTTGTCCTCGACAATCAGCTTCTTCACCCGGGCCTTCCAATTCGACAAGGCCTTCGTGAACTTCCTAATGGCGTACTTGTTCACCGGATTCCCTTTGAGTTTGTCATTGTTGTACTGCTCTGCCCCATTTTCATCACACGGGAACGCATATCTTTGGTGCAGCTTCCGGAAGAGCTGAATCAGAAACCCCTGTTCTCTTCGCCCTTCAGGTTCTCCGTGTTGATGGTGACGGTGTTCCGGAGGATTGCAGCGAGTTGGTTTACGTAACCCGTGACAAACTCCTCCGGCTCCTGAGGCGCCCCTATATTGTTCACTCTTGTGAAGATGGACCTTTTGGTGGTGTCGACCACGATGGGGGTCCGATTCTTCCGGGCCTTCTTCGGTTTCGGTTGGCTACCACCGTCCGTAGTAGCTTCACCACCGCCATCCGTGTTAGTGGCGTCGCCATCGTCGTTCCCGGTCTCCTCAATACCATCGGAAGACGAGGTATCCTCGTCGTCCTCCATCTCGTCGTCCCGCGGAATGAATTCCGGGTCCTCTTGGGATTCCAGTTCCGCTAGCTGCTCCCAAAATGGCTTCTTGCTGCTAGAAGGGCCCGGCTCCCCTGACATATCTAAACACACAATTAAATGGAACTAATTAGCACAAAAATTTCTAGGAAAAATTTGGCAGCACCTCCCCTGTATTTCTATGCCTAGGAGTGCCAGAAATTCGCCGGGACAGAAATGAATCAACATCCCGGCGAAACATTGGCAACTCAAAAAGAAAAAACCTGCACAAAATGGCCTAAAAAGGCACAAACACAGCCAGCAACTGCTGGCTGGACAATATACACAGCCAGCAATTCTACAACCGGATATAAGTAGCAACAGGATAGTTCACATTCACACATGGCTAAATTAAATTGTATTCTTTTTTTTGAGAATGAGCTGGGATTCTATTCATATCAACAAAGATACATCAGGTCTTTACATAACAACTGATCTAGCATTGGAGGATGAGACTCCATCCACACTTCTGAATCAGGCACATTACACCCAGCCCTAGCTAAGACATGAGCACACATATTAGCTTCTCTACGACACCAAACAAACTGTACATGTATATAAGTAACCATTGTTCCTATAAATCCCTGGAAGATGACAGCAATAAAACATCAACACGAATATAGACTCCTTAAATAGTGTAGTCAAGGCTGTACTAGTAACAACCAAAGCATATTGAGTGTGAATGCTACACGGTTAACTCACAGGTCATTGATCCGGTTAATCAGAAGCTACTGGTCACATTCAATTGCAATCCATGTGAAAGATGATAGGCAATCATGAGGGACCAAAGCATCAGTTGGAGTCATGAATGATTTGCCACCAGTAAAAGCATATTCAACCAACCTATAAAGTGTGATGTGATCCTAACAAGGAAAGAACAATGAAGACCCCTGACCTACCAACCGACGGACGAAGTGAGGAGATCCCTCATTGCCCAATTCTCCATACAGTCAGCATTGCCGCACATCCAGCCTAAACACGATGAGTTTATTACTGATTCACACACAGCAATGCCCGGAACCGAAGCCAACATTGCCGCAGAATGAAATCTGGACCAATTACGCGAATTTGCAACCAACTCAGACACGCGCAGGAAAATCTACACCAACCACCGGTCTTTTTGGGGAAATCTACATTGGAGATTTGGAAGGATGTGCGAATCGTACCGAGATTACCCTGCGCCTGGAGACGGACCTGCGCCTGGAGACGGATCGGCGAGGCGGAGTGTGAGCCTGGAGACGGGGAGGGGCGCGTCGTAGACGAAGGCGTGGTTGATGCACTCGTTGCGGAGGAACCGGGAGAGGACGCGGCCGTCGGCGGTGAGGCCCGCGAGGGCGACCCCCGCGTGGTCGGCGACGCGGAAGACCTTGCGCTGGTGGGAGGAGAGCTCGTTGGCGGACTTGTCGGCGGGCAGCGATGGACGGTGGGAGGGGCTCGTGCGCAGGGGCTCAGCGGGCAGCGACGGCGAGGGCGGATCGGGAGTGAACAGAGAGTGGAGGAAAGAAAGAAGAAAGGGGAATTTTGATCTGGTACAGCGAATAGCCGAGGCGCATATTGCAAAATGCGCCTCGCTTAAGATTACCCGAGGCGCATATTGGATAAATGCGCCTCGCATAGTGGTGGCTACTACTCAAATAAAATGCGGTTCAGATCTTATCACTAAACACTCAGTAGCTCACTGGTTAGCGTCCTATGCACCCCTGGCCACCCAGGTTCGACTCCTGGTAGGCCCAATTTTTTTATTTTTTTTTGTAAATGCCAGATTTAGTGTAAAAACTTTGTCCAAACAAATATAGACTATAAAATATACTGAATATATTTTAAATATTCAAATATTGTCAAAACAATACAATGTAAAAACTTTTTCCAAACAAATATAGACTATAAAATATACTAAATATATTTTAAATATTCAAATATTGTCAAAACAATACAATGAAGTGACAATTATGAATGTATATCTCGATACATAATATTCAATGCAATATTATAACATACAAAAAGTGACACTTATGAATGGTTCGATCTTGACAATATGGTCGGAACTAGCGCGTTAGCGTTTCTTGACGGCCATCTTCTTCTTGCCCCTCTTTGTCGCGGTTGCATAGGTTAGGTCAGGGACGTCTTCGCTACTTCTCTTGTATCGGAGCACTCCTTTCTTAGGTGCGGTTGTGGTGTACGGTGTTTGGTTGCCGTATCCGTCTTCCATCTTCGGGTCGCCGTTCTGGTCAAAGTCTTGCTCGTTGGCGACTCCATCCATTCCGATGATGTTTCTTTTGCCTCTCCTGACGACCACCCGGCTAGGCTTTGATGGGTCTGTGATGAACCAGCATTGGTCGACTTGGCTAGCCATAACCCAAGGCTCATTTCTCGCGGGTGCGTTCGCGCCGGTGGTCTTTGACTTTGGCGGTATAACCATGGTGGTGAAATACCGGCCTTCTTTCTCGACGCTCTTGGCCCACCTGACACGGAACATCGGCACCTTTTCCGTAACGTAGTCGAGCTCCCAAATCTCCTCGATCCTTCCGTAGTATCTTTCCGGGACGTCTCCGGTGTAGAATATCCCCGTTACCCCTGAGTTTTGGTAATCGCAGTTATTGTCCTTGTCCTCGGTGTAGAACGTGTATCCGTTGATATCGTATGCCTGATAGGTCATCAGGTTGTGCGCGGCGCCCTGTGCCAAGGCGAATATGAGTTTATCTTCCTCCGAGTACTCGCCATGCGGCGGATTAGCAAAGACCCTATTCCTGAACCACCTCGTGAAACCGGAGTTGTGCTCCTTCATAACAACGGCCTCCGTCGGGACCTGGCGCCCCCGGTCGGCGTAAATCTTCTTGATAAACTCTTTGTGCTCATTTATGTATGGATCGACCACCTCCAGGTGCTGCAGCGCGACGAGGTTTGCTCTTTCAAAGTCCTTTGTTCGGCCCTCGAAGTCGACATGCATTGGGTGCCGACCCTCGTGGTGACCCAATCCAGCGAGCCTCCCGAAGTGCTTGTTGGTTGGCAGACCAACAGGGGTCTCGGACTGTAGAAAGTTCGAGCAGAAAGAGATGCACTCTTCGGCCAGGAAGCCGTTTGCTATGCTTCCATCTGGACGGGACCTGTTTTTAACGTATCCCTTGATGTGTCCGTTCAGCCTTTCGAACGGCATCATGCTTCGCAGAAACGGAGGACCGAGCTGGACGATATCCTCCACGACATGGAGAAGCAGATGAACCATGACGTCGAAGAATGCGGGGGGGAAGTACATCTCGAGCTCGCATACTATCACCACGATCTCCTCCTGTAGCCTCGTGAGCTGCCTAATGCCTATCGACTTCCGAGAGATGACGTCGAAAAAGTTGCAGAGGCCAAACAGAGTTTCACGGACGTGCTTGTCCATTATACCTCGGATCGCGACCGGGAGTACCTGCGTCATCAGCACGGCGACGTCGTGAGACTTCATCCCGCTGAAGCGCTGCTTCGCCTCGTCTAGCCATCTGCTTATCTTCCCCATGAAGCCGTTCGGAAATTTTACTCCGAGGAGGCACTTCATAAACTGTATGGCCTCCTTCTTACTCAGAGTGAAGCACGCGGCCTTTAGCTTGACCTCGCCCTTCTTGCCCTTGCGGCGACGACGGCTATTCTGCGCCTCCGTCTCCTCCTCCTCCTCGTCATCGCTAGGTGGTGGTTGAAGTTCAACCCTGATGCCCATATGCTTCAAGTCGTTCCTTGCCTTCGGCCCATCTTTGGTCTTGTCGGTGTTAAGGATAGTGGCAAGCAGACTCTCGCCCACGTTCTTCGTGATATGCATGAGATCGAGGCTATGAGGCACGCGGAGAATCTTCCAGTATGGCAAGTCCCAGAAGACAGACCTCGCCTTCCATACCTTCAACAGCGGCTCTGGCTTCTTCTGGGTCTTTCCCGGCGCAGGGCACTCCTTCCAGTTATTCAGCAGCTCGGCGATTACCGCGCCGCTCTTCTGGTCCGGTTTTCCTCGGATCTCGACCTTCCCATCGAACAGATGTGATAGATTTCTCCATGGGTGATCCATGGGAAGCCACCTCCGAGCCGAAAGGTGCACGGTTTTCCCGGACCCGAGATCTTTCTGCAGCTGGGTGTACGATGTATTGTCCTTGCACCTAACGCACCCATAGAATCCTTGGACCACCTGCCCCGAGAAGTATCCGTAACCGGGATAGTCTTGCACCGTCGTGATCACCGCCGCTTTCATGTTGAAGTAGTCCTGTCTCGAGGCGTCCCACGTACGGGCTCCTTCTTCCCATAACGTGGCCAACTCCTCTTTCAACAACGTGAGATACAGATTGATGTCTGTGCCGGGTTGTTTTGGCCCTTGAATCAGCATACTCATGGTTACGTACTTCTTCTTCATGCACAGCCAGGGTGGGAGGTTGTAGATCCATACAAACACGGGCCAGGTGCTGTGTGTGCTGCTCTGGCTTCCGAACGGATTGAGTCCGTCGGTGCTCACGCCCAGCCTTAGGTTCCTTGACTCTTTACCGAAATGCTTGTGATATTGGAGGTCCAACGCCTTCCACTGGCAAGCATCCGAAGGGTGCCTCAGCATCTCCTCCTTATCCGGATCATCGTCTTCCGGCCTCTTTCTTTCCACGTGCCAGCGCATGAGCCGTGCTTCCTTAGGGTCCGCGAAATACCGCTGCAGGCGGGAAGTTAGGGGAAAGTACCACACCACCTTTCTAGGAGCTTTCTTGGTCCCTCTCTTGTATCGAGATGTCTTGCACACCGGACACGTGGTCTTCTCCGCGTCCTCGCCCCGGTAGATGATGCAATCATTTATGCAGACGTGGTATTTCTCGACCGGTAGATTGAGAGGGCACGCGATTTTCTTGGCCTCAGCGATACTAGTCGGACATGTGTTGCCCTTCTTGGGAAGAAGATCATGCACGAATTCAATGTTTTCGTCGAAGCATTCGTCGGTCATTTTGTGTTTCGCCTTAATCTCTAGAGCCCTGAGCGTTACCTTCAGACGGGTATGCCCGTCGTTGCATCCTTCAAACAATGGAGCGACCGCGTCTTTTCTCATTTGCTCCAGCTTAGCTCTCTCTCTAGCAGCGGCTCTGGCGTTACTCGTCTCCTTGAGAAGCAGATCTTGATAATGAGGGTCTTGCAGCCAGCTCGAATCACCACCTTCATCATCTTCGTGTCCATCCCCGGCTCCACCCTGATCATCTTCATGATCATCATCACCTGCCCTGCCGCCGGCATCTTGATCTTCATGATCATGACCGGCATCTTGATCACCACCATGATTGACATCCTCATCATCATCTTCGTCATCACGTATCCATCGAGTGTAGCCATCCATGAAATTACGTCGGAGGAGGTGCGACTCCAGCAATCCGGAATCGTGCTGTATCAGATACTTTAGCTTGCAATCGCGACACGGACATCTTATCTCCGTCTTGTTTGCGTGTGCCATGTCGGCCCTCGCGCATCTCATCCACCTATCCACGAGCTCTTTGCTGATCAGTGGTCGGACCATGGTCGCCTGCACACGGTACGAAGAGCAAGAGGGTAATTAGAGCATATATGGACGTGGATCGCCGGAAAAATTCGGCATGACCTCCCCTAAAAAGAGGACATCCGCGAGTGCCAGAAATTCGCCGGAAAAGAAATGAATTGACTTTCCGGCGAAACATTGGCATCTCAAATGAAATCCCTGCACAAGAAGAAGCACCACAACACAATCATATAGTCGGTTTGGCCGACAACACGCATACATGCAAGCAACGCCTTCACGCTTCCTCCAACGACGACTTGCACAAGAGATCCGGACGAGAAAACAAAGGCACATGTTGTAGATCTAGAGGAGCAAGAGACTTCACTTACATATGAGTGTCAACCAATGGAGGTTGAGCAAGCTTCTATGGTGAATCAATGGGGGAAATGAGGTGGGGAGGAGGAGGGGGTCGACCAGATCTGTTTGGTGGAGAAGGAATAAGTGAGACAAGTGAGTGCATGGGGTGGTAGCTGGCTCCATGTGCCAAAAGGTAGCAAAAAGGTGGCGCGACTTATCCGAGGCGCATACTGCCAATATGCGCCTCGGATATGTGAGATACTGGAGGCGCATATTCAGTATGCGCCTCGGATAAGATACCACCGACCACCACCCGCCCCCACCCGGGCCCACTAGGGTTATGGGAGGCGCATTTCAATAATATGCGCCTCGGATATTAGAGGCGCATATTGTGGAAATGCGCCTCGCATAACCTGGGGCCGCCAGATTCATCCGTACATGGAATAGGGGAGGCGCATGGCCCCAGTATGCGCCTCAACTATTTGATAGTTGGAGGCGCATGGCCAAACAATGCGCCTCGGGTAATTTAGCAGAGGCGCATATTGCCATATGCGCCTCCTATAAGGATGTCTCCTATAGCCTTTTCCCTAGTAGTGCAAAACCCACGCGACGAGAGAAGGCATCAGTCGGGGCGGTCCCCAACATGTCATACTCACAAGGGGGCCAAGTCGCCCGACCGACACTGACCGTCGTAGTGAGAAGACAGAGCACCGAGTAATCCGACCTAGAAGAAGGGCATCAAAACGAATACGACCCGGATAGAGAAGATCATGAATGCGAAGCTCATAGCCATCATGAAAACCAATGTCGCGACCTCTAGCATGATGAGGACGCTAGGCGTTAATAAAGGAGGCGAGTCCGACTCGAGAGAAGCCACGAAAGGCGACGTCACTCGGAGGACTACACAGAAGAGGAGGAACTAGGTCAGGAATCCTGATTCATCAGCGGATCTCGCATGCTCTCATGAGATCTCGCTGCAGTCAAACTTCCCAGGACAGTACGGGCCATAAACCATGAGGAATACGAAGGGGCGCATGACCCAGTCGCATACCTAGAAAAGTTTGCCCAAGACGTCTCCATCATTGGCGGGGGAACAAGACACATGGCTAATCCCCTCCCAACCTATCTCAAGGGCAACACTCTAAATTGGCTCATGAACAAGGTCCCCAGATCAATCAAGACCTGGAGCGACTTCACCTGAGACATCATCCAAGGCTTCACCACGGAAGACGACCCACACAAGCAACACGAGGAATTCACGAATTTTCATCAACCCCAGACGAGAGGCTCAGCGAATTCGTTAAGCTCTTTCATATCATGGTCAACATCGTACCCGACCTGACAGACAGAGACATCGTCGGTGCCTTCATCAATGGGGGTGCGTAGCCCGACCTGCTCCAATGCCATCAGCGCGGAAGATCCCAGAACGTTAGTCATCTAATGGAAGTATTGAAGAAGTCCATCACTCACGAGGAACATATGATTAGGCAACAAGAGATTGATAAGCCCCCCTTCTCGGCCACATGAAGACAAACCAAGGAAACCACATAAAGAAGAAGACGGGCAAATATACTCGCGCATGGCCCGGACATGGTCCTTTTTACAGATTCTTCACTAAACCCCTTCATTGTCAACAACTTTGCCACGACCATCCACTTCACCACCGGCAGGGTGCCCCTCTCCTCCTTCGTCAGGAGCACACCCTCCTATTCCACCTCACTAAGCTTCAACTTCCGCAGCAACTCGTCCCCCATCCACTCCACCCTTTTTCGCCTTGGAGGACTCCGCCACCATCCGCAGCAACTCTTCCCCATATACTCCACTCTTTTTCGCCTTGGAGGATTCCGCCGCCATCGCCTTGTCCAATGAAAACCGATCAAACCCCATCGACCAACTCTCCGCAACCGCCAAGTCTAGAGGAAGTTGTGCTAGACAACCCCTTGATCAGGCCGAATGGAATCGAGGTGCGATCAATCGGGGAGAATGGACCGGAACCCTCTTGGTCTCATCAGAGATCCATCACCGCAAGGTCGCCAAAACCCTAGATTACAACGGATGGGAAAAAACGCAATCAGATATTCCAGCTGGAGGGCACCCCGGCCAAAACAGAAACGGGAAAAATATTTCCGAGCCTATCGGCAACGGGTCACTACTCAGTCGCGCCCGGGCGCCCCGTAACGGCATCTCGAACGTTCCACCTCTCTCATTTCTAACCTAGTCCCTCTCTGGCTATCTTTTTTTCTCTCTGCCTCATCCCACCAAAGGGCAAAAAAAAAAAAGAACACAGGCCTTCCGCACTTGACGCCGCAACTTCCCCTAAATCACCAACCAACAAACCAAGCTCGAGTCCTACGAATCGAGGTAAGAGGAGTTCCTCAGCTCGCTATGATCTGCTAATATCTCGATCTGTTGCTTGTTTTGTTTAGCGGGGAATCGTTATTTTTGCCTAAATTTTAGGGGAAGTTTTCGACAAATCTTTCGTCAATCAGCTCGGCCGTAGGTTCTAATTTGTGCGATTTCTCCCACTAGCTTCATAGATCTCCGCGATTACGAGGCGCGTCACTTCAATACTCGAGAGCTCTCACAGGTTTCCCTGATTTCGATAGCCTAGCCTGTTTACAGTCCGGGCGCCATACTTGTGAGCTACTGTAGTACCAAGTTCTTCGTGTGTTGCGGTTACTGGCTTACTTCTGTTCACTGCTGTCCAGTTAGCTCAGTGAGGTGCTCTAGGGTTTGTAGCTGTGACACAACCTTACCTGTGAATTGAATCAAGGAGAGGATTCTACCAAGCGTTTACTGTTTCCACGCCGCGGAGTACTAATGGGTACTGACAGACGCTATATGTATCGCTTGGTTATCAACAGGGCGTGTTTCCTAATTGTTATTTATTGCTCGAATCCTTGTGTCCGTAGTGTTTGTGATGTGGTGTGCTAATTGGAGATTCTGCGTTGATTGTGGTACAGGAGATGAGCCGCCCGGACGATGGCCATAGGTCTTTCTTCCCTGTGGGAAACCCCTTCAGGGTCATCCTTCCGGGGGGACCCCACCTGCCTCGGAAGCTCCAAGCGCTGCTCACATCGTATGAGGACGCCCTGGCCTTGAGCTTGAGGAAGCTCAAGCCAGAGAATTCCTTGGAGGTCCTCACCTTGTCCTGGATGAGGCTTGCTGTGGATTGCTTGTCGCAGCTGCACGCGAGCATAGTCACCCTGATAACCGAGCTCGAGCTTCCTGTCTCTGATTGGGATCAGAAGTGGGTGGACATTTACTTGAACAGCAGTGTGAAGCTGCTGGACATTTGCATCGCACTTAGCTCGGAGCTTGCTCGGTTGGATCAAGGGCAGTTACTTGTGCAGTATGTCCTGCATGTGTTGCACACCGGAGGTGGTTTGCCTTCATTCGAACAGCTCAAACGAGCTGAGGTATCACTTAAGGAGTGGATGGATAAAGTGGGCACAACATGCCCTAGGCTTGACAGCTGCTCAACGTCCTTGCAGGAACTTGCTGGGAGTCTTTGTTTGATGAAGGTCAAGAACTCTGCTAAGGGGAAGGTCCTCATGAGAGCTTTGTACGGAATTGAGGCCGTGACTGTCTTTATCTGCAGCGTATTTGTGGCTGCACTGACAGGTAACCCCGAGCAATTGGTGGAGTTGCGTGTTCCTCGGAAATTTGGTTGGTCACAAGCCTTCAGTGATCTTAATGTTACCATTAGCACGGAACTCAGAAGGCAATTATCCAGGGGAAGTGTTGCAGCTGTAAAAGAGCTGGAGGAAGTTGAAGCATGTGCCAGAAAACTGCATGAATTGACTAGGACTGCTCAGCTTAAAGAAGAGAATGACAACCTGGCTTGTGATGTTAGCCACTCAGAGGAACTTGTGATCTCTGATAGCACTTCACAGAACGGAGGCCTTGAGGATAATCTTAAGCTGGCGGATAACACTAGCCGGGAGTGTGAAGTTAGCCACTCAAAGGAAGTTGTGATCTCTGACAGCACTTCACAGAACGGAGGCCTTGAGGATAATCTTAAGCTGGCGGTTAACACTAGCCGGGAGTGTGAAGTGATAATGCAAGAGATTACTACAGAAGAAAGAACACAAGAAGCTGAAATGCAAATGAAGCAGGATACCCAGACTATCAGCCCTGGGAATGAATTTACCATGATTGAGAGTATCAGCAAACACGACAACATAAATAAGACAAATGGCATCAGCGATGAGAACAGCACCATGGTTCCTGAGAGAACCAGTGCCCCAAAAGGTAGTGAACAGCTACTGGACTGCATCTCCAGCATGTCAAAAAGTGCCGAGGGGCTCCGGCTTGGGCTTGACTCCCTATCTAAGCGAGTCGGGGACTTCTTCCAGATCGTGCTTACAGGACGTGACGCATTGCTCTGCAATCTTAGGATGTCAGATGCAGCAAGCAAGGTCGCTGACGTCAGGCCTTAATACATGATGTTTCTGCCGTGTATGTTACATGTTGGTACAATGTGTATATATACACCTCAGTAGCGCATGCTTGTACGCGGCGCGCTTCTGACCTGTGGCCCCATTGAAACTATGCTGGGGCGGCGCCTCACCAGCGCTGAGCATAATCTTGTGCTGCCACTCGTGTTGTGCAAATCTTAGTCATGAAGCACTGGAGCTGTATGTATTGTAGGTTCCGTTGTGTTCATCGGTTTCTTGTAAGTGGAAGTAGACAGATGTTGAGTTAGCGTGCGAAGTCCGTGGAATGTATAGCCCCGAGTGGACAATAATTGTATTACATGTATGCTGTAAGTTAGCTGCAAGTATGAGAGATGGGGGCGAATGATAGAAGCTAAAAATGTCTAGCTGGTTGAAGTTCAGGTTTCTGTGCAATTTGGGGATTGTTTCCACTTCCACGGAAATACTACATTTGTTCTTTGTTGCTTATCGGTTGATAGCTGCCACAGACATGGAGATAATAAAACATCTGTAGTTTGCTGAATTCTTCAGCAGTATTATGGAATGCTATCTCCATGGAATCATTGAAGGTGTTAACTCCAACGTTAGCTTTAGGCACAAGAGTCCACTCGAAACAATTTTTATATAGGCATCTACTAGATGCTTTGATTTCTCTTGTATTGGCATCTACTGGTCACATAATCATGGAGGGCTGCTCGCTGGTCACATAAGCATGGTGCTCTAGTTGAAAACTGCACGCTATCTTTTCTAGTTGTCTCTATCTCTATCCAACTAGCACACAATATCAAACTTCGAATAAACAATAAATATAGATAAAATATGCTGAAATTCTCCAGAATAAATGGTACAGTTTAGAGCCAAGAACTAACTAGACGGGAGCTGAGTAGAGCAGCAAAGCAAAGCAAGAAATTGCAATGGAGGCATGGTTCCTGATCCTCGTCTGCCTCCTCATCCCCCTCGTCGTTCTCCTGCTGGCGCAGCGGCGAGCGGGTAGGACTAACAACTCCAGCCGCATCCCGCCAGGACCGTTCGCCGTGCCGGTGCTCGGCAGTCTGCTGTGGCTGCGGCACTCCTCCGCCGACGTGGAGCCCCTCCTCCGGCGTCTCTTCGCGCGGTACGGCCCCGTCGTATCGCTGCGCGTGGGCTCCCGCCTCTCCATCTACGTGTCCGACCGGCAGGTGGCCCACGCCGCCCTGGTGGAGAGAGGCGCCGCGCTGGCCGACCGCCCGGCGGTCACGCGCGCTCTCCTCGGTGAGACCAGCAAGACCATCTCGCGCGCCAGCTACGGGCCCGCGTGGCGCCTCCTGCGGCGCAACCTCGTCTCCGAGACGCTGCACCCGTCGCGCGTCCGCCTCTTCGCGCCCGCGCGCACCTGGGTGCGCCGCGTGCTCGCGGATAAGCTGCTGCGTGATTCCGGCGGCTCTGACAAGGAGGCGCCGCCCCGCGGGGTCATGGTCATGGAGGCCTTCCGGTACGCCATGTTCTGCCTCCTCGTGCTCATGTGCTTCGGAGAGAGGCTCGACGAAGCCGCGGTGGGGGCAATCGGCGCCGCTCAACGCGACTGGATCATGTATCTCGCGCGCAAGACGAGCGTCTTCGTGTACTGGCCGGCAGTCACCAAGCACCTCTTCCGCGGCCGTCTCAAGATGGGACTCGCCCTGCGGCGGCGGCAGAAGGAGCTCTTCCTGCCGCTGATCGACGCTCGGCGGGAGCGCAAGGATCAGATTAGCCGGGACGCCGGCGCAGCCGCGCCAAAGGGGGACACGACCTTCGAGCACTCGTACGTGGACTCCCTCCTGGACATCAAGCTTCCCGACGAGGGGGGCCGCGCGCTCACCGACGGCGAGATGGTCAACCTGTGCTCCGAGTTCCTCAGCGCCGGCACCGACACGACGTCCACCACGCTGCAGTGGATCATGGCCGAGCTGGTCAAGAACCCGCGCATCCAAGAGAAGCTTTACAGCGAGATCAAAGCGACGACCGGGCAAGAGGATGTCACCGAGGAGGAGATGAACGGCATGCCGTACCTCAAGGCCGTCATCTTGGAGGGACTGCGCAAGCACCCACCGGCGCACTTCCTGCTGCCGCACAAGGCGGCGGAGGACATCGAGATCAGTGGCTACCTGTTTCCCAAGGGCGCCACGGTGAACTTCATGGTTGCCGAGATGGGCAGGGACGAGCGGGAGTGGCCGAAGCCGACCGAGTTTGTGCCTGAGCGTTTCATGCCAGGTGGCGACGGCGAAGGGGTGGACGTGACCGGCAGCAGGGAGATCAGGATGATGCCGTTCGGCGTCGGGAGGAGAATCTGCGCCGGGCTCGGCATCGCCATGCTGCACCTGGAGTACTTCGTGGCCGTTTTGGTCAAGGAGTTCGAGTGGAAGGAGGTTCCCGGCGACGAGGTGGACTTCGCCGAGAAGCCGGAGTTCACTGTAGTCATGGCCAAGCCGCTCCGCGCACGGCTGGTGCCCAGGAGCAGGAACTGACGTCGCTTTAGACAATAACACTATTTGTTGAACCTGCTTGTCTGGATGTTCACACAAATGTCAGTTTTTTTAAATGTCAGTTTTTTTAAGACGTCAATAACGAGCGAGAACGTTCCTAGAGGCCAACACAACTACAAGTTGCCATGTGGCAATGTCTTTTGTTGTTTATACATTTAGTTCATACGAAGATAGCCATTAGAACCTGCTCATAAATGTCTAATATTCAGCATATTTGGGGAACAGTCAAATAGGGAAGCAACCCAAAAATGTGCATATAATTCTGATAAAAGTCAGGGTGCTCCCCTACATAAATCTTTAAGATTTGCCTGAATATACTAGAACTGCAAAATGCATGCCCTGTCTAGGACTAGAACTACAGGTACATTCGGCAAGCAAACAACGCCAGTCAGCCATAAGATCTCTACAAGAAAACAGAACAATCAGAATGATAAAAATTTACAATGCGGATTTCATTTGGGGTTACGGCTGTGAGAACTCCGTTTTGCCTTCTCTATCAGGGGCTTCAGCTGCTGCTTCTCCTCTAGGATCTTAAGGAAATTGAACAAGAAAGGCACGTAGTTGTGCTTCCTCCTAATGTTTTCTGTCTTCCACTTCTTCGACTTCTCTTCCTCCATTATGATCTTCTCAGTCACAGCCTCAATCTGAGCGGCAACCTCTGCGAGTGACCGTTCAACAGATGGCCTTTGGCGATTGGCAGAAGGATCACCCATTTGTGACAAGAGATTCTCCCTCTTCCTCTGAAGTTCCTTGAGCTCTACGATGTACATATCCTTTCGGTTCTTTGTGATAGCCATGACACTGAACCTTATCTCATTCTGACAAAATTTATCAATGTGTTCCTGAATGACAGGCTGCACCATCTTCAGCCACCCCATCTCACCAATACCACCCGGGGACTTCCCAAGGCTAATAGGTCCTTCCTTTAGTCCATCAAGCTCATAAAGGACACCATCAACAGGAACATAGCTGATGAAATGGTAGACATCATCATCCTTGCTAGACGATTTCTGTTCCTCAGGCTCTTCTGACCTTGCAAATGAATTACTGGTCATACGAATGCTTTCACAATTAACTATGGCCAATCCCTTGAGCTCTGGCGGCAAGTCCTTTGCGAACTCCTTTAGCTTTCTGAGGTCATCGCTAAGGGTGATGCCAGAAGAGTTTAATAGAACAGAAACGATAGCTTGGGTTGCACATGCGCTGTTAATTATCTGCGAGTGAAAAACAGCTTGGTTATAAAAAAGATACAGAGTAAGCATGGCATAAAAACACTAAATGTAACTATGCTCTAACCTGATTGGCAAAGAATAGATTTGGAACCGACTCCTTGATAACAGGCCGCTCATCTTTCTCTGGAGGTCGCCATTTGTACAGAATTATAAGCCCATAAATTGGCCTGCACGATACCAATTGTTTCACATAGTTGGTTCAGGATAAACAGCATTCATGGTAACATGTAGCAAGGATAACATACTGAAGATCTTTGAGGGCATCCAGATTAAGTGAGTAGAGTTCATCGACCTGCAAAGGAAGAATAACATGGAATATCATATAATGCCAGCTTTTGAGGAGGTCAAATACCCTAAGTTGCGTCGAAAGAAGCTCGTGTAGAAACTCGAACTGATTATGAACTCCAAAACTTACACCAATTGTAGTGCATTGCATGCATAGCCTGCCAACGTTTTCAAAACATAGTTGTATTTCAAAACGTAGTTTTAGTATTCGCGAGGCTGGGTAAATCTAGGAGCCTAAATGTCAACCAGATAATGAAATAAAAAAGGCAAGATTAAATTTTACTCCTTTCTTGGAAACAATAGCATGTTTTTTTTATTTGTTATGGGAGACTTGAATGCACAACCTGAGACAGATGTTCTAGACATTTCTCTTGATCCATAAAGTGATTACTGCCCCTTAGTGCCTAGCTGACTTATTAAAAAAGGGGAACTGGGGGTAGGTGAATACTTACTTGGAGACCCTTCAACTGCATTTGCTGCAACAGCTCGGTAAAAACACCTACGCAATAAGCAGAGGTTAATAGTTCTTTCCCCTTTCGTTGGAAAAGAATACAGGCCAGAGAGGAAACACGAAATTAACAATGATCTAGTTAGAGCAACTCCAGCCAGCCCCCCAGGAGGCCCCCAGAGCCCCTTTTTTAGTGCCGGCAATGCAAAAAGTACGAAAATCGGCCCAGCCGCACCCCCCCCCCCCCCCCCCCCCCCAGGAACCAAAAAATGCCGCCGGTAAACCCAGGCCAAACCCAACGCGCTGGGTTGCTCTTGGGAACGCCGGATGAAGCAAACAACCAATAATTTCCCACCACGCGTCCAACCCACGTCGCTACCCTCCTCCTGATTTTCCGCTCCCCGCACACCCACCCTCCTCCGCCAATTTCCCGAGCCTCCAATCGCCGCCAGACTTCCTGGCCGGCGTCGCTTCCCTCCCGCCGGTCGCAGAGCAGGCAGCGAACCTCGCGGGCATGGACCTCATGGGTGGCGGACCTCGCGGGCGGCACGGGCGCGATCGTCGTCGGCGGCGGCACCGCGGATTACGTTGAGGAGCGTGCGGCGAGCTGCTCCGCGAGCCGTTTACCTCCTGGCGATCGGGCGCGGCCGAGCACCGGGGTGGGGGTACGTCTGGGAAGACGGCAACCCCAGGACACATTTTCCGTCCTGCGGAAGGATTTTGCCCCCCCCCCCCCCCCCCCCAGGACAGGACACGTCCTTTTTCGTCCGGCGATTGTCCTGGGGGGCGCCAACAGCTGGAGTTGCTCTTAGAACAGGTAGCTAACATATAATAGCATGGTTCTGAAGATAAGTATAGTTTGTTTCACCGTCCCAGTGTTGTTAAGAGAGGCAGAATGAATACACACTTGAGTAACTTAGTACAAGGGGAACTTCCTCTTCACTAAAAAATGTAGGCACATATGTACTGTAAATTTTGAATTGCAAACGGCCATTTTATTAGTCATATCCACATTAAACTTCAAACGACAGCTTAAACAACTTGAGGAAACAGCTGGGCACTCTCCAGAGGTGAAATAGGTGATGCTGCACGCATCTCAATCTTCTATTACTACTAAACACTAAATTAAACAGTCTGACTAGGTAACAACTTACACCTCGAGGGTCCAAGAGCAAGCTTAGTAATCTTATTCAAGATGCCAATAACACCTTTTACATGAAGGTTTCTGGCATATGCTCTACATCTAGTCCAAACAATCTTAAATTTCCAGTGAAAGTAGATACAATAAGCAGTTAAATACCATCGAGGGCCATGGAGAAACCTTATCAGTGGACCGCATACAGAATATGCAGAGAACAATCAGCTCAACTATAACTAGATAGTCCACTAATCTGTTGTGTTGCCGCGTCAAAGAAGATAATAAAGGTAAAAATTACCAGGATCGTTCTCGATTGCCGCCCAAGACATGCTGAGGAGCCCTCTGCAAATCCGCGAACAATCCCAACGAGCAGGGGCGGATCTAGAAACCAAAACAATATGGGGGTTAGTTTGGGGTTTAAGTAATCACTTGATGAGTAAAAGCGCATATCTCAAAACCCAATTGTCCAAGAGTGCGGACTGCGTGGGGATAGTAAGGACGCAACGGAGACGGCGGTGGCGGCAACGCCGGCGTTAGGGCGACGGTGAAGCTTAGGGCATAGCTGCGGCGGACTGGAGCTTGGGTCGGTCAGGAGGGGAGAGGAGCGGGATTAATTCAGACGCGAGGAAGGGATGGGAGGCCAAGCTCACCTTAGTCGTCGGCAAGACCTGCTAGCCCCTCTGGTCGCCGCCGGCGTCGCTGGAAGGCCTCTGGAAGAGGCGAACGAACAGGAGGGGGGAGGAAGAGGTGAACGGGCAAGGGCAAGCCATAGGGATTTGATGATTTTGGGTGGAGGGCAGTTTCGTCTTTCTGCATCAGAATCAGATTAGAATGTCATTGCTCATGGCCTTGTTTGGATATTGGATTTTGGTAGAACTAGTTTTCCGTAAACTAGTATAACCGCCTAACAAACTAAAATTTTGTTTGGCTGCTCTAACTAAAACGCGAATAACTAAAACTATGTTTCCACAAAACTAAAAAAGCGAGTTTTGACAAAAACGACTATTCCTCGTTTTTACCAAAACGCGATTACACAAAACTGCGACAGCCTGGTCGTCTACGTCCGTCTGACCTTCGGTGGCCGCACGAAGAGGATGAGGATCCTGGATCCGGCCGGCACAGACCATACCGCCTCCACGTAAAGCCCGGAATAGCTTCAGGTCGCCGAGCTCGGCCGACGACCTCAGCGTCTGCACCGCCACACGCCGGCGTCTCTCTCGTGGCCACGGCGCGCAGGCTTCTGGTGACAGCAGGGACGCGGGTAGCCTTTGCGGGAGACCTCGGCATACATGGAGAGGGAAGGCGAGGCGGGGTGTCTTTCCCGGCCGCTACCCTCCGCCACTCGATCACTTGAACATGGTTGACGAGAACTACTTCTGTGGCTCAGTGCTAGATGTCCGTTGTATTCCGATGGTACTTTGATACATTGGATGATACGGGGAAGCTCGATGGAAGACGTCCTGGACGCGGAGCTCATGCGAACATCAGGGAACATGGCGTCGCACGAGGAAGACGACGAGCTCTGGGCCGCAGTCTCACAGGATCGGCCGTCCGACGGACGCGGAGTTCACGCTGACGCCGGCTCGAGAAAGACAACGAGTTCAGGGTCATCGTCTCGGCGGACGCCCCGCTGACGGACGCGGAGCTCACGCTGACGCGACGAAAGTTGGCCGCGCCTGAGGAGGACGACAAGTTCTGGGCCGCCGCCAGACGCTCCGTCGCCGACGACTAACGCCTGGAAAGCTTGCTGAATCTTGTTTGCATTGTACATACTCTTGTGTACAAGACGACTCCTTCCCTTTGTTGAAAGATTGCGGGCTATCCAAACGTGATTCTCCGTGAGCCTAGTTTTAACGGAAAATGAAATAAAACCGGTTTTCCTAAAAATCCTACTAAAACGTGTTTTCCAAAAACCTATCTGTAATCTCTGCTATCCAAACAACCACATAGGACATTGGACAATGAGGAAGTACGAAAAGGTCCACCTGTGCTCAACAACAGTACAATAAAATTACGAATATACTCCCTCCGTTTCCTAAATATAAAATGTTTTAACTTTTACGAATGAAAATACATGTTTTAGTTTAGGGAAACGCTAGTTATCATCCGGGGGATCCGCGTCTCACGATCCTCCGCCTTCGTTACATGCCACGTGTCCCGAACTGGCGAGAGAAACAAGCGACGAGGCCCACCTCCTCCTACCTTATCTCTTCGTACGGTTTTCCTCCTCCACTCGATTCGTTCATTCCCCTTTCCTCTGGGTCTCTTTCCTCGTAGCGAGCCGCACCCACGGCACCAGCACGCCGCCTTGACCTACCCATGCGAGCAGGGTTGGGGCGTGGCTCCCTCCATAGCGGACATGCTCGGACGCCGACGCCGCCTCCGTGATCTCTTTCTCCGCGTCGCTGAGGAAGAAGACCAACGGTGGCTTCTCGCTCCGCCTCGGCCCATTGCATGGCGATGGGCGGGCTTCGAGCGGCCGGTGAGGGTCGGCGCTCACGGAGGAGTAGTGGGCTGCGGTGCTGCCCTTCGTCGGGGCGTCCTCCTCCGGCGAGCAACCAAAGCGGTCGCCTCTATCCTAGCTCTCCGCCGGCAAGGTATCTGCTCCATCCACGACAAGCTCGTCCTGGCGCCATGGACTTCCTGTCGCGCACCATGCCGGGAAGCACCTAGGCGGCGTCGTGCTGATCCTCCCCGGAGGATCCCGTGTTTTTGCTCCTCTGCATGCTGTAATAATACAATTTTTTTTGCACCATTAGATCTGTGGATTTGCATCAAAGGAAGAAATATTTTGCTACAATTGTTCTGCTCTTTTTGCTATGATGCTACAATTGTATGAATTTTTTGCTCCAAAGGTTTTGTTATTTTGCTATAATAGTATAAGATTTTGCTACGAGGTGTCCGACGAGACTCTCGTCGGAGAGTCCGGCGATGTTTTTGGCCAAGTTAGTTTTGCTACAATAGCATAATATATTTTTGCTATAATCTTTCTGCAGTTTTGCTACAATAGCATTTTTTTTTGCTACCAGATCTCCGGCGAGACCTCCGGCGAGCCCAGCCTTTTTCTTATGTTTTGTGTGCGAACCGTTTTTTGCTACAATACAGCAAAAGCGGGACGATACGTAACAAAAACGAGACGTTGCGTAGCAAAAGCGGGATTTGATCAGTTTTGGTGACACGTGTCACGTTGGGGACCCGGGGGCTGGAAAGTTTGGAGCCCCCGGGGGACGCCTAGCACTCCCCTTTAGTCTACATGTACACTGCTTTTAGTTCGAATCTAGACAATATGTGAAATAGCTAAAACATCTTACGCAGATTCTACTTCGTGACTGACCACGATTTGGACAATCACGAGCTCACTCGGCGTACGACACGGGCGACTCGGTCACGTGGACCGCATCCACCCTGGCAGTTACGGTTGTGGGATACCATTTAAGGAGGAGCATGAGGTCACGTAGCCATTGCAGTCCTCCACCCGCGTATTTAATTACGAATTTTGAAACTTTGAAATGTTTTCTAGCTCAAACTGTTTATCCAAATTAGATTTCGTTTTCACCGCTGGACTAGTCACGACGAAATCTTTAAAACTAGATCTCATATCCATATGTTTCGCCGACTTTTTTTTAGGATGTAACTTTGTATGATGTAAAGTTACATCCTCAAAAAAAGTCGTCAAAATATATCGACATGGGATCTAGTTTTGAAGACCTCGTCACGACTAGCCCAATGGTGAAAACGGATTTTGAATCGAATAAGCAGATTAAACTCCAAAACATTTTGAATTTTAGGTTTCGTAATTAAATACATTGAATGGAGCGCGTATGTTGGACTTCCCTTTCCTTTTCTGGCTCGCGGTGTGGGATAGCATTTTACGGAAGAGCATTTAGTTACGAATTTTGAAACTTTGAAATGTTTTCTATCTTAAACCGTTTATTCAAATTAGATTCCGTTTTCAACGTTGAACTAGTCATGACGAGATCTTCGAAACTAGATCTCATGTCGATATGTTTCGACGACTAACTTTGTATGATGTAACTTTGCCGGATGTAACTTTCTCTGTGAAGTGAGATGTCACTTTTTGCTGAATGTAACTATCTCTGCTAACTTTGATGTAACTATTTTGCTGGATCTAACTTTCTCTGTTAACTGAGACATAACTTTTTTTGTAAACTGGATGTAACTTTGAAAGTTACATTCTCAAAAAAAATCGTCAAAACATATCGACATGGGATCTAGTTTTGAAGATCTCGTCGCGACTAGCCCAACGATGAAAACGGATATTAAATCGGATAAACGGGTTAAACTACAAAACATTTTAAATTTTCAGGTTTCGTAATTAAATGCGTGGGATGAGTGTGTACAGACTTCCCATTCCTTTTCTGACATGTTCCCATTCCTTTTGTGCCATGTGCGGATGAGATTCCCTTCCTTTTCTAGACGTGGGATGGGCTGTCTGAGTGAGCTCGCTATAAGCCAAATCGTGGTCGACCACGACGTAGCAACGTCCAACATCTTATATTGTGGAACGGAGGGAGTAGTATATTTGGACCACCTAGCGAGTGACTGTCAGTAGTGAAGTGAACGAATGGCACGCCGTCCCTTCGGACAAATCTTATCGTAATAGAGTTTGTTAAACTAATTTTTAAAGGATTGTGCTACGAATTAAAGTCGAAACTAGTCATTGGGTACCGACTCACGGACTAGACTTGGCTAGTGCTCGACTAGTGGATGTAGTCTTGTTGTAACTATTACTCCCTTTATTTCAAAATATGAGACGTTTTAGCTTTTCTTTTAAATCGCATGTATCTAGGCATGTTTATGTATATGTTCACACATTTCAGTCCCTACCTAGTTCGTATTGAAATAACTGAAACATCTTATAATTCAGAATGGATGGAGTATTAACTAGGCTAATAATACTAATATACTATAATAAGTATTAGGTGGATTCGTCTTTGCTGCGCCCATAAATAATATGAAAAAACCAAATTGGGAACCGCACGAAGGCGACTCAAGAGGCGACCCACACGTCATCACAAAAGCAGCCATGACACTGCGTCGCCTTCCTCGCCGCTGTCAGAGACAGCGGCCGTCGGTAAGGGTGGCCTGGGAGCTGGTTCCTCTCGCTCCGTTCCCCCACTCCCTCTCAGTTTGCGTCTCCCTGACGGCTGCTCATGTCGGTACTGGCAGCATTCCTAGTGGAGAGGCTGTTGGGCGACTAGTTCGTGGTCCACATTGGCACTATCCCAGCTGTGACATATCTCGGCCTCAGCGGTTCTAGCCCTCGAGCGTCCAACGGATTAGGGCCTAGGCTATCCAACAAGCCTACCTTCATCCCCATATCATCGCCTTCATGTGTTTCTTCCAGTGACGGATTGCCCTCATTCTAGCGGTTCTTGTGGCCCAGTTTTGTTATACATGCGCCGGTACGGTGGTTCGTGTCGGCAGCACCGTGGGTCATCCGGGTGCTGCTCGCTACATAGGTGGTGCACAACATGGCCCACGTGTGCTTCTTATGATCCTATCGCTTACATGGACTTTTCATGTGCACTCCATTCTATGTTATGAAACCGGTGGCGCGACTTTGCTGCAGAGGATTCTCAAGCGCTTCTTCTACACAGCTGGCGAAGCGAGTGTTCAGGGGTCACCCGGATTTGGGAGCCAACACTAGTAGGAAAAAGGTTATATATGAAAAAATAGCCGTGGCGCATTGCCATTTTACTTTTGGTGCGCCTCTACTAAGCCCTTACCCGTGGCGCACCCCCTAAACCCGTGCGCCACGGCTAAGTTTGGCCCTGAACGGCCAAGGTGCACAGACATAGTAATGGCGCACCAAACTTGGATTCGCCACGGCAAACACTTTCGTAGTAACGCGTCGAAATTAGATGCGCCACGGCTAACTCTCAAAATTCCAGATCCAGATCTGGATCGATCCGATCCAATCTAATATTCTAAGTGTCAGGTACATGCCCCTCGACCGCTCCTTTTCGTACGAAACCCCCGCGGTCTCTCGTCCTCTCTCTCTCTCATGCTTATCTTCCCAGACGGAGACGCGAAGCCCCCCGTCGGCGAGCCCCCGTTGAAAGAGCATGGTTGCCCCTATGTGTGGTTTTGCTAATTAATGACAATCCTTAAGGACTAATGTGTTCTTTGACTTATACTTGTAGGTTTGGTCCATAGCATTGTTGAACTCCATATGTTGGAGTCAAGGCTAAAAGAAGAAGAGTTTATGTTGATCAAGGATAAGTGCAAGTTGATCAACACACAAGGCTAGGGATGTACCATGAGGGATCGTATGATCCCATGGTATGGTAAGCAATTGTCAATATAGCCTTGTGAACTAACCCATGATCTATGTGCTTGTATCTCTATGTGTGGTTAGGCATTTCTCCATAAGCATGCAATGAAAGGGATATCCTATGTAGTCCATGGAGGATGGCGTCACGTGGTGATCGTCATCAAGATAAAGGCCAAGTGAACATATGTCGAAGAGTGCCTCTCCCATCTTGGTGTATGGGGGAGCATGTTGCGAGTCTTCACTGAGCGGAGCGCAATCAAGAAAGGTGGTCCATCTTGAGAAGACAAAGATCGTCATCATCTAGCTCAAGTGGATTATGCGCAAGGCAAAGGTATGATCTTGATAAGATTTCTATTTTATCGGTCTCATGATGTTAGTTGAGAGACCGGGTTATAGGATAGATAGCCGTACTATCAAGAGGGGCTCTCGAGCAAGTATCTTGATCGTATTGTCGTAGAGAGCTCAAACCTTTGCATCCTTGGCATCATCTTTATTGGTTCTTATTTGGCTCTTATCGTGGTGTCTTGGTGCTTGTCGTGCTTGTCATGACAAGGCCAAGTTCACCGAAAACGGATTTCGTATGCATCTTCTCTTGCGTTTTCGGTTTTGGAGATTTTGCCGGTCCATCCGTGCGGAAGGTTTCACTCTTCCATTTATTAGCAAAATCTCCCTTGCTTGGTTTCAATATTTCTACTTTTTGTAGGGTAGCTCTTGTCGTCCTCTTTTCAACAAAATTGGATTCACCTCGATCAGAGTTTCCTTGCAAAAGTTTTTCAGTTTCAGGATCTGCTGTTTTCCCGGAGCCGGTAGTACCGACGTACTGGCCGGTAGTACTGAACTTGGTCGGTATTACCGACCTTGGTCGGTATTACCAAGCCTTGTACCGAGGCTACTTCCGGACTACTTCTTTTGGGTACTGGTCTCTCTTTACTCATGTCCGGTAGTACCGCTATCCTAGCCGGTAGTACCGACCAGCCCATGGACGGTAGTACCGGGCCTAGTTCCGGCCTACTTCCGCAGACCAGCTGTTTGGGTACTGGATGCTACTGTTTTTTAGCGGAAGTGGATCGGAAGTTCGGGGCGGTAGTACCGAGCCATGTCGGTACTACCGGGCCTTCACCGGAAGTACCGGCCCTGCGGGTTTTTGCAGAGAGCCGTTGTGGGGAGATTTGTGTAGGGCGGTAGTACCGCCCTCTGGGCCGGTACTACCGGCCCTGCGCGAATCTGTGCCCAACGGCCATATTTTCAGGGCACCTATTTAAGGGGCCTTCTTCCCCAATAGGTACCTAACTCTTGGCACTCTCTCTCCTCCATTGTTGACCTCTTTGAGAGCTTGCTTCCTCTCCATCCCTCCATGATTCTTGCCTCCTTTTAGAGGGAAAAGAGAGAGGAGATCTAGATCTACGTTTCCACCAAACAATATCTCCTCTAAGTGAGGGGAACCCTCTAGATCTAGATCTTGGAGTTGCCTTGTGTTTCTCCTTTGTTCTTCCTCTCAAATCCCTCCCTAGCATTAGTTGCTTTGGTTGGATTTCGGAGAGAAGGACTTGACCACCTTGTGTGGTCTTGTCTTTGCATTTGGTGCATAGGTTTGAGTTCCCCACGGTGATATGTGGGATTGAAGTTCGAGAAGCTTGTTACTCTTGGGTGCATAGGGCTCCCAAGAGCTTGTGCCTCTTGGGTGCATTGTGTACCCTAGACGGTTGGTGGGTGCCGCGAAGATCTTCAAGTTGTGAAGCTTCGGGCACATTGTACGGGTTTGGTCAATGCCCTCAAGAAGACCTCATTGTACGGGTTTGGTCAACGCCCTCAAGACGACCTCATAGTGGATGAGCAAATCCCCCATCGGGTATTCCCCACGGGAGGAGCTCACGGAGAATAGGGTGAGCACGGACGTGCTTGTAGGAGGGCCAAGGAGCCTCCACACCTCTCCAACGTAGACGTACTTCCATTGGGAAGGAACTACAGGAAACAAACCTCCGTCTCCACTTGTGTCGGTTATCTCTATAACCAAACCCCTTTACTTATGCATTTACCTTGTGATAGCCATCGAGCTTGAAGTACTATATATTTTGCTATCCTTGTTGTTTAACTTGCCTAGCATAAGTTGTTGGTGCACATAGGTGAACCTAGTATATTAGGTTTTGTGCTTGATAAATTAAACGCTAGTTTTATTCCGCATTTATTAAGCCTTAAACGTAAAAGTTTTAAATCGCCTATTCACCCCCTCTAGGCGACATCTTGTTCTTTCACCCGTCCCCCGTCGTCCGCGAAGCCCTCCACGGTAGGGGTTGGTGACGGCGAGGCACGCTGCTGCCGAACGAAGACCTCACGACTGGATCGGCATGCGAAGCCACCCGCGTCCCCACGGCAAGGAGATCCAGAGGAGGCAGCGGCGGCTGTGGAGAGGAGGCGACAGGAGCATCGATCGCGGTGAGGAGAGGCGAACAGCGCGAAGCCCCCTACGTCCGCCCGCATCGTCCCGCCGCCGGCCGCGAAGCCCCCTATGGCCTGCAAGGACCCGTTCACGCGCTCGTCCGCGTCGGTCGGGAAGGTCCTCGGCGAGCAGGCGACGGCGGCCGGAGCCCATCACGCGCGCCGACCACAGAGCACTCGCAGCAGGCGACGGGGCCCGGGGACGAAGCCCCCCCCCCCCCCCCCCGTTGTCGTGGTGGTGAACAACAGATGCCTAGGGGTAGGCTTAAGTTTGGGGCCGATGGACGCTAGAGGATTCGGGGAGGGATCATGCGTAGGAATACGCACACAAGGTGAAGCACACACGAGATTTACCCAGGTTCGGGGCCCTCGTGAGGAGGTAAAACCCCTACTCCTGCTTGTCTGGTCTGTATAACGATGGAGTATATCAGAGCTACAAGGTTGCTCCTGGAGCTGTTTATCCAGAGGAAGAAGAAGAGCTCGCAGGGAGCTGAGGGGAAAGTGAGACCCGGGTCGGGTGCTCCTGCCCCACGCCGTCCCGCCTGTGCGCTACCCCTGGTGCTCCTTATAAAGGGGAGCCCAGGGGACAAGAGAAGGCCCACAGGTCACTATGCACGGCATGGGTCCAGTACTGTTGCCGGAATTGACTACTGGGGTCTTGTCCGTACTGTGGCCTATGTCACCACTTGTACTCTTGTCACATCCACGCTACTGTGGCCATGCCACCGTCTTGTCTTCTCCTGTGTGGCAGGGGCATCTTGTACTTGTCGAGGGAGCTTATGCCGGTCTGAGCCAGGGGCGTCCCAAGACCCGGCATCTGTGGAGAGTAGTCGATGAAGAGAACCGACATAGACTGTGCCATTGGTGGGCGTCTATGTCGGTCATGGAGTGATGAAGTGCCTCGTACGTCGGCCCGGGCTCGGGAGCGGAGAGTGGGACGTCCGGGATAACTTGGTCAGCCGACATACGCTATGTCGGCCTGGAGTATCTTGGCAGTCTGGATGCCAGTCGAAGGAGATCCGGGGCGTACCGAGGTAGCAGTGCTTACCCGGCATAGTGACCCGGACGCCGGCCCAGCCGGATGAGTGGCTAAGGTGAGTCGACCCGGGAGTGATGCTGCCGTCATAAACCTATGTCGGCACGGCGGGATACCATCATGAGGAGCCGGTGCAGAGGATGTGGCCTGTGGGGTACGTCGGTGGTGGAGAATTGGCCCAACCGGTTTAAAGGATCCGGCATAATCCTATGCCGGATCAACGACCGGAATGTCGGTTTGGGCCATGACAAAGTTGACTCAGGCTGCCCTCTTCTACTTTTCCTTTATCTTCAACGTATTCGCTTGTTGTCTCTTCCTTCTACTGTACCAACTCTGAGGTACCCGGGGTTATATCCCCGACAGTAGTCCCCGAGGCTATGTGGGACTCGTAGAGTCGTGCATAGTCTTACCAAAAAATGGTATCTCAGAGTTGTCCTCAAAGTATAGCCTGCGCGGGCTGAACAACCATACAACCAAGCCGGGCTAGGTCGGTGTGCTTATATTGCCTGCGTGGGCCGAATTGACATATAGCCTTACGACCACTATCATATGTTGGTTTATAACCAACTCGGGCTTTTAGTGTAACGCCCCAAGATCGGTACTATGCAGATTTTAGCGTTTCAGCCAAATCCGCATAATAACGATCCTAAAGGACGCCCACCAGGCATAACGTGTAGGTCGCAACACACACGTTATGCGGGTGGAATTGTGATAACATTACAACAGTTCTCGATGGAACCCACAAAAGAACATATATACAACGACTCTCAGAGTCAAGAACCAAAGATACAATACAAAGATCCAAATAACAACGGAAGCGGGTAGCGTCCGACTACGGACAAGATACAAATTGGACTAAGAGTCCTGAAGATAAGCAAAGGCACCATATCCCTGCCCAGGCCAAGCCGGAGGGATTCCCAAGCTAACGTCGACAGACTTCAAACCTGTTGGATGCATGTGGAATAGCAGACCCGAAGGGGTCAGTACTATAAACAGTACTGGCAAGTAATACTCACAAGATATCAAAGCTGGAATTTCGGGGAAGAGGGTTAGCGATTGAGGCAGCAAGCAGCACTAACAACTTATAGAGACACACTACAACATTCGTCTAATAGAGACAAGGTAAGAGAGCGCATAAGGGACCAACTATACTACTCACCAAACATAACCCAGCCGATTATTACTCCTCGATCAACCCACGAGGAGCAACCCAAAGGCACGCACACGGTTGTTCAAGTTTTAAATCAGATTATTATTCATGTCATCTATCTTACTAGTCAAGTTATTATCATCATAAGGTGCAAGTTGTCTATGATCTTTTTAGCCAGCGCATTTCACCAAGTCGTCCATAACCGCGGACACGGCTTTTCGAAAAGATTTAACCCTGCAGGGATGCACCAATGAACCCACACGCATCAAAACACTCGCTTAGAGGTGTACCGGTGGAGCGTTCGACGCAATACTTCCCTTCAATACAAACAAGTCCAGGGAGCCACCTAGCTAGGACTGATCCACCTTGAGAGTCTGGCCGAAGCTTCGAGGTGGGCCTAACCGTTGCGAGGACGGCTTCGGGAGGGAACACTCATACGATTGCCCCTCCTTCCACACTCGATAAACGAACGTACCGCAAGCCCTACCGTAGTAACCACGTAACCATCATCATCTTACCTTCTCATCATCATCATCGTAGTACGCGCGCAAATGGAAACACCCGAACTAAGTTGTGGCTCCTGGACAAGTTGAGGATCAGGTAATAGATTGCGGGGAGGCCCATAGAACTCCCACATGTGGTTAGTGCGCTCAGTCTTGGATCAGCGGAAAAGAACTCGGGTCCTAGGCGACACTAGCAGAACAAAACACCACGATTGGCCTTCTGCCGGTGCCTTATCTTTATTAAGTTATCCCATCGCAACAGAAATTAAAGATTACCATTTTAGTTGAGCCTAGCTACCATGTTATCAACAAGACTAGACAAAAAGATAACTGGACTGAAGCAAAGCACCTAAGCATGCACTACGACTCGCAAGGCTAACAAGGTAAACAAACAACAGGTTAATAGGATGTGGGGGTGTGGCTATATCATGGCTGCAAGGTAAACATGCATATAGGATCGAGACACAAGCATCGCGACATAAGGCTAGCAAGGAACAAAAGATAGGACGAGTAAGAGACAGAAAACAAGCAAAGATAACAAGGGAGTATCACTTGCCTGCAATCCGGTAGAGGTAGCAGGATCTGTCGTTGCTCACATCAACTCAACGTCCTATTCCCGAAGAAGCAACAAACACTGGAAACATAAAAGATGCATTTTACTACTACGGCAAAAGAAGCGGCATGTTGATGACATGATGCATGACAAATTAAATGTTGTCCAATTTTATTCCCTAACACATGGCAAAACATTTTAAATGGGATCGATACACAATATAGATGCACCGGACAAATCCCATAATTTAAAGTTGGATTAATTCGACTAAATGGAGAAAAAGTGCGATGTTAATTAATGATGCATGATTTTAGAAGATACGGATATATATGGTATAGGGTTAGGGTTGGGGTCACACATCGGATCGAGGAACTTCGGATTCGGAAGCCACCGTCTTCGGGTCGTAGTCGAAGTAGTCGAGGTAGTCGAAGTAGTCGTTCATCCGGAGTCGAGGTAGTCGACGTCGTGGAAGTAGTCGTACTCGGGTCGTCGTCGTGGCGGATCTTGTCGTTCCGGGCTTCGGGGTCGACGGGGTTCACGATGGAACGGAGAACTCGGTTCACGACGGGAACGGCTTCACGACGGGAACGGCTTCACGACGGGAACGGCTTCACGACGGGAGCGGGATCGGGGAACGGAAACGGGAACTTCTCCCGTCGGGAAACGACATCGGGAAACATCGGAGAACGGTCTTCACGACGGGAAACTCCGGGGAAAAACCATGACGGGGACGGCCGTCGGGGAACCGGGAAACACCGGGGACGGAGACGTCGGGAACGGGACCAGGAAAACATCGGGGACGCGTCGGGGAACCGGCTTCACGTCGGGGATCGCATCGGGGAAAACGAGGAACGCATCGGGAGACGCCGGGGATGGAAACGGGGAACTGCACGGGAAACAGACTAGGTGTAGCAGCTAGCTGGACACGCACAAACAGAGGCAGACCAGAGGTGGAGAAAGGGGCGTGCAGGCCTAGAGCAGAGGAGGTGCGCGGGACGAGCTGGGCAGACGCACAGGAGCCGACGGCGACGGGAGGATCTCGAGGGGAGAGGAAGCCGTGGAGAGGAGGGAGCCGAGCTCGGGCGGGCGGCCATGGGGAGGTGGCAGAGGAGGGGAAATCGACCACGGACGCGACGAGGGAGGCCGACGGGGCGGAGATAGGACGGCGGTGCAGGGAGCTTGGCATCGGGGCGTCGGGCGGCCGAGTGACGAGGAGCAGGGGGCGAGGAGGAGCGCCGGGCGACGTGGAGGAAAGAGGGAGAGGGGCAGAGGAACCGGCCGCAGGGGGCAGACGACGGCGGCGGCTCAGAGGAGAGGAGCAGGCGGCGGCCGGCCGCGGCAACGAGGAGGAGCAAGGGGAGGTCGGCCACGGGGAAGGGAGACCGGCCTGGCGGCGGGAGGATGACGACGGCCGCGGGAGGTCGACGACGGAAGGAGGAGGAGGTGCGGGGCGGCGTGCCGGAGCTGGGGAGGAGCGCGTCGGTGGGGGAGAGTGGTGGGTGGAGGGGATCGAGCGGGGAGGCGATGATGGTGGTGCGGGTGCGGGAAGGAAGAAGAAAACGTGAGGGGAAAAAGGAGAGTAAAGAAAAAGAAGAAAAGAAAAGAAAGGAAAGGGAGAGAGAGAAAAGAGAGAGGAGGGGGAAAAAAGAAAGAAAGAGGGGTGGAAGGACATGCCCGCGAAAACGGAAAAAGAGGAGAGGGTGGCTGCAAAAAGGCAGGGGGTGGGAAAGGAAAAGAGCCAGGGGCAGGATTAGGGTTTGCTCTAGGGTTTTTCCTTAGCTGGGCTTTTGGGCCTAGCTAGCTGGGCTGCTCTCTCTCTCTAACTCAAAAACATTTATTTTCTTTTGCAAAATTTAATTTGGCAAATTAATTTTCGAAAACGGAGACGACTGTCTCAGTTAAAATATTTTCCGACAATTTTAGAAAAATAAAATAGGGTTTATTAAAAATAATTTTTGCGGTAAAAAACATGCAATGCAATGATGCTGATGTCATGATGATGCAAAAATAAAATAACAGGCAAAATCTAATTTGGGAAAACCCCGGGCATTACAACCGACACCACTAACAAGGGATCTCGCCCCGAGATCCACGCTACCGTCAGGGGGAGGAAGAGCAAGGTAAACTATCGAATCTTGTCGCACCTGGTTGATTTTCTCGACACCACTAACAAGAGGTTCTTGCTCACGTCGATGGCGATGACCTTCCGTCGAGATCCTTCCGAAGATCGAACCTATTAGGATAAAAGGGCAAGAGATCGTCCACCCACGAAGATGCTATAACCGAAAGATAGATAAGAGAGAAGATTTTAAAACATATAAGGTAAGAGGAGGAATAGAAATAGAGGTAAGGAATAAACAAGAGTCCTATTGAGATCTTTTCAAATAGCTTTTAGTAAAATAGTTTGGACACTCTACAAACAACGACCATTAGCTAGGGCATCCTACAGGCAGACTGGACTCGAGGGGTATCGAAAAACCAGAGCTCTGATACCACTTTGTAACGCCCCAAGATCGGTACTATGCAGATTTTAGCGTTTCAGCCAAATCCGCATAATAACGATCCTAAAGGACGCCCACCAGGCATAACGTGTAGGTCGCAACACACACGTTATGCGGGTGGAATTGTGATAATATTACAATAGTTCTCGACGGAACCCACAAAAGAACATATATACAACGACTCTCAGAGTCAAGAACCAAAGATACAATACAAAGATCCAAATAACAACGGAAGCGGGTAGCGTCCGACTACGGACAAGATACAAATTGGACTAAGAGTCCTGAAGATAAGCAAAGGCACCATATCCCTGCCCAGGCCAAGCCTAGCCGGAGGGATTCCCAAGCTAACGTCGACAGACTTCAAACCTGTTGGCTGCATGTGGAATAGCAGACCCGAAGGGGTCAGTACTATAAACAGTACTGGCAAGTAATACTCACAAGATATCAAAGCTGGAATTCCGGGGAAGAGGGTTAGCGATTGAGGCAGCAAGCAGCACTAACAACTTATAGAGACACACTACAACATTCGTCTAATAGAGACAAGGTAAGAGAGCGCATAAGGGACCAACTATACTACTCACCAAACATAACCCAGCCGATTGTTACTCCTCGATCAACCCACGAGGAGCAACCCAAAGGCACGCACACGGTTGTTCAAGTTTTAAATCAGATTATTATTCATGTCATCTATCTTACTAGTCAAGTTATTATCATCATAAGGTGCAAGTTGTCTATGATCTTTTTAGCCAGCGCATTTCACCAAGTCGTCCATAACCGCGGACACGGCTTTTCGAAAAGATTTAACCCTGCAGGGATGCACCAATGAACCCACACGCATCGAAACACTCGCTTAGAGGTGTACCGGTGGAGCGTTCGACGCAATACTTCCCTTCAATACAAACAAGTCCAGGGAGCCACCTAGCTAGGACTGATCCACCTTGAGAGTCCGGCCGAAGCTTCGAGGTGGGCCTAACCGTTGCGAGGACGGCTTCGGGAGGGAACACTCATACGATTGCCCCTCCTTCCACACTCGATAAACGAACGTACCGCAAGCCCTACCGTAGTAACCACGTAACCATCATCATCTTACCTTCTCATCATCATCATCATAGTACGCGCGCAAATGGAAACACCCGAACTAGTTGTGGCTCCTGGACAAGTTTGAGGATCAGGTAATAGATTGCGGGGAGGTCCATAGAACTCCCACATGTGGTTAGTGCGCTCAGTCTTGGATCAGCGGAAAAGAACTCGGGTCCTAGGCGACACTAGCAGAACAAAACACCACGATTGGCCTTCTGCCGGTGCCTTATCTTTATTAAGTTATCCCATCGCAACAGAAATTAAAGATTACCATTTTAGTTGAGCCTAGCTACCATGTTATCAACAAGACTAGACAAAAAGATAACTGGACTGAAGCAAAGCACCTAAGCATGCACTACGACTCGCAAGGCTAACAAGGTAAACAAACAACAGGTTAATAGGATGTGGGGGTGTGGCTATATCATGGCTGCAAGGTAAACATGCATATAGGATCGAGACACAAGCATCGCGACATAAGGCTAGCAAGGAACAAAAGATAGGACGAGTAAGAGACAGAAAACAAGCAAAGATAACAAGGGAGTATCACTTGCCTGCAATCCGGTAGAGGTAGCAGGATCTGTCGTTGCTCACATCAACTCAACGTCCTATTCCCGAAGAAGCAACAAACACTGGAAACATAAAAGATGCATTTTACTACTACGGCAAAAGAAGCGGCATGTTGATGACAGATGCATGACAAATTAAATGTTGTCCAATTTTATTCCCTAACACATGGCAAAACATTTTAAATGGGATCGATACACAATATAGATGCACCGGACAAATCCCATAATTTAAAGTTGGATTAATTCGACTAAATGGAGAAAAAGTGCGATGTTAATTAATGATGCATGATTTTAGAAGATACAGATATATATGGTATAGGGTTAGGGTTGGGGTCACACATCGGAAACGAGGAACTTCGGATTCGGAACCACCGTCTTCGGGTCGTAGTCGAAGTAGTCGAGGTAGTCGAAGTAGTCGTTCATCCGGAGTCGAGGTAGTCGACGTCGTGGAAGTAGTCGTACTCGGGTCGTCGTCGTGGCGGATCTTGTCGTTCCGGGCTTCGGGGTCGACGGGGTTCACGATGGAACGGAGAACTCGGTTCACGACGGGAACGGCTTCACGACGGGAACGGCTTCACGACGGGAACGGCTTCACGACGGGAGCGGGATCGGGGAACGGAAACGGGGAACTTCTCCCGTCGGGAAACGACATCGGGAAACATCGGAGAACGGTCTTCACGACGGGAAACTCCGGGGAAAAACCATGACGGGGACGGCCGTCGGGGAACCGGGAAACACCGGGGACGGAGACGTCGGGAACGGGACCAGGAAAACATCGGGGACGCGTCGGGGAACCGGCTTCACGTCGGGGATCGCATCGGGGAAAACGAGGAACGCATCGGGAGACGCCGGGGATGGAAACGGGGAACTGCACGGGAAACAGACTAGGTGTAGCAGCTAGCTGGACACGCACAAACAGAGGCAGACCAGAGGTGGAGAAAGGGGCGTGCAGGCCTAGAGCAGAGGAGGTGCGCGGGACGAGCTGGGCAGACGCACAGGAGCCGACGGCGACGGGAGGATCTCGAGGGAAGAGGAAGCCGTGGAGAGGAGGGAGCCGAGCTCGGGCGGGCGGCCATGGGGAGGTGGCAGAGGAGGGGAAATCGACCACGGACGCGACGAGGGAGGCCGACGGGGCGGAGATAGGACGGCGGTGCAGGGAGCTTGGCATCGGGGCGTCGGGCGGCCGAGTGACGAGGAGCAGGGGGCGAGGAGGAGCGCCGGGCGACGTGGAGGAAAGAGGGAGAGGGGCAGAGGAACCGGCCGCAGGGGGCAGACGACGGCGGCAGCTCAGAGGAGAGGAGCAGGCGGCGGCCGGCCGCGGCAACGAGGAGGAGCAAGGGGAGGTCGGCCACGGGGAAGGGAGACCGGCCTGGCGGCGGGAGGATGACGACGGCCGCGGGAGGTCGACGACGGAAGGAGGAGGAGGTGCGGGGCGGCGTGCCGGAGCTGGGGAGGAGCGCGTCGGTGGGGGAGAGTGGTGGGTGGAGGGGATCGAGCGGGGAGGCGATGATGGTGGTGCGGGTGCGGGAAGGAAGAAGAAAAAGTGAGGGGAAAAAGGAGAGTAAAGAAAAAGAAGAAAAGAAAATAAAGGAAAGGGGGAGAGAGAAAAGAGAGAGGAGGGGGAAAAAGAAAAGAAAGAGGGGTGGAAGGACATGCCCGCGAAAATGGAAAAAGAGGAGAGGGTGGCTGCAAAAAGGCAGGGGGTGGGAAAGGAAAATAGCCAGGGGCAGGATTAGGGTTTGCTCTAGGGTTTTTCCTTAGCTGGCCTTTTGGGCCTAGCTAGCTGGGCTGCTCTCTCTCTCTCTAACTCAAAAACATTTATTTTCTTTTGTAAAATTTAATTTGGCAAATTAATTTTCGAAAACGGAGACGACTGTCTCAGTTAAAATATTTTCCGACAATTTTAGAAAAATAAAATAGGGTTTATTAAAAATAATTTTTGCGGTCAAAAACATGCAATGCAATGATGCTGATGTCATGATGATGCAAAAATAAAATAACAGGCAAAATCTAATTTGGGGAAAACCCCGGGGCATTACATTTAGCCTTCTGGGTTTTATCGAAGTCGTATATCAACAGCATGAATCTGACCGTCATACATCCTGCTTGTGAATCATCATATGCTGGTTTTTAGCCATCTCGGGCTTTATCGAAGTCGTATGTTGGCAGCATTAACTGGCCCAACATATAGCCTGCATGGGCGTCCTCATATACCGGTTTTTAGCCTTCTTGGGCATTACCGTAACGTTATGTCGGCAGCATTTAGCTGGACCGACATATAGCCTGCTTGGGCATTATTGTATACCGGTTTCTAGCCTTCTTGGGTATTACCGTAATGTTATGTCGGCAGCATTTAGCTGGACCGACATATAGCCTGCTTGGGCTTTATTGTATACCGGTTTCTAGCCTTCTTGGGCATTACCGTAATGTTATGTCGGCATCATTTAGCTGGACCGACATATAGCCTGCCTGGGCTGCTTTGACATATTGCCAACCTGGGCAATGTCTCATTGACATATGGTCAGCATGGGCTATGTCGATTTTCCGTAAAGCCTGCTTGGGCTGTTTTGACATATTGCCAACCTGGGCAATGTCTCATCGACATATGGCCAGCATGGGCTATGTCGGTTTTTGGACGCGGGGTCCACCAGATTTTGCTGGCATCATGGACATGAAGTCCACCGGCCTTGCCGGCATACATGGCGAACCGAGATATGTGGTGATCCGACGTTTTTGTCGATGCCATGATACTTGGCGATATGAACGGGTGATGCCGTGATTTTTGGCGAGCTGACATAAACAGCGATTCGGAGATATGGGTTGATGCCGTGATATTTGGCAAGCCGGCATAAACGGCGATTCGGGATAACCAACAAGATCGAGATTTCGATGATGAGCACTCACTCGGTTAGAACCGATACCACCATACCGGGTTAGTCCAAGCATATTTATAAAGAGTATTTAAACTTAACAACAACTTTGCTAACAGATGAATTTAATTTTAGCATATGACAGAATCAGCAGAACTACGCATGAAGATGCAGACTCGGTCTCAACCGAGTCCCCGAGTCACTTTTATTATCTAGGAGTAAACATAAAACTGACTGGCCGGCCAGTCCCCGGGTCAAGACATCTCGTTCCCGGGGAAAACATCTAAGCAAGATACAAAGGGGCAGTCCCCGAGTAACTTTTGAGGTTATCCTCTCTATGCTTGGTACTAGCATATACATGGTAATTACTTACATTGCCTTGTTGATGCGGACTTGAACGGAGAAGTGCAGGTTTGCCCCGTCCCGGGCGTCCAACAGAGTCGAAGACGAGCGAGACCTCTTATGTCGGCATATTATCTCGGCAATTATTTGCTTGCCTTATCTCGGCCAAGCTACTTCAGCTGGTCTACCTCCATCTGACATGACGCTTACGTCGGTGCCACAAAACTCAGCCGAGTTAATATCTTACTCGGTCATGCTTTTTACCAGGACACGACTCAACCGACTCAACCCGAGTCCTTCTTTTGCTCGGCGAGCATACTCAGCCGACATACCACTTCAGACCTTCTATCTTGGTGGCTGACTCTTTCCAGCCGACACATACTAACCGCCGAGATCTATCACTTCTTTTCTTCTATTTGTTATCTCGGTCTGCGCCTCAAAGCCGACACAGGCCTCTCTATAGCTTCTCTACTTTACTTTACCTGGCAACGATGCCACATCCCTCGGTGGCCATCATACCTCTGACCCGGTCTGCCGCCCGCAGGCGTGCACGGATGCAGAGTGCACCTAGACACGCACGGACGCGGCCGACACATAGCCGAGCAACGGTGATAGAGTTGATGTAGAGCCACCGGGCCGAGCGGGAAGGACGGCACAGATGCCGCAGTCCCCAGGTGCAGCCACAGCGCCGGTGACGAATAAGGAGTGAGCGCGCGGAGGCCATGTCGATGTCGAGCTCCCGGGCGAATCCGGTCACAGCGCGAAGCCGGTGGCGAGGATGCCGGGCTTGGGCGAAGCTGACCGAGGCGACGCCGGATCCAGGGTAACTGGTTGCGGGCAAAGCCGGACGTGGCAGAGCCGGCGCGGGGAAGACGCCGACGGCGGCGCGGACGCCGGGAGCGGCGATGGTCACGCCAGCCCCCGAGTGCCCAGAGCAACCAGCGAGCGCGGCGGCGATGTTGACGTAGAGCCGCCGAGCTAGCCAGAGGCACGGTGAGCCGACCGTAGCCTTGTTGACGACGTTGGTGCCGGTGACGAAGAGCTTGATGAAGCGGCCCGGCGAGCGGAAACCCCGCGACGCCACGCGAGGTGCTCGCCGGAGTCGATGAAGAAGGTCCCGTCCGAAATTAGCCCAGCAAGCGCCACTACCAGCCCCACGGTGGGCGCCAACTGTCGTGGTGGTGAACAACAGATGCCTAGGGGTAGGCTTAAGTTTGGGGCCGATGGACGCTAGAGGATTCGGGGCGGGATCATGCGTAGGAATACGCACACAAGGTGAAGCACACACGCGATTTACCCAGGTTCGGGTCCCTCGTGAGGAGGTAAAACCCCTACTCCTGCTTGTCTAGTCTGTATAACGATGGAGTATATCAGAGCTACAAGGTTGCTCCTGGAGCTGTTTATCCAGAGGAAGAAGAAGAGCTCGTAGGGAGCTGAGGGGAAAGTGAGACCCGGGTCGGGTGCTCCTGCCCCGCGCCGTCCCGCCTGTGCGCTACCCCTGGTGCTCCTTATAAAGGGGAGCCCAGGGGACAAGAGAAGGCCCACAGGTCACTATGCACGGCATGGGTCCAGCACTGTTGCCGGAATTGACTACTGGGGTCTTGTCCGCACTGTGGCCTATGTCACCACTTGTACTCTTGTCACATCCACGCTACTGTGGCCATGCCATCGTCTTGTCTTCTCCTGTGTGGCAGGGGCATCTTGTACTTGTCGAGGGAGCTTATGCCGGTCTGAGCCAGGGGCGTCCCAAGACCCGGCATCTGTGGAGAGTAGTCGATGAAGAGAACCGACATAGACTGTGCCATTGGTGGGCGTCTATGTCGGTCATGGAGTGATGAAGTGCCTCGTACGTCGGCCCGGGCTCGGGAGCGGAGAGTGGGCCGTCCGGGATAACTTGGTCAGCCGACATACGCTATGTCGGCCTGGAGTATCTTGGCAGTCTGGATGCCAGTCGAAGGAGATCCGGGGCGTACCGAGGTAGCAGTGCTTACCCGGCATAGTGACCCGGGCGCCGGCCCGGCCGGATGAGTGGCTAAGGTGAGTCGACCCGGGAGTGATGCTGCCATCATAAACCTATGTCGGCACGGCGGGATACCATCATGAGGAGCCGGTGCAGAGGATGTGGCCTGTGGGGTACGTCGGTGGTGGAGAATCGGCCCAACCGGGTTAAAGGATCCGGCATAATCCTATGCCGGATCAACGACCGGAATGTCGGCCTGGGCCATGACAAAGTTGGCTCAGGCTGCCCTCTTCTACTTTTCCTTTATCTTAAACGTATTCGCTTGTTGTCTCTTCCTTCTACTGTACCAACTCTGAGGTACCCGGGATTATATCCCCGACACCCGCGTCCATGAAGCCCCCCTGTGATCCCAGCGACGAAGCCACCCCGCGACGGCGGCCGGGGCAAAGCCCCCCCCCCCCGCCCCACGTGCGGGCGTCCACGAGGCCCCCCGCAGCACAAGCTGGCCTTTTTTTAGCTCCGAAAAGAGGTAGCGGTGGCGCATCTTGATGTAGGGTTGGCCCGATCTTCACGGATTTGGGGCGGAGAAAATGGATGAACACGAAGAACACAAAGGGGGAAACGGGGAATTCGTGGCAAACAAGGGAAAGATAACTAGCAAAACCTGTAAGGTCGATCACCCGGCAACAAACCCCAACGAGAAAGCCTCCGGATCTCACGAACCAAACCAATCTTACTCTTGATGAAATCAATTTGTCTTACTGGCTGGTCCACCAGTCCAATAGATCCTAGCAAGGAAGATTGGCTATTCCCTACTTGAATCTCTAGGAGAAAGAGTAGGCAAACATAAGAGGAACCATTGATACGTCGCAAACGTATCTACTTTTCCAAACACTTTGCTATTGTTTTGCCTCTGATTATTAATGAATTTGTTTGGAACTAACCCGAACTGACGTTGTTTTCAGCAGAATTGCATTTGGTGTCTTTCTTTTGTGCAGGGTTCAGAAGTTCGCGGAAAATTCCAGAAAAATTATAAAAAGTATTTTTGAGGGAAAAGAGCCAGGGAGCCAGAAGACCGCGAGGGGGGGCCACCCCAGGAGCAGGGGTGGGTCCCACCCGCGGGTGGGGGCCAGGCCGCGGCAGGAGGCCGCCCCTGCCCCTGGGACCTCGTCTCTCGACCCCCCTTCGCTTATAAGCACCCTCTCGACCTAAAACGACGGGCCCCCGAACACTTTTTCCAGAAACCTTACGGAGCTCCGCTGCCATCACGAACCCTAAATTTGGGGTCCAGGATCGCTGTTCCGGCACCCTGCCGGAGTGGAGATCGCCGCCATCGTCACCGCCAACGCTTCTCCATCAACCATCCATGTCGTACCCCTCTATGTGTGAGTAGTTCCCTGCTGTAGGCAAGGGGATGGAAGGGATTGAATAAGATTGCTCATGTAATTCGATGCCAAATTGTTAGGGCACGATGCCTAGTATCCTCTATTTGTGTTAATCATCGTTGGTGCAACTAGTTATGCTTAATGCTTGTCACTTTGGGCCCGGGTGCCATGTTTTCATATCTGAACACTTATGTTTGCATGAGTATAATTGTTGTTTGGATCCTATCTACTAATTGTATGCACTTGTTGTCAACCGGAACCGGAGACCCCGAGTGACAGAAATGGGGACATCGATGGGAATGGTTGGCAACTCGAGGGTTACATGTATTCATTGTGTGTTAATGTTTTGATCCGGTGTTCTATTAAAAGGAACACCTTAATTGCCATTTGTTTCTTAATTGGCCCGGCTGAAACCGGATGGCCGGACAAAAGATGCTGTGCAAGTTCTTATTGCAAGCACGTACGGCTAATTTAGGAATATATGCCTATGATTGTTTGATACTTGGATGCTATTTATATGTTTATTTGCTTCGTGCTTAGTTATGTTCATTTCATGAGCTATCTTATTCATGCAACGCCCGTCTATCTGTCCCTATGCCTACGGTGTTTTAATCCCGCTGTTTACAATCATTACTTTTACCGTTATCATTGCTGTCTTTATTTTACTACTGCTGTTACTATTCTACTGCTGCTATCGAATCACTGTTACTACTGATAAATTGCTTCAAGAGAAATCCTTTTCAGGTGTTGTTGAATTGACAACTCAACTGCTAAGGCTTATAAATATTCTTTGGCTCCCCTTGTGTCGAATCAATAAATTAGGGTCACTGTTACAACTGATAAATTGCTTCAAGAGAAATCCTTTTCAGGTGTGGTTGAATTGACAACTCAACTGCTAAGGCTTATAAATATTCTTTGGCTCCCCTTGTGTCGAATCAATAAATTAGGGTCAAACTACCCGCGAAAACTGTTGCGATCCCCTACACTTGTGGGTCATCAACCATCTCCACAAGCGGAGGGGAAAGGAGCAAAGCTCTCAAGTCTAAAATCAAATCTAACCCTAGAACTGAGCCCTTGGTACGGTTTTATAGTCGAGGGCGAAGAGGTAAGTGGCAAGGTGAGTTACATGGGCCGCAGCCCGTTTTTCTGCTCGCAGGCAGGGCGTCGGATCATGCGGCGTTTCTCGTGCCGGACGGTCCGGCGGTTGCCGGATGGTCTGGCCCGTGGTGCTTGACGGTCCGGCACCTGTCGCTTCAGAGGCGCGCGCGCAGTGGAAGAGGTGCTGGCTCCAGGCGCCGGATCGTCTGGTGGAATCCACCGGATGGTTCGGCGTCGACGGGTCTTGGGTAACAGAGAGCCGCCAGAGGGGTGCCGGATGGGTCCGGCACCTGTCCGGCGCGTCGGACGGTCTGGCAACTTGCGCCGGACGATCCGGCGAGCACGAGCGTCGCCTGGAGCAGGGTCGTCCCCAGGTGCCGGACCGTCCGGCGTCTTGTGCCAGATGATCCGGCGACTGGGGCTGGTCCCTTTGTCTTCTCCTCCTCTGCCCCGTCGCATTGGCCTCCTTCTTGAGCTTCACCGGTATCGCCTTGGGTCTCCTTTGGGTGTCTGACCCTGAGTACACAAAGTGTAGGGGCATGAGGTAGCATGCCATCCAAGGGGGTGACAAAGTCACACATCGAGAGGAGTGAGTTCACCTTTTCTTGGATCGCCTTTGCACGTGCTCTAGTCATTGGCCCTATGGGTGTGTCTTGAGTGTCGATGGACGGATGTGGGTCTACATCACATCTTCTCCCCTGCGCCACGGCTATGGTGCTACTCGTGTTGTGGTAGTCCGTGGCGCAGGAACCTGCACCACGATTACCCGAAATAGGTGTGCCACGGGTAGCGTATTCTGTACTAGTGCAAGCACGACAGAGGAAGACGGGGCTGGGAGACCAGAGATAGGGTCTCCCCGTACATTAGCCAGGTGGGTGGCATGGACCTGCATCTTCCAATCAACAACTGGTTTCTAGATCAAGCACCATAGTCAAGGGTAGACACAGACATATAACGTTGTATTGTGAGAGGCAGATTTGTGTCGGTCACCATGGTCGGATGGCCTACTGCGTTCGGTAAAACAAAAAAAGAGAGAGGGGAGAAAAAAGGGTTGTCTGGCAGGTGGAAGAGCTCCGTCAGCGCCTGGTCTAATCAGCATGGACTCATCCCCCATCCATGGTATTTTTCCCCCTTGAGTTCACTAGGTGGACGCCGTCGATTTCGAACTATAACTCGAGACCACCTCAAGGTTGTCTATGGAAACACGATGGGAGGGCCCTGTGGCGGTGAACGACGAGAGACGGGGCATAGGACGTTAACGATTGATGCGTAGCAGGAACACCGGAGGTGGACAACGAAAGAGCGCCGAAGTGTTCAGAACATGACAACTGTCTTAGGGGGGAGAGAGAGAATGAAGAAGGATGAGGGAGGAAAACCGCATGAAAAACGCCAATGCGGTGAATGTGAGAGCAACTCGGAGTGATAGTTGATGAACCTTAGGCTTTTCCATAATTTTAAGTTAATCTACACCGTTGTCAACACTAAAATACAAAAGGATTCTATCCGTCTGTTAAGTTTTGAACTCCACGGGAACACACAGATTGGCGCGGACCATTTAGTTTAGATGCGTATAAACATTTCGTACGTAGATATCATGTGCGTTTTCTTTTCTGCCCAACTTATCTTGTACAGTAGATTTCTCTATCTCTACTGAAGACAGAAATTGCAGAGAAGGTAGAGGGCAATTTCCATGACTTGAGCAGCAATTCAGAAGTGCCAATCCATCCAGAGATTAGAGAGGTGTGACGATCCATACGGCCGAACCTTCCGTTCCTTCCTTCCCAAGCACCACCACGATGACACAGTCTGTGCCCACTATAAGATGATGACTCCACCTTGCATTCGCAAAACTAAAAAGGCTTCAGTGTCACCTTCGAATTCAAGATCGGAACAGCACCACGCGATCGCCATGGATACGTGGCACATCTTTCTCCGCACGATACTGCTCGCGATCCCGCTGATCCTACTCCTCCCCATCTTCCGCGGCGGCAAGACCGGCCAGCGCCGCCTCCCGCCTGGGCCGCCGGCCATACCGGTGCTGGGCAGCGTTGTGTGGCTGACCAACTCGCCCGCCGATGTGGAGCTCCTTCTACGGCGCCTCTTCGTACGGTACGGCCCCATCGTGTCGTTGCGCGTCGGGTCACGCCTCGCCATCTTCGTCGCCGACCGTCACCTCGCGCACACGGCGCTGGTCGAGCGCGGCGCCGCGCTGGCAGACCGTCCGGCTCTCGCCTCTGCCGGGATCCTGGGCGAGAACGACAACCTCATCACGCGCGCCAGCTACGGGCCCGTGTGGCGCCTCCTGCGCCGCAACCTCGTCGCCGAGACGCTGCACCCGTCTCGCGTCCGCCTCTTCGCGCCCGCGCGCGCCTGGGTGCGCCGCGTTCTCGTCGAGAAGCTGCGGGACGACTCCGCCGGCGGGGCGGCCGTCGTGGAGACGTTCCACTACGCCATGTTCTGTCTCCTCGTTCTAATGTGCTTCGGCGAGCGGCTCGACGAGGCCGCCGTGCGCGCGATCGCCACCGCGCAGCGGGACCAGCTTATCTACAGGTCGAGGAAGATGGCCGTCTTCTCGTTTCTGCCTTCGCTCACCAAGCACCTCTTCCGCGACCGCCTCCAGAACGTGAAAGCCATGCAGCGCCGAAAGAAGGAGCTGTTCGTGCCGCTGATCAACGCTCGGCGGGAGTACAAGAGCCGCGGCGGCGAGCCCAGGAGGGAAACCAGGTTCGAGCACTCGTACGTGGACACCCTGCTCGACATCAAGCTCCCCGAGGAGGGAGACCGCCCGCTCACAGACGACGAGATGGTCAACCTCTGCTCCGAGTTCCTGGACGCCGGGACCGACACCACCTCCACCGGGCTGCAATGGATCATGGCCGAGCTGGTCAAGAACCCATCAATCCAGGAGACCCTCTATAAAGAGATTACCGCTACTACCGGAGACGATCAGGAAGACGTGTCCGAGGAGGACTTCCACAAGATGCCGTACCTCAAGGCGGTGGTCCTCGAGGGCCTCCGGAAGCACCCGCCGGCGCACTTCGTGCTGCCGCACACGGCGGCGGAGGACGTGGAGGTCGGCGGGTACCTGATCCCCAAGGGCGCGGCGGTGAACTTCATGGTGGCCGAGATGAGCAGGGACGAGCTGGAGTGGGAGAAGCCCACGGAGTTCTTGCCGGAGCGGTTCCTGCCGGGCGGCGCGGGCGAAGGGATCGACGTGACCGGAAACCGGGGGATCAAGATGATGCCGTTCGGCGTCGGCAGGAGGATCTGCGCGGGGCTGGGCATCGCCATGCTACACCTGGAGTACTTCGTGGCCAACATGGTGAGGGAGTTCGAGTGGCACGAGGTTCCAGGCAACGAGGTGGACTTCGCCGAGAAGCTGGAGTTCACCGTCGTCATGAAGAAGCCGCTGCGCCCGCGCCTAGTGCCCCGAAGGACCTAAGACCAAATCTACAAACCAGTAGTCCATTCCTATCATATCCTTCTGTTGTTCTCGCTTAGTTTTAGTTCATGTTGATATGGAATAAATTTATTATTGCTGACCGTCGACAAAATGAGATGATTTGAATTTTGAAGTACTTGATTGGGTTGCGTGTTGAGTCTTGAGTGTTGACTAGTTCATTTTTGTGTTGCTGCTATCGACAAAGTTGCAGTCAGAGGCCAGTTTCCTATGTTGGTTCACTGCGCAAGCAGCAGCTTAGATTGCCTGCCCGATTGAATTTGTCATGGTCAAGATGGAGGTTACTGACACGGATGCGCAAGAGCTCGAATAGCATGACCTGGGTGGCTGAGTGCATAAGGCAGAGGAAGGTTTATGTACATGAGCGGGTGCTCGTAAAGCATGACGAGGATCGATCGAAGAAACGGAGGAAGGAAGTGCATCATTGTGTCAGAGATATCACCTGACCATTTCGTGTTGAGGGGAGGAAGGAACGGGCACGTTGTAAATAATGTTGAAGTTGTGCTAAAGAAAAGCGTCATTTCAATCGGTCATGACTAGATAGGACGTCCACTTAACAAACGAAGAATTTGGACCTATACACTTTTCAAAGAATTGGAACTAATCTAAGACGTGTGAAACATGACATTTTACCCAGAAAAAAATAGACGCCATGGAATGGTTCGTTGAAACGTCAGGAGACTGGGTAGTCTAGAACTCTAGATAGCGAAAGATATGCATTGAGAACTCATTGCCGGCCATCAATTGGGCTTTTTTTTTGCACCCCTGTTGTTTTAACGATGAGACAAAATTCATGGAAATATATGATTTCAAATTATTGTTTTCTGGGAGAGGGCATAGAAGGCGCGGCTAGATGAAGTGGTCCCTTGTTGGTCTAAACTAAAGAACGACCAGATACTAAGTTGGAATGAGCCTTTCTGTAACATCCCAAGTTTTCCCAATTTTTGAAAATTCAGAAAGATTAAAAACTTTTTGAAAATTTATAAATATTTTGATTTGAAAATAAAAAATCATGCATGCATGCATCATCTTCTTGCTTGTTTGCATTTAAAAATTTCAAAAGTTGGAATTGTATTTCCACTTTAAACCCTATTTGAGAAAATATCATAAAGGGCCACTATTATGCTCTATATTTGATTTTGAATTTGATGATTCTTTTGATGTGTTGGCCAAATTAGTACCTAAGTGTTCTATATTGATGAAGTCTTCCAAAAGGTATTTTCTCAAATTAACTGCAAAAGATTTGATCTTATTTCGAATTTGGAAAATAGCTCAAATTACCATTTAAATGCCCAAGGGTATTTTGGTAATATAAATTTTGTAAAATATTCCCAAATAGTGTATTTGAATAAATATTTTTTTTTCAAATTTATTCAAATTGGTTTGAAGCAATTTGGATGAGTATTTCAAAAGTTATGTTTGTTTTCAGAAAATTAGAAAAGGATAGAACAAAAAAAAATGGAGAAGGACTAGCCCGAGCCGGCCCACTCCATCCCTTGCGCGTGCGCAGCCCGGTAGCCGGCCCAGCAGCAGCCCATGAACCTCTCACCCGCTGACAGCCCGGGTCCACCCGTCAGCACCATCAAGACGACGTCGCCATCCCAAAAATCATGCCCGCGCCAGCTCTCCACACCCGTGACCGTCGCCCCATTGATTGCTCCCCTTAATGGCCATTAAACGGCACCCCGAGCGCGGCTATAAGAAGCCCTCGTTGCCCTCCGCTTTTCCCCTCTCCTTCCCATCCAAACCCCGCTACCAGGCCGTCGTATTTTGCCGCCGGAACTCCGCCGTGCCACCACTGTATTTCTCCATTTTCGGCCACCTCGGTGAGTGACGCTGCTCCTTTTTGCTCCCAATCACCTCCCCTCGCTGTGGCGCACCTCCCCGACCCCATGTTCTATTTCTGTCGCAGCCTAAACGAGCAGCGCGTGCTCGACCCGAAGGTCACCGGCACCGCTGCAACTCCGGTCGCTCCTCTCCGCCGCCCCTGGACACGTTCGTCTCCTTCCTCTCGCCACAGTCTCCGCCACGTCACGCTTCACGTCGTCGTCACTTTCCCGGAGCACAAGAACGACCAGAGCGACGAGCACCTCGACACCCGAGCCGCCCGCCGCCGCGTCTTCTGTCTCCGGCGACCAGCACCACCGCAGGTGAAACCCTAGCTTTCGGACCGCCCGATCTAAAATCAATGGTCAGGATTAGATCCCACTAAGCGAATCGGTATGGATCAATTTGGACCTTTAGATCCAGATCTGGCGACCCAGATCTGTCCGAGCTGAGCCGTGGCTTAAGCTGAAGCCAAGCCGAAGCGGAGCCGAGCCCAGCCAATCACAGTCTGCCGCGTGGGCCTGCCTATTTTCTGTATTTTCGCTGAATTATTTATTTTGGCAGTTTTGCAGAAAAGACCCTAGAATTTAGAATTCTTATATCTTTTTATCTACTTTGCCAAATTCAAATATTTTATATATTTGGAATCCTTAGAACATGTAGAATCTTTCTGACATTTTAGTTTTCTATTTTGACAAGTTTAAATTTATTCAAATTTCAAATGTGATATTTGAGTAAATTTGTCATAACTTTAGTTTAAAAATAGATTTTTGAGTGAATCCAATTGTGTTAGCTTTGTATAGATGGCCCCTATCTTGACTAATTAGGAACTATTCCCAAAAGTTCTCGTCTCAATCTTCTCCTTTCCTTTTCACTACATGAGGGTCGAGGACAGAATGGGTTGATTGAGTCTTGTGGTGAAAGTGCACAACCTCTCGAGAGTGTCAAACTATGATCATAGCCGTGTCCCCCGGTTACGGAAAATTCTGAGCAGCTGGACAAGGAAGACAACAGAAGAATCTCATCATGCCAACTTCTTAAATAAAATTTGTTAGTGAACAACAATAAGTGACTCACCGGAGTTTACCGTGTGTAGTCACCTGACACACTGGAGTTTACCAAGTGTTGTCACGGTTATGCTGGAGTTTCCCACTGTTACCAGTTACTGAGTAAAAATGTTTATATAGGATAAAACTTGCTTTACGCAAAGAGCCTTCAAAACTCCACCAGCCAGATAGGCATATAGTTGATAGAAGTTTTCCTCTATGAGTCCACAAGTATCACTTGCCAGATCCATTCATATGGTTCTGACCAATTTTTGGCTGCAACGCTTTTACTGTTGCAGGTTGTCCTGACGATAAGTGAGGAATCGATTAAGGGTTTCGAGTCTTCAACCAACATGCTCGCCTGTGGCTGCATCAAGATGATGAGGACTCCATGCTTTATGTTGTTTTCCGCTGCTTAACTCTTTCAAGCTAGCTTCAAGCTATGCACCTTGTAATGAATATTTATAAATTCTGCATCATTCGTATAATAAATTGATACAATGTTATGATATTCATCGTAAACTGTGTGTGCTAGCGATTCGATCCAGGGACTAGCACTATATACAGGGATCTTGCCTATTTTTAAGTGCAGGTCCGCTACACTTTCTGTGGTGATTGGGAGGTACCTCCTGGCCAAAATATATGTAGGTCCTGAGAATCGGCTGTTGATTTCTTGAAGGTAGTATCGTCATTTCTGTTTTTTTCCGTTCCCCTCAACCGGTCAAGCCTAAACACCACCCCGAAACACCGCATGTATGGCGCATCAACCACCTCCCATCCCGACAATGATGGACAACCACTCGGTGCTTGATTTCCGTCAGGCAACTGCTAGACCGATGATCTTTTACATAACCTTGCTTCCTCCCCCTGCGGTCTCCTACCCATCGAAGCTCACATAAGCGACTCATCGGTGGCTGGTCTAGCCAGATGCAATGAAGAAAAGATAAATCTCCTCGTTGTGGACTTAACCAACGGCAACAAATTGCACCGCACTTCTCCTCTCACCATCGTGAGTCGATTCTCTCATTCTCTTCTGCCTCAACAAACACTACTTTGGGTCTACACCGTCAATGTTGGTCATTTTCACGTTGACCGTCTCAACCTTGCCTTAAGTGTGTTGTGCAGGTGTGCACATGTGTCAGCCCTCTCAGCCTTGGAGTTCACCGTACCACTCGACTTCACCCTCATCAGGGGATTGCTGGCATGGTGTTCATCATCGTCACGACATGTTTTTTTTGGCAACAGATTTATAGGTACTATGAGGCTAAGAAGTCAATTTGTAGCACACAAGGGACACATCGATGTATATCGTTCGTGGCCTCGGATGAACATGGGGAACAATCTTTGCTCCAGTTTGGTGGTGGTGTTAATTGATTTGCCAATAAGTGTACTCAAGATGTGGGTATGCATATGCAGGACGGTTGTGTCTTTTGTTGGAGTAGTGTACTTCGACATTATAGACACAACATGCTGGGAGTTACAATCCCATGTTAATGTGTGTAATGACCGGGGTCGGTTAAAGGGGTACATGGCATGGTAAGGAATGCCATGATCTAGTAGAGGAGCACACAGTCTTCAATAGGACATTCTTGTACCTTAGTCAGGAAGGCCTCATCCCCATCGGCGGACTACTCACGTCGTAGAGGACATCAACGACCTTTTGGTAAAGCCATGACAAATAAAATGTGTGACTTCATCAGGTCAAAGTCTCTTCGCCAAGGAGAGTCCCCTTCAACGGAAGACCTTCCTAGATCACACAGGTAAACATGTTGGAATTATCCTTCAATTCTACATTCTTACTAACATTTGCAGAACAACATTGAGACATACCATCTAGGTCCAGGACATCCTCATAGACCCTTCATCCAGACAGGACAAGCCAAGCAGGACCTCCCAGCCAGGTCGTGAGTGCCCATAGACTTACTGTCCGAGTCGGAAGAAGTCATCAAGCCCATCAGAAGAAGGTCATTCAGGAGCAATGCATCTTTCGCAATGCATCGAGGGCTTGTCGGAGATAAGTGGGTCTAAAAATTATTCAACATTTTTGTTTCACTTGGTCTAAAATTCTTGCTCTACATGCAGTCATGTTTTTATTACTTTACTGCTAGTTTTTCCATGTCAACTAAAAGTTAGTCTCGCTTTATAGTCTTGTTGTGTTCCACACCAGCTGAAGTTTTTATTTACTTTGGTCAACCAAAAAATCATTCTTGTGATTTATTCCGCTCCTGCTAAAAGTTTGTTCAACGTAGTTTAATTTGTTTTCACTCATAGTCAGCTTTTGTTCTCATGTCTTTGCATACTATTCCTATGGTATCATTTTTGTTTCACTTGCACATGTTTTTTCTTGGGCAATAAATTTTGTTTAATTTCATCCAAAGATTTAATTTCCACATAAAGTCGTTGAAAGAACAACTATGCCCGAGATGTCGCCTAGAGGGGGGTGAATAGGCGATTAAAACTTTTTCTAATTAGGGGCTTGATAATTGCGGAATAAAACTATGTGTTTAAATTAACAAGCCAACAACCTAATATGCTAGGGTTACCTATGTGCACCAACAACTTATGCTAAGAAATTCAAGCAACAAGGAGATAGCAAGATATGAACTTCAAGCACGAAGGCTATCACAATGTAAATTGCATAAGTAAAGCTCGGGTATAGAAATAACCGAGGCACGTGGAGACGAGGATGTATTCCCGAGTTCCTCCTTGTTAAGGGAGTACGTCTCGTTGGAGGGGTGTGAGCTCGCCACAAGAGGCCTACTCAAGATGCCACAAAGGCCTCACCCTATTCTCCGATGAACCTCACCCAAGGGATTGGTTCACCTTCCACTATCGGAATCCTTCGAGGCGGATTCCGGAGCCCTTTACAACATCTCTTGGGGCACACACCCACAACTCAATTGGGGGCTCCCAAACTCGTGCCGAAGCTTCACAACTCGAAGACTTCGCGGCACCTCCAAACCGTCTAGGGTACACAATGCACCCAAGAGGCACAAAGCTCTTGGGGACACAATGCACCCAAGAGTAACAAGCTTCTCAACGTCGATCTTCACGTATCACCGTAGGGAGAGCAACCCAATGCAACCAATGCAAGAGGCAAGAACACACAAAGTGGTCAAGTCCTTCACTCCCAAATTCCAACCAAGCAACAAATGCTTTGGGGGGAATAAGAGAGGAAGAACAAAGGGGATGAACACAAAGCAACCCCAAAATCTAGATCCACTAGTTTCCCTCACTTAGAGGGGATTTTGATTGGTGGAAAGGTAGATCCAGATCTCCTCTCTTGAATCCCTAAGTTTGGGCAAGAATCATTGGAGGGATGGAGAGGAATCAAGCTCACAAAAAGTGCAACAATGGAGGAGAGAGAGGGAAAAACGAGCTCAAGAAGTTGGGGGCCTGTTGGGGAAGAAGGCCCCTTAAGTAGGTCACCCAAAAACTTACCGTTACGGTCAAAATCGCGCCCAGGAGCGGTACTACCGCTGGGCCAGCGGTACTACCGCCCCGGGTGATTTCGGGCGCTCAAACGCGCGCGGTACTGGACTCCCGGCGGTACCGGTACGGTACTACCGCTGGGCAAAAAACTGCAGGACACCCGGTACGAGAAAAATCATAACTTAATCATCCGGACTCCGTTTTCGATGATCTTGGGCTCGCTGGAATCGTAACGAAGAGTTCAACAAGATCATGCAGAGAAACATCATTGTCCATCATTTGAGGAGGAAATCATAAGGAGAGAGTTTGACCTCTCTAAAAGGACATGCCGGGAAAAACCTCCCTTTTTGAATACCGGGAAAACCGTATCTTTTGCAATTGAAGTCCGAAAGAGGTAAAACCAATTTTGTTGGAAAGAGGACAACAAAAGCAACCTTTGAAAAAGGCAAACAAGCAATGGAGATTTTGCAATGAGATGGAAGATATAAATCTTCCGCATGAATGAACCGGCAAAATCTCCACTACCGAAAACACAAGAGCAGACGCAAATGCAAACCTGTTTCGGTGACCTTGGCTTTGTCATGACAAGCATGACAAGCACCAAGACCACACCACGATAAGATCCAAATAAGAACCAATAAAGATGATTGCATGGATGCAAAGGTTTGAGCTCTCCACGAACGATACGATCACGATACTCGGTCGAGAGCCCCTCTTGATAGTACGGCTATCTATCCTATAATCCGGTCTCTCACTAAACATCATGAGACCGGTAAAATAAAAACCCTATCAAGATCATACCTTTGCCTTGTGCATTAATCCACTTGAGGTCTCCCCAAGGCGAACCAACTTCTTGATTGCGCCTTGCTTGATGAAGATTCGCATGACGCTCCCCCATACACCAAGATGGGGAAAGCACTCCTTCGGCATATCTTCACTTGGCCTTTCTCTTGATGACGAACACTGTCGAGGTTGGGGCTCGGCAATTCACAAGGTTAGGTACCCCGGGTTGATTGAGGGGAAGAGAGGATGAACGTTGGTGATTACGACGGCTAACAGGGGGCGAATTTACCCAGGTTCGGCCCCTCGAGATGAGGTAAAGACCTACTCCTGCTTGTCTGATATTATCGAGGTGGCTACAATGGCGAGATGGCAATCTCGCTAGGGTTTGCCTGTGTGTTTCTTGCCCTAGGTGGCGCACCCTCCTGGCCTTTATATCACAGGCCAGGTCTCGGGTGGACGGTGCGGATTGCACATTACAGGATAAGGAAAGTCTCATCACCGATCTAACCGGCTACTTGGGCCTCACGGTGCACTTCATGGGCTTCAATGGGCTTCCCTTGGCGTGACCCAGGTACCACCACCGTGGGGTACCCGAAAGGTAGCCCCACGACAGTAGCCCCCGAGTGCTTAGTCGAATCGCAGAGTCGAGTAAAGGACTCCTTCCTCCGGGCACGCCATCTGGTTCCTTTATGAGTCAACCTTCGAGCGTATTTGCCTTGAATCATCGGGTGTGCCGCATGATCTTCTTGATTCGCCAACTTTCGACTGTCGTTGTCCTTAGTCATCGGGTGCGCGAACAGCGCTCCCGATGGGAGTAGCCCCCGAGATTAATCTGAATTGCTTGCAATTGAGGTTAAACTCAATTTTTCTTTAGTCGAAAAGCCCGCTCCCGATGGGAGTAAGAAGATGTCTCGAAATACCCGAGTCAAAAACTGGCCTTGCTCGACTTACTCTGTACTCAGCCTTGATGGCCTACTGAAGTGGCTTAAACTCAGCTCTTAAAGCTTACTGATTGTTCGTCCACTCGAATGATAAATTCGGGTATCATCAGCTTGTAAAGCTTACTACGTACTTGTCTTACTCGAATGGATTGTCGAGTGCTCTGCCGGATCGTTGGCTTACTTGATACGACTCCGTAGTGACGTCAGGGATGACATCAGTGATGACGCTTCCTGGCACACTCTGCGCCCGACGGGACGTGACGAAGTGGGCCCACTGTCACAGCGGCCGCTGATGAATTTGGACCGTTGGGCGCGAAACTTTCGCGGGATAATGATGACGCCTTGATTCCCGTGCGTAGTGGGCGGCGTGGCCGGCGACGGTTGCCCTCTCCGCGCGACACGTGGACGGCCGGATGTTGTCCTCGATTACCGTTCCACGGAGGACGGCCTAGATGAACCGTCCCCGCGGTACATATTTTCCACCGCGACGGTGAAACAGTTCACTCCATCTTCATTCTCTCGCCATCTCCGCAATCTTCTCCGCCATTGCTGTCCTTGCGCCCAGTTCTCCCGAGCTTTCTCCATTCCCTCGAGCGAGGATGGGCTCGAAACGAGCGAAGACCACCGAGGGCGCCGCCGCCGCCGCCGATGCAGGCATTAAGAAGGTGGAAGGCGACTGGGTGAAGTCGTCGGTGAAGAAAGCCGATCTTGAGAGCCTCCGCGCGCAGGGGCTGCTGCCGCCGGCGGACCAGGCGGCCGTGCGCGCTCCGGGAAAAGAGGTACTCCCCTCTCCTCGCGATGGGGAACGCGTTTGCTTCGTGGAGTTCCTTCCACGGGGTTTCGGGTTCCCCATCCACGATTTTGTTCGTGGTCTCATGTTCGCTTATGGGATTCAGATCCACGATCTGACTCCCAACAGCGTCTTGAGCATCGCGAGCTTTATCGTGCTCTGCGAGTGCTTTTTGGGAATCTCTCCCAACTGGCTTCTCTGGAAGTCTCTGTTCCTCGTTCGCAAGAACGTTGGGAAGTCGAAGCAGGTCTACCCAGTCGGCGGCTTCAACATCCAAGTGCGTGGCGACACCACGTTCTTCCAGATGAAGAAATCCGACTCCGTCCAGAATTGGCGGAGGAAGTGGTTCTACGTCAGGTGCGACCAAGAAGGCCTTCCCGACTTCGCGGCTGACCGCGCGTTGCAGAAGACGAAGGCGTGGGCGCACCCGCTGTCCAAGGAAGATAGGGAGGCGACCAAGCCGCTGCTGGCGCTCCTCCGCGAACTTCTGAAGACCCTTGGTCGCGAGTCGGGTGGGGTGCACCTCATCGCGACCTTCTTCAGGCTCCGAGTGCAGCCGCTCCGCCGCCGCGCCCAGCCAATGTGGGCGCGTGCATCCGGCGATGAACTTGATGACGAAGAAGTCGAGTCGAAGGTGAGGAGCATCACCAGCCTCCGAGCCGCAGACACATGCAGCGTCAAGTGCCCGGTGCAGCCATATGGCCTCGACAATCCTGTGCCTGAGGTAAGTGTCTTGAACCTTGCTCGTCTTGGGTTTTCTTCAGTCGAATCTTATTGCTTGACTCGAATTTTTTGACAGGGTCGTTCCAGCTTTGTTAGCCTTCCTCCGCTGATGGAGAACGGTCCTCACGCTGAGGCAGAGGTCGTGAAGGAGGACGAGGAGGATGACGACGAACTCCCTTCCGCCAACTCTCCGAGCGAAGAGGTGGAGGAGGATGATGAAGACGAAGAGCCGCTGCAGAAGCGGCGAAGGCGAAAGAGTGGCGAGTCCGCTTCGGCTTCGTCACCCGCAAAGCAGGTGGAGGTGGAGGACGTGGACGAGGCGAGCGAGTCGTCCTCGGGTGCCAGGTACACGAGCGACCCGACAGAGCCTTTGGTCGTGCCTCCCCTTAGCTCTGCGCCACCGACTAGGTTCGCGAGGTTGCCCTCCGTCTCCCTGGGCAGCGATGATGATCAGGACGTCACCAGGTTAGTCTTTCAGCCATCATCTTGTTTTGTCGAGTGCCCTTTTTGCCTTTGCGAGTATTTGAATTGAATTATCCTGTCGCAGCAACCGTACTGGCGCTGTCGGTTCTTCGCCTCCAGAGATGGAGCACACGTCTGCTCCCGTGTTCGAGCAGACCGCGAAGGCGACCGATGAGGAGCCGCGGGCGGGCGATGTGTCGACTTTGAAGGCTTCGACTTCCTCCGTGCCAGAGAAGACTGTTGATGCGACCTCGGTGGACGCTGGATTGCTTGAGCATGTAAGTGTGCTTTACCTCAGTCTGTAAGATCTGTATCGGGTGCGCGAACAGCGCTCCCGATGGGAGTAGCCCCCGAAGATGTGCGTGACTAGAATAGTCGGGCACAGATTAATATCTTGTTCTTTCCACAGCCATTTTGTCGCCAGCTGATGGAGGGAGCCGCAGCCTTCGTGCGGATGGAGAAGGAAAAGGATCGACTCCACGCTGCTTTGGAGCAAGCTAATAGTAAGTACTAACCCTTGTGTTCGAGAGGTACTGCGACTATCTTCATTGTTGACTTTGCTCCGGTGATCCATAGGCGAGAAGGAGAGCATGGCGAAGCGGGTCGCGGAGCTGGAGAAATCCCTGGGTGCAGCTCAAAAGCGTGAGCGAACCCGGGGTGATCTAGAGAAGACCCAGGTTGAACGCTTGCTCGCACTCGCCAATGTAATCGGAGGTAAGTATCTCGGCTCATTGCCTACTTTGTCTTGTGTCGACTTCTGATGTCTTACAAGTGTGGTCCTCTTCGTTGTTCAGAGCCGTGCGGAGGCGCTCCTCCAGAAGAGATTTCCAGTGAGAATGTCGACCTGGAGAAAGCTGTTGGCTTCGTTGACCGCGCCCATGCGTATGCTTCGACTGCACTGCAGCAATCTTCGGCGGCGCTGCAGAAGTCGAAAGATGCCTTGGCGAGTGTGCACCGGAGCATCTTCCCCGACCAGCCGTCGCCGGTCGATGTTGATGCGCTTGCGGCTCCGTTTGAAGGCGAAGCGACCACCCTGGCGGACTTCACGCGTGCTCAGACGGTACGCGGCTCAGAGCTCACTTTCCAGCTCCTACTTGGTCACCAAGTCGCAGGTGACTTTGAGAAGGTTGTCAACGACTTCCCTCGGAGGCCTGATGGCAAGACCGCGTCCCTTAGCTCTGTGAAGGCGCGGGCGAGTCAGCTGGCTGCGAGGCTGGTTGCCACCTTCGAGAAGAGAATCGCCAAGGCTGCAGAGTTGGCCGCTAGGAAGGGCCGTTCTCGGTCGGAGTCTGCCATGTAGTTTCCTTTGTTTTAGGGTTCTTCTTCTTTTGAACTTGGTCTGTAATGAAACTCATGATCTTCGAAGTCTTTTGGCCGCGAACATGCTAGTGTCAAAATATAATCTTTGTTTTCCAGTCTTGTGTCATATGAATTTGCCTGACAATGTCGAAAATTGGCAGCCTGAGATGGGTGAGACTCCCGAGGTTGCTGGGGCTTCTGGTGTGGGTGGGGACGAGGATACCTCTTCGGCTGCACCCACTCGCCCTCGTCGTCAAGCTCCTCCAGCCCACGCGCGAAGCGCCAATGACCAGCGAGTGTTCACCTATATGAGGAACAAGATTGTTGAACTTGAGTCGAAGGTGAGGACCGCCGAGTTGGAGTTGGAGCGCTTGAAGTCACGACCTGTTGCGCCGTTCTCACAGCGTGAGGAATTCCTTCTTGGCCAGATAGACTTGATCAGTCGACAGCTGCAAGGTTGGCCTTCAAGCGATTTGTTTCGGCTTCTTTATGCTTTCATTCTTCTAAGTGTTGGATGTTTTTCTGCAGATGTTAATCCCGACTGGCAAGCCGAGAATAGTCGAATGGACGAGCGGGTGGAAAGGGAGGCCACCGGTGATTCACTTGAAGCTCGTACCTTCTGGTCGAACAAAAACGCAGGCCGTATACTCGCGAAGATGCTGGATCGCACCTGGCGAGCTGCTGTGCTCTTGGAAGGTTGCCGGAAGGCACTCTGGCAGATCAACAGGGTGTACTTTCCGCATAACGAGCAGCCTTCTGGGCTGGCTGCGCTGCTGGAGAGGTTCCGCAGTAGCAGGGCGTTGAAGGAGGTCGTCTTCGCTCAGCTTGTTGCCGGGGCCAACACGGCGTTTGCTTATGTTCGACTGCATCGACCTCATGTTCCCTTGGACAGAATACTTGATGGCTTGCCTAGAGATGCTGATTATGCTGAATCCCTTGCGGCTGCACGTCAGGCGATGCAACAGGTCCTGAATCATACAGAGCAACTTGTAGGGCCACTGGATGCGCCAAAGGAAGAGCCTGTCGACTAAGAATAGCAGTTTGTTGTTGCACAATGTTAGATTGTAACATAAATATGCATGTATGTATGCCCATGTGATGTTATTCGCTGAATGTATAACGTGTGATTTTGCACTCGTAAACCTGTATGGAGCGGCCCCCGAGTGAATCGGGTGACGTCTTAGGTATGTTTGAGTTAGGCATGTGCGGCGCAGCCCCCGAGTGGCTCGAGTGGCGGCCTAGTGTTTTCGAGTTATGCCTGTGCGGCGCAGCCCCCGAGTGATTCGATTGGCGGCCAAGGCTGAACTTTGACCTGTATGGCGCGAGCCCCCGAGTGATTCGAGTGGCGGCCTAGGATTTTCGGGTTATGCCTGTGTGGCGCAGCCCCCGAGTGATTCGAGTGGCGGCCAAGGCTGTACTTTGACCTGTATGGCGCGAGCCCCCGAGTGGTTCGAGTGGCGGCCTAGGATTTTCGGGTTATGCCTGTGTGGCGCAGCCCCCGAGTGATTCGAGTGGCGGCCAAGGCTGTACTTTGACCTGTATGGCGCGAGCCCCCGAGTGGTTCGAGTGGCGGCCTAGGATTTTCGGGTTATGCCTGTGTGGCGCAGCCCCCGAGTGATTCGAGTGGCGGCCTAGGCTGGACTTAGACCTGTATGGCGCGAGCCCCCGAGTGGTTCGAGTGGCGGCCTAGGATTTTCGAGTTATGCCTGTGTGGCGCAGCCCCCGAGTGATTCGAGTGGCGGCCTAGGCTGGACTTAGACCTGTATGGCGCGAGCCCCCGAGTGGTTCGAGTGGCGGCCTAGGATTTTCGAGTTATGCCTGTGTGGCGCAGCCCCCGAGTGATTCGAGTGGCGGCCTAGGCTGGACTTAGACCTGTATGGCGCGAGCCCCCGAGTGGTTCGAGTGGCGGCCTAGGATTTTCGAGTTATGCCTGTGTGGCGCAGCCCCCGAGTGATTCGAGTGGCGGCCTAGGCTGGACTTAGACCTGTATGGCGCGAGCCCCCGAGTGGTTCGAGTGGCGGCCTAGGATTTTCGAGTTATGCCTGTGTGGCGCAGCCCCCGAGTGATTCGAGTGGCGGCCTAGGCTGGACTTAGACCTGTATGGCGCGAGCCCCCGAGTGGTTCGAGTGGCGGCCTAGGATTTAGGTTGATTGTTCGCAAAGGAAAAAATGATGAGTCTTTTTCTTCAAATATCTTTATTGATTCTCGCAAACAGGCCGCCTCGTTAAAACCCTTCCAGTCCCCTTAGGTACCCTGGCGAGGGAAAGAGTGCGTGAGAAACCTGCTGCTACTTGACAAGATGAAGTTTACAAGTTGGGGTCGATCAGGCGTAGAAGCGGCGTAGCTGTGCCACGTTCCACGGATTGCTGCAGACTGTCCCCGTCTTCGAGTCCTTCAGGCGGTAAGCTCCGTTGCCGATTGCCTCTGTCACAATGTATGGACCCTCCCATGGGGAGGCGAGTTTGTGCACCTTCTTCTGCTTGAGCCGGAGAACCAGATCCCCTGGGACGAATGCTCTAGGCCGCAGTCGTCGCCCATGGTAGTTGCGCAGGTCTTGCTGGTACACGGCTGTGCGGCTGAGGGCGATGTCGCGTGCTTCATCCAGGGTATCCACGTCATCTTCGAGTGCTTCTTCTGCATCAGACTCGTCGTATGCCACCACCCGTGGAGCATCAAATTTGATGTCGCAGGGCAGGACTGCTTCGGCGCCGTACACCATGAAGAATGGTGTATACTGGGTAGATCTGTTTGGCGTGGTGCGTAGGCTCCACAGCACACTTGGTAACTCCTCCACCCAGGCTCCTGCGGCTCGCTTCAATGGTACTCGCAGACGCTTCTTGATGCCTTTGCTGACTAGGCCATTGGCTTTCTCGACTTGCCCATTGGACTGCGGGTGCGAGACGGATGCATAACTGAGCTTGATGCCTTGTTCAGAGCAAAAGTCCCTGAATTCTTCGGCTGTGAAGTTCGTCCCGTTGTCGGTGATGATGCCGTGTGGCACACCGAACCTGAAGATGATCGACCTGATAAAGTTGACCGCTGAGGTTGCAGTTGAGCTTGTGATTGGGACCGCCTCGATCCACTTCGTGAACTTGTCGACTGCCACCAGGAGGTGGGTGTGCCCACCTGGGGAGGATTTCTTGAAGGGACCTACCATGTCGAGCCCCCATTGCGCGAAGGGCCATGCGAGTGGTATTGTCTTCAGTGCGGACGCTGGTGCGTGCGGCTTGTTGGCGAACTCCTGACAGCCAACACACTTTTTTACCAGTTCTTCTGCGTCTTGCATTGCGGTGGGCCAGTAGAACCCTGCTCGCAAGGCCTTGGCCACCAGTGCTCGACTGCTTGCGTGGTGCCCGCAGATGCCGGCGTGGATGTCGAGTAAGATAGCTTGGCCGTCAGCTGGATCGATGCACCTTTGGAGGACTCCTGAGATGCTTCTCTTGTAGAGCTCGCCATTGATGATGGTGAAGCCTTTGGAACGGCGGACGATGCGCCTGGCTTCGACTGGGTTCTCCGGCAGCCGCTGGTGCAGCATGTAAGCCAGATACGGGCTTGTCCACGTGGGCTCGACCAGCATTATCTCCATGAGCTCCTTCTCCGTGCTTGGCGGGTTGGCGGTGCTTGTTGTCGATGTAGAGGGTCCTGGCGGGGGCCGGACCTTGATTGAGCGCTGTGTGATGCACTCGAGGAAGACTCCGGGTGGCACCGGAGCTCGATCCGAACCTAGGTTGGCCAGGGCGTCAGCTTCTTCGTTGCTTTCGCGGCCGATGTGCCGCAGTTCGCAGCCGTCGAAGAGGCCTTCCAGTTGATTGTACAGCTCCCTGTAGGCTATCATGTTGTCAGCGATGGCATCGCACTGCTTCATGGTTTGCTGTACGACAAGGTAGGAGTCGCCGTAGATCATGAGGCGAGTGGCGCCGCAGTTCTTGGCCATCCGCATGCCGTGGATCAGGGCTTCGTACTCTGCTTCGTTGTTGGAAGGTGTTGAGAATTTCATCTGCAGCACGTACTTCAGCTTGTCGCCTTTGGGTGAGATGAGCACGACTCCTGCTCCGGCTGAGTTGAACTTTTTGGATCCATCGAAATACATTGTCCATGCATTGGACAAGTCGGGCTCATCAGGCAGTTGTGCTTCTATCCACTCTGTGGTAAACTCTGGGAGGACCTGGGCCTTGATTGCCTTCGGGTGTACATACTTCAACCCCCATGGCCCTAACTCGACAACCCACTTGGCGACTCTTCCTGTCGCGGCCGGGTTGGTGAGAATGTCGGATAGGGCAGAGGAGCTTACCACCGTGATCGGGTGCTCAGAGAAATAGTGTACCACTTTCCTGGACGTCATGAAGACTCCGTATGCTAGCTTCTGATAGTGCGGGTACCGCTGCTTGGAATCAGTTAGCACCTCGCTGAGGTAATACACGGGTCGCTGAACAGGGTGGCTCTTTCCTTCTTCCTCCCGCTCGACTACGAGTACGGTACTAACCACTCTACTCGTGGCCGCCACATACAGGTACAGTGGCTCGTTCTCCTGTGGTGCCACCAGCACTGGAGGGGTTGTGAGGGTCTGTTTCAGTTTGTCGAATGCATCTTGTGCCTCCTCTGTCCACTCGAACTTGTCTGCCTTTTTCATCAGTTGGTAGAAGGGCAGGGCCTTTTCTCCCAACTTACTAATAAACCGACTGAGCGCTGCGACTCTGCCGGCTAGGCGTTGTACTTCATGAAGCTTGGTCGGTGCAGGCATGTCGAGTATGTTCTGCACCTTCTCAGGGTTGGCTTCGATTCCTCTCGCAGAAACAAGATACCCCAGTAATTCTCCGGCTGGGACACCGAAGACGCACTTGTCTGGGTTTAACTTGATCTGGTACTTGTTGAGCGCGTCGAAGACCTTGCGGAGGTCGTCGATGAGGCTGCCCTCTGTGCGGGTGGTGACGACTATGTCGTCGACGTAGACCTGGACGATCTGTCCTATGAGCTCCTTCAAGCAGGCCTGCATCGTGCGCTGGTATGTGGCTCCAGCGTTCTTCAACCCGAAGGGCATCATCTGGTAACAGAATACACCATGTGGTGTGATGAACGCCGTCTTCTCCTGATCCTCGACTTTCATCCTGATCTGCTGGTACCCGGAGTAGGCATCCAGGAAGGATAGGCGTGCGCAACCTGCAGTCGAATCGACGATCTGATCAATCCGCGGGAGCGGAAAGTGATCCTTGGGGCAGCATTTGTTGATGGCGGTGAAGTCGACGCACATGCGGAGTTTCTTCGTCTTCTTCTTTTCCACCAATACCGGGTTTGCTACCCACTCTGACTCCTTTATCTCTCGAATGAATCCGGCGTGAAGCAGCCGGTCAATCTCCTTGCTGATGGCATCTCTCTTTGGACCCGCGAAACGCCTCATGGTTTGCTTGACTGGTCTAGCGTCTTTGTATACGCGTAAGGAGTGCTCGGCGAGTTCCCTTGGTATACCTGGCATGTCAGAAGGTTGCCAGGCGAATATCTTCCAATTCTCGCGCAGGAACTCGACGAGCGCGCTTTCCTATGCGCTAGTCAGGCTTGATGACACCCTGACTGTCTTATCGGCGTCCGTCGGGTGTACCTGATGGGCCCTTGTGTCGTCGCTTGTGTTGAATGCCGAGTCCTTGGATGATTTCTTCCGTGGCGGGAACAGAGTCTTGTCGTTGTCGACTGCCATCATCTCCAGGTGCTCGTCCATCCCGAAGAACTCAGAAATCCTGCTGAACTCGCGGTCGCAGCTATCAGACCGGTCGAAATCGCCTTTCACCGTGATGACACCCTTAGGTCCCGGCATCTTGAGCAGGAGGTAGGCGTAGTGGGGCACTGCCATGAACCTGGCAAAGGTCGGACGACCCAGTATGGCGTGATATTGCGACTTCCAGTCGACTACCTCGAAGTCGATCGCCTCTCGCTGGAAGTTTTCGGGTGTGCCGAATATAACCTCGAGTGTGATTGTTCCCATGGGCGTGACTGCTTGCCCTGGTACTATGCCGTGGAAAGTATTCGCTGATGGCGTCAGGTTGGATGTTGACTTGTTCATTCTTCTGAGAGTGTCGGCGAAGATGATATTGATACCGCTGCCTCCATCCATGAACACCTTCTTCAAGGTGTACTCCCCGATCTGAGCTTCGACTACCAGAGCAGCGTGCCCGGGTCGTGGTATCGCCGGCGGGTGGTCCGCTCTGGAGAAAGTGATCGCTGTTTCTGAGCCTCTCAGGTAATCGGGTACTGCAGGTGGGTTGGTGAGTGCTTGGTAGACCTGGCGGGTGATGATTTTCTGGGTCCTGTTGGAAGGACGTCCCTTCTGTATCATGTTAATCTGCCCACGTGCTGCCGGGAACACGTTAGCAGGATCCTGCGGCTGTGGCTGTGGTTGCTGTTGCTGCTGCGGGTAGAAGGCCAGCGCTGCCTGCGCTGGGTTGGCGACTGGAGGAGCAGGCGGCGCCTGGAGAGCCAGCTGTGCGGCTGGCTGTGCCACGGGTGCCGCTTGGTTGTCATGCTGTCCGTTCTGAGGGACTATTCGCGCAAACGCCCTGTATATCTTACGCGCCTTTCTGCAGTCCTTCAATAGGTGGCGGGATCCCCACCTGCCTGTCTCCGGGTCCCTAAACATATGATGCTTGCAGGGTTGTTCTAACTCTTCTTCGTCAGTCAGTGGGCGTCTCCGCCACTCGCGCTTGCGACTTCCTTCACCACGGTAACTGCTTCCACCGCCCTGGTTGTACTGTCTTTCATCCTCACGGGGGGTTTCGAATCCCGCCGCTACTAACTCGATCGAGTCGTTGCCGACGTAACGCGGCTTCTTCTTCAGGCGCCCTTCTCGCCAGTTGCTAGGTCCCGCTTCTTGTTTCGGAGATCGTGGTGCGTCACGGACCGAGTCTTCTCCATCTGCCCACTGGTTGGCTATCTGCATGAGCTCGATCATGTTCCTCGGCCTAAGCCTACCAAACTCCTCACGGAGGTCGCGGCGGTAAACGCCGTGCATGAACGCGTCCATTACCCTGTCTTCTGAGGTGGCTCCGTCCATGGTGTTGCGAAGCAAAGTCCACCGCTGGATGTACGAGCGGAGTGGCTCGTCTCGACCCTGCTTGCACGCCTGGAGCTCAATGAGGGTTGTTGGCCTTGCGTATGTCCCCAGAAAGCTCTTCACGAAAGCGTTCCTAAACTCGTCCCAGGTGCTGAAAGCGTCCCTGGGCTGAGTGTTGAGCCACCCGCGTGCAGATCCTGTGAGCATCAACTGGATGTACTGCATGGCTGTAGTCGAAGTACCACCCTGACAGCTGCACGCGATGAGGTAGTCCTCCAGCCAGTCTCTTGGGTCTTGCTTCCCGTCATACTTGGGTGTCTCCGCTGTTAACTTGAAGCCTTTGGGCATCTTCGTGTCACGGATGTTGAAGCTGAAGCATGCGGCTCCGCGTGGCTCGAAGTCGTCGTCGTCGTCGTCGTTGGCCTGTGCACTTGCTGCTCGCATCCGTCGACTGCGGTCCACCCTTCTCTGTGTGACGACGTTGCGGACATCTTCGCCTGGCTGCGGCTGTCGCAGTCGAATTGGGGCTAGGTCTGCAAGTGGTGCAGGTTCACGATCGCGGCGGCCTCGATTCTCGTGCACCCTTTCTGCTGGTGCTGCCTTTGCCAGGACTTCCTCGACTTCCCTGAGGGATTGAATTTGTCGCCTATGAAGGCGAGCGTGGGCGTTACCCTCCGGTGGCTGTGTTAGTCGCAGGTAGGTTTCGACTGCCATGAGGGCCGAAGCGGGTGTTTTGGGGACGGGGATTCCGTCCGCATCCTCCGTCATGAATGACGACTCCAGATTGCGAGTGAGGTGGACGCGATCAGCCTCTGGCACCCGCGGCATGCGAGCCCTGTGACGTCCTCCTCCTTGTGTGACTTCTTCCGAACCAGCCATGAACGAGTGCGCTGCCCTCCTGGCACTCGACGCGTCAGCTTGTTCTTTGCGCCGAATCAGATCGGCCTTCTCTAGGCGGACTCGCTCGGACTCCTTCCAAAGCAGGTATTGGACCGCCAGTTGGTCTTCTCGGGGTTCATCTGGTGAAGGGAACGTGCCTTCGTCCACGTGCTTCATGGCCTTGATCGCCATCTCCCGGGTGATGGTGAGTTTTGTCACCCTGTCCGGCATGGTCACCTCCAGCGGGTATGCGGGTTCCCCGCCGTTGGGTCGTGCTGAGTTGGTCATATAAACTTGCGCGGGGTAAACCCGTCGAGTGGGGCTGATGCTCCCAGTCCTGCTTCCTTCGTCCGAGCTATGCTCAGAGTCGAAGATCACAGCAACGTGGCGGGTGCCACGGTCGCTACTACTGGCGACTCCGCGATGCGGAGGCGCGGTTGGCGTAGTCGAAATCGGTGTAGGTCTTGGCGCGGACAAGAAGGTCGGAGTAGACTTGTTTCGCGCCGGGGTTGCAGTAGATGCGATTTTTCTGGCAACCGCAGGTGTGGTCACCGCAGTCGCCGTTGACGCAATCGTAGATGGTGCTGACGCAGTCGAAGTAGACGCGATTTTCACGGCAGTCAACGACGCGATCGCCGTGGCCGTAGTAGATGCGATCTTCGCGGCGGGTGGTGCCGCGGTCGGCGCAGTCGATGTAGATGCAGGCGCATCCGTCGCGCGCAACGTGGCCAGCGTGGGCCGGAGCGTTCCACGACTGTCCACCAGATAGCGTAGACTACCGAAGGTAATCCACGTGCTCTGCTGCAGCTCAGCGTACGCCGGGAGATCCGCCGGCGAGTGCTGGACAAACTCGAGGAAGCCGGTGTAGATCGACTCCCTGGCGCTGATGCCGTTCTTCATTGCAGATGAGGCCGGCGCAACCATGACTCCAACGATCTGTTCTTCCCACAGACGGCGCCAATTGTCGAGGTTGGGGCTCGGCAATTCCCAAGGTTAGGTACCCCGGGTTGATTGAGGGGAAGAGAGGATGAACGTTGGTGATCACGACGGCTAACAGGGGGCGAATTTACCCAGGTTCGGCCCCTCGAGATGAGGTAAAGACCTACTCCTGCTTGTCTGATATTATCGAGGTGGCTACAATGGCGAGATGGCAATCTCGCTAGGGTTTGCCTGTGTGTTTCTTGCCCTAGGTGGCGCACCCTCCTGGCCTTTATATCACAGGCCAGGTCTCGGGTGGACGGTGCGGATTGCACATTACAGGATAAGGAAAGTCTCATCACCGATCTAACCGGCTACTTGGGCCTCACGGTGCACTTCATGGGCTTCAATGGGCTTCCCTTGGCGTGACCCAGGTACCACCACCAGTGGGGTACCCGAAAGGTAGCCCCACGACAAACACCTTGGCCTTGATCAACAAATGATCTTCTTCCCTAAACCTTGACTCCAACACATGGAGAACAGGCAATACCTTGACTCCAAGAAATGGAGACAAGCAAGCTAATGGAAACCTACAAATATAGCTCAATGCAAATATTAGTCCATAGAGATTGTCATTAATTACCAAAACCATGCATGGGGGCAACCATGCACTTTCAATCTCCCCCATTTTGGTAATTGATGACAATCCCGTTTAAGAGGGTTTATATAATGAATAAAGCATTCTTGCATGACAGACAAGCAAGAATGCAAAGCGCATTAAAGGCAAATGCAACAAAAGCATAAAATCCAAATTCCCTTAAACCCTCTAAACTTCTCCCCCATTGGCATCGATTGCCGAAATGGGAAGAAAAATTTAGAGAGCCAATATAATATGAGTTCCTCCATAAAGGTGTGCATTACTCAAGATATGAGTGAAATCAAATGCACTTATTCATTGACGAATAATTAGAGGAAATCAAACTATATTGAGGATCCAAAGATTGCAAAAAGAAGATGAAACCATTTTAAACATCTCCACAAAGGAGAAAAGCAATCAACCAGATCCAAAGTGAGATTTCTAAATAAAAACGGAGAAGCTCCCAATGTTCATGCACAAATAAGGAGTGCACAAGTATGGAATCCTCACTCCCCCAAAATCATCTAGAACACTCAACAAGTGCAATTGTGCATAATGCAAAAGCAAATCATAGTACTTGCACCAAAGATGTGGTTGAGCCATAAAAAGATACCAATTTTCAAAAATTCAACATAAGATAGGCCCAACCAAGATAAAGAGATCTTTTAAAGAAATATATTCACAAGCTTAGGGATACCAATTGGAAACTAAAACCAATTGAAAATGCCAAAAGCTAGTGAGAGCATTTAGCCAATAAAATTCAACATGCTCACCATGGTAGGCATGAAGTCAAAGATCTTCAAAAATACATGAGTGTGCAAAGATACCAATAAACAATAAGACAAGCACTCATGAGACAAATTTGGAACCACCAAAGAATTATAGATGAAAAACAAGGTGGCTCAAAAGAAATAGGATACCAACTAAAAGATGACCTCTCTCATATGTATAGGTTTCTTATTAGACAAACCATTGAAGATATACATCCACAAAGAAACATACATACAAAATGGTCCGGGAAAAAGATAACAAGGTATCCAAAAGGAAGTCATAAATATACAAATGAGATTGTTGCTTAAAAGCATAGCACATAGCTCAAATTTATCTCATTGTACATAAATGGACTTCAAATATATCAAATGCATCACACATATCACTAAGGGAACAAGAGATAGTGGAGATGCTTTGAAATAGGCAACAAGTATCACAAGGAAGTAATATCAATTGAAGAAAGGTTTTTGCAAATTCAACACACATATCACAAAGATATATTAAGTGAAGGAAAAAGCCAAAACCACAACAATTGCATATAAGAGCTTTCATGCCAAGAGGCAACCTACACAAGGTTGAATACTAGAAAGGTATGCATGGGATAGATACTTGTTACCGAGATGCATTGAAGATGAAGATGATGAGAGTTGGTTTGTCATCAAAGCTTGACTCCGACAATCACACGGTGAGAACACCTTCCTTATGAATGAGGCAAGCATCCAATGCATCTCCATTGTACCTAAAACACAATTAGAGTACAACATGGTTCCCAAACTCATTGGGTCCCATAGTAGTTAGATAAACTACAATATATAGGAAACACTCCACGTAAATATGTGCATATAGATATGAAATTGAATTTCATGCACATCTTAGCCGATTTAGGATTTGGTGGAGTGTCCCCTATATATTGGAACTAGAAAGACTAGCATGCCATAAAAAATATATATTAGTAAATATGCATGCATAGACTTACAAGAACCAAACGAGATACAATTTGGACAAAAACACCAAGTGAACCAAGAAGAGAGCACACCAAGGTGTGACACAAAAAGGTTGTCCAAATTATATCAAAATCCAAATCAACACATGATTGAGGAAAAATCAAATCAACAAATGATTGATTCCAAAACACATCAACACATGAAGTGTGATATCAAAGGGAATCGAATCAACACAACAAATGATTGAAAAGACACCAATTGAAAATAAGATACCAATTAAAACAAAAATATCAACTAGGAGAAAAGATACCAAGAAGAGGGTGATACTTGACCGAAATCAAGTAAAGTTAAAATAAGGCAAAAAGGTACCAAGACTCCCACAATAAATATCAATTGGAACAAATATCTATGGAGGAGATATTAAATTCCAATTAATACCAATTGAAGGTACCAACACAAGATAAAGAATCAAATACCAATTGAAAGGATAAAGAATTGATAGATAGGATAGTGTTCTTCATAAAGGAATGCTCCCCCAAGATTCATGCATTATCTTAGATATTTGCATTTGAATACAAAATGCATGCACAAGGGATCATTACTCTCCATATTTTATCTAAAACACTAAACACTACCGATTGAAAGATAGGATCCATTCAAAAGGCAAGGAAGGCAATAGATAAAGCAAATCAACGCAAGAGCCAATGTGAAGATGGTCTACAAAATCCACCACAATTACTAGTATCACTTGTCATGGACAAGGAGTATATAGAGATATTTCTCGGTGGTATAAAGGAATGATGTACAAGACCAACTTCACCACAAACTAGCAAATGGCAAAAGATAGGAAATAAAACACCATTTTTTAACGAGGTTTGTTGGTAGTTTCAATTATTCGAACCAACTGGCAAAGCCATGGTTAGAATAAAAGGAAACAAATGGTTTCTCACATAATATATGGAAATGCATATTAGAGAAAAACCACACCAAGCAACCTCACACAAACAAGAACCAAAGGGTAACCACAAAGGAAAATTGGAACTTGTTTGAGTAAACATGCCACATAGGAAATGGATAATGTACAATATCAACTCTAAGTGACAAACTTCAAATGTTCACATTTTTATGGGATTGTAATATGCACATAGCTTATTACTCCCCCATAATGTGATAATTCATTTTATTTTTAAACAAGAGGCAAATAAAACCAACTAGAGAAATTAATGGACATGTAGAATTTGAATTTCTCATGAATATGACATACCACATAGTAGCTAGATAATATTGAAATATCAATACTAGGTGGTGTCCTTCATGTACACACATTTTTAGGTTTGTGAAGTGCACAAAGCATTTCACTCCCCCAAAATGGGATAGTCCATTAATATCTCAAAGAGCCAAATGAAATCCACATAAGATTCAATAAAGCTCAACACCCAAATTACACATACATGATACACAACTAACATACACCACCTTGAATAACAAGATAAGTAAGAAAGGAGCATATCACATACAAACACATGCTAGGAACAAAACTAACACATGCAAGGGAGCAAGCAACTTTCAATGAATATATGAATTAAATACAAGTTACCGCAAGGAGGAAGAATTGGATATGAGATAGATATGTGATAATCCAATTGACTTGGCTTGAGAAATAAACCCATGAAGATCCCTTAATTCTTCAAAAATAGCCAAGTCACCAATGTCCTCCACAAACACCTATTGATCAAGTTGAAGCTTGTTGGTCCCCAACCAAGTTGGGTCCTAAGAGGTTAGTCACAATAGGCTTGGGAACCCAAATGGTGTTTTTCTTGACACCACTTTGAGCTCCCACATATTTGGCAAACACATTGCCACCTCTATCCTTTCTAAGTGAATACTCATCATCAATTAAGATGGGGTTGGATAGGTTACCGATAGTGCATGAAGAAGCAAAATGACCCTTGCCACGGCAAAGGTAGCAACACCGACTCTTCTCTTTCTTCTTAATAGGCTCCTCAACTTGAGGAGCGTTGACTTGAGTCTTCTTAGGAGGCGGTCTTTGTTCAACCCGTGGTTGAGCACGAGATTGAACAAGAGGCCGCTTCCCTAGTTGCTTCTCACTAAGAAGCTGTAACGCCCCAAGATCGGTACTATGCAGACTTAGCGATTTCCGCCAAATCCGCATAATAACGATCCTAAAGGACGCCCACCAGGCATAACGTGCACGTCGCAACACACATGTTATGCGGGTGGAATTGTGATAACATTACAACAGTTCTCAATGGAACCCACAAAAGAACATATATACAACAACGACTCACCGAGTCAAGAACAAAAGATACAATACAAAGATCCAAAAAGAACAGCGGAAGCGGAGTAGCGTCCAGCTACGGACAAGATACAAATTGGACTAAGAGTCCTGAAGATAAGCAAAGGCACCATATCCCTGCCCAGGACAAGCCTAGCCGGAGGGATTCCCAAGCTAACGTCGTCAGACTTCAAACCTGTTGGCTGCATTGGAATAGCAGCCCCGAAGGGGTCAGTACTATAAAACAGTACTGGCAAGTAATACTCATAAGATATCAAAGCTGAAATTCCGGTGGAAGAGGGTTAGCGATTGAGGCAGCAGCAAGCAACACTATCAACTAATAGAGACACGCTACAACTTCCGTCTAACAGAGTCAAGGTAAGAGAGCGCATAAGGAACCAACTATTCTATCACCAAACAATACCCAGCCGATTGTTACTCCACGATCAACCCACGAGGAGCAACCCAAAGGCACGCACACGGTTGATCAAGTTTTAATCAGATTATTATTCATGTAATCTATCTTACTAGTCAAGTAATAGTCATCATAAGGTGCAAGTTGTCTATGATCTTTTTAGCCAGCGCATTTCACCAAGTCGTCCATAACCGCGGACACGGCTTTTCGAAAAGATTTAACCCTGCAGGGATGCACCAATGAACCCACACGCATCGAAACTCTCGCTTAGAGGTGTACCGGTGGAGGTTTCGACGCAATACTTCCCTTCTCTACAAACAAGTCCAGGGAGCCACCTAGCTAGGACTGATCCACCTTGAGAGTCCGGCCGAAGCTTCGAGGTGGGCCTAACCGATGCGAGAACGGCTTCGGGAGGGAACACTCATACGATTGCCCCTCCGTCCACATGCGATTAACGCACGGTCCGCAAGCCCTACCGTAAGTAACCACGTATCCATCATCATATTACCTTCACTTCAACATCGTATTACGCGCGCAAATGGAAACACCCGAACTAAGTTGTGGCTCCTGGACAAGTTTGCGGATCCGGTAATAGATTGCGGGGAGGCCCATAGAACTCCCACATGTGGTTAGTGCGCTCAGTCTTGGATCAGCGGAAAAGAACTCGGGTCCTAGGCGACACTAGCAGAACAAATCACCACGATTGGCCTTCTGCCGGTGCCTTATCTTTATTAAGTTATCCCATCGCAACAGAAATTAAAGATTACCATTTTAGTTGAGCCTAGCTATCATGTTAAGAACAAGACTAGATAAAGAGATAACATGACTCAAGCAAAGCACCTAAGCATGCACTACGACTTGCAAGGCTAACAAGGTAAACAAACAACAGGTCAATAGGATGTGGAGGTGTGGCTATATCATGGCTGCAAGGTAAACATGCATATAGGATCGAGACACAAGCATCGTGACATAAGGCTAGCAAGGAACAAAAGATAGGACGGGTAAGAGACAGAAAACAAGCAAAGATAGCAAGGGAGTATCACTTGCCTGCAATCCGGTAGAGGTAGCAGAACCTGTCGTTGCTCACATCAACTCAACGGCCTATCCCGAGAAGAAGCAACGAACACTGGGCAACGGAAAAGATGCATTTTACTATTAAGGCAAAAGAAGCGGCATGTTGATGACATGATGCATGACAAATTAAAGGTGATCCAATTTTATTCCCTAACACATGGCAAAGCATTTTAAATGGGATCGGTGCACAATATAGATGCACCGGACAAATCCCATAATTAAGTTGTATTAATTCGACTAAATGGAGGAAAGGTGCAATGTTAATTAAGGATGCATGATTTTATAAGATACGAATATTATATGGCATATAGGGGTTTAGGGTTGGGGTCACACATCGGAAAAGAGGAACTTCGGATTCGGAACCACCGTCTTCGGATCAGAGAGGAAGTAGTCGAAGTAGTTGTCGTAGTCGAAGTAGTCGTCCATCCGGAGTCGAAGTAGTCGAGGTAGTCGACGTCGGGGAAGTAGTCGTACTCGGGTCGTCGTCGTTGCAGACCTTGGCGTTCCGGGCTTCGGGGTCGACGGGTTCACGATGTCGGGGTACTTGGTCTTCGGGCTTCACGGCATCGGGAACGGGAACGGAGAACTTGGCGGGTACCGGTCGGAGAAGATCTTGGCGGCGTCATCGGGGATCGTCCTTCACGGTGCCGGGATCGGGTACGGGGATGGAAACACGGGATCGGGAAACTTTCCCGTCGGGAACGGAAATGTCGGGGAACTCAACGGAGACGAGCTTCACGACAGGAACATGTCGGGGATCGGGGCTTCCCGACGGAAACAAACATCGGGGAACAACGGGGACGTGCACGGCATCGGGAACATCCATCGGGAACGTGCAGCGTGGCGGCTGCGTGCACGGAGACGGAACACGCCGGGGTCGGGAAACACAACGGGGAAACGCACGGAAGCAACACCGGGCCGAAGCAGCGCAAGCTCAACTCGGGCAGGACGACCACGACACGGGACGGAGCTCGGGGACGGATACGGACGGAGGAGGAGGGCAGCACAGCAGCACGGCACATCACAGGAGGAGGTCGGGGAAGGGTGGCTCGGGAGCAAAGGGGCCAGGACGGAGGGGAAGCCGGCGGGAGCAGAGGATGCGCGGGAGGCGGGGCGCGGGGCGCGCGGCCGGTGAAGGGGAAGGGGAGGCGAGGAGGGGCGCGGGAGAGGAGGCCACGGAGGCGGCGGGGCTCGGTCGCAGGGGGAAGAGAAGCAGGCGGCGGGGAGGACGCGGCCGAGCGGGAGACGCCGGAGGAGACGCGGAGGGCGAGCAGGAAGAGGAGCAGCGGGCGGTGCTGCGGGGAACGGCGGCCGTGCTAGAGCAAAGCCGAGGGAGGTCGACGGGAGCTGGACGGCGGCATGGCGCAGGTCGAGGACGGGACGATGCGGACGCACGGGAGGCGGCGCACGCGGACGAGCTTGAGGAGGCGCATGGCGCTGCGGCCGGTAGTTGGAGGGGAGGAGGAAGATGCGGCCGAGGGAGGCAAGGAGGGAGAGAGGATGCGGCCGGTGGCGAGCCAGGGCGGCCGGCCTGGGTGGTGGTGGCGTGGAATCGGGAGGGTGGTGGTGGAGGAAGAAGCACGGGAGCGATGGGGAAAAGAATAAGAGGAAAAGGAAAAAAAGGAAGAAGAGAAAAGGAAAAGGGTGAGGGACCTGAAAAAAAGATGAAAAGGACTTGGTTGAGAGGTGGAAGGGCCGATCTGCGAAAACGGAAAAAGAGGAGAGGGCGGCTGCAAGACGCAGGGGGTGGGAAAGCAAAACTGTCAGGGGAAACCCTAGGGTTTCAGATTAGGTGGGCTTGGGCCGGGGTTGGGCTACTCTCTCGCATCGCTCAAAATATTTTATTTTGCAAATTAAATTTTGGCAATTAATTTTAGAAAACGGAGACGACCGTCTCGATAAAATATTTTTCCGGCAATTTTGGAAAAATAAAATAGGGTTTATTAAAAATAATTTTTGCGGTCAAAAACATGCGATGCGATGATGCTGATGTCATGATGATGCAAAAATAAAATAACAAGCAAATTCTAATTTGGGGAAAAACCCCGGGCATTACAGAAGCTTCTTCTTCATAGGGCAATCCCGAACGTGGTGCCCTTCAATCTTGCACTTGAAGCAAATGAGCTTGGCCGGATTCTTGACTTGAACTTGGCCCCTCTTCTTCTTCTCAACCTTGGACTTGTTCTTGTTGTTGGCGTTGAATCCAAGTCCACTCTTGTCATTTGGGGATTGTTGCACACTCAACATGTTGTCGAGTGCACTCTTCTCCCCATGACGCTTTTCCAAGCCCTTCTTCAAAGAAGCGACTTGGGCCTTGAGGTCTTTTATTTCCTCTACATGGTTAGTGGCAACAAAAACACTAGAGGAAGTAGAAGCTTCATTGTTAGAGCAACAAGGCAAAGCAAGTAATTCATCACATGATGTACCAATATTTTTAGTGGATGAACTACTACTACAAGAGATGTGACTATCTGTGACGCTCATTCTGTGGCGTTCTAGTAAAAAATCGTCACGGTCTAAGCAAGAACGTCACAGAATTGATGATTCCCTGACGTTTTTAACCAGAACGTCACAGAATCCACGTCACAGATAATCACATCTCTTGTAGTAGGACTAGCACATGGCATTTTAGCATTCTTAGTTATGGTTGTGCTATTGTCCACATGAGTCTCACAAGATGTTACTTTTGTAGTGACGGCCTCATGAGCCAACTTGAGACAAGCATAGGATACTAGAAGTTCATCATTAGAGCTAGATAGCTTTTCATGATTTTCTTCCAACTTCCCATAGGATGCTAGAAGATCATCATTAGAGCTAGATAGCTTTTCATGGCTTGCTTCCAACTTCTCATACTTGCTAGTTAGCAACTCAAGTTGAGCCCTTAGCTCAACATTCTCCTTCATAGTAGATGCTTCACAAGAAGTGGAGTTAGTAGCACAAGCATCATTAACTTTAGGAATAGAAGAAGATAACTTGGCAAGCTCATCATTTAATCTAGCATTTTCATTTTTCGTGACTTTATATTTAGCATGAGCATGGTCACGTTCTTTAATGATTTTAGCAATTATGTCATTATGAGACTCCTCGATAGATTCTAGTTTCTCCTCTAGAGAAGCATGAGTCTCTTGCTCTTCCACAAGTGCATCTTCCAACGATGCTTTCTCCATAGCATCATCTCTTTCTATCTTACCTTTTTCTTCAAGGCTTGCTTTCAAGGCCTCGATAGTTTCCCCACGCTCAATAAGAGTGCTCATGATTTCAAAGAGGTTAGCTTGAGCACTTTCATTAGTAGGTAGGGCTTTAAGAATCATTAGACCTTTATTTTGAAGAAGAGCATTAACTTTTTCCATATCATCTTCTTCATCATTATTATCATTATCATTGTCATTACTAGAAGAAGATTTAGCCATAAGACAATGAGAGGTGGATGACGAAGAATAATTATTTTTTGAACTACTCAAGTTCAAATCTTGTTCCACAATTAATTGAGTTTCCTCTACATTAATATTCATGCAAGAGTTAGAGGGAACACAAGCATTTTTATCATTGGAACAAGATAAAGCAAGCATATCATCATTAGATTTATCTAAGCAATTTTTGGATGATATGCAAGGACTATCAACAATAGCATATATGATATTTGTAGTGCTATGTGTGTTTGGGTCCAAAGATAAGGCATTGCAACATGATAGAGATAAAAGATCATCAACAATGAGCTCACTATCAAAATTGCAAAGCCTATCACTACTCACCATCACATTAGTTTGTGGCTTACCACATTTTGGTGAAGTAGATGAAGATGAGAACTCGTCACGGCCGGAGGTGGAGGGAGAACAATCATCCTCAATAATGTTGGACACTCCATATTTGTCTTGAAGCTTGGTCCAAAGATCATGAGCATCCCGGAGAGGCATGATTGACTCGAAAATTACTACACTCACAAACTTGCAAAACTCATTAGAGGCTAGAGCATCTAGATATAAGTTTTTCTCGTCCACTAAAGTCGTACTTTCGTAGTCCTTCGGAGGAGAAAAACCTATATCTAAGATACGCTCAATATTGGGGTCTAAGACCCGTAAGTGACTAAGCATATGAGTTTTCCAAACATTAAAATTTGTGCCATTGAATATAAACATGGAATTGTGCACTAATCCTCTAAACGACATCTTTACTCTCTAGGCGGTGAAGCCCAACAAGAGAGCCGAGGCCCTGATACCAATTGAAGGAACAACTATGCCCGAGATGTCGCCTACAGGGGGGTGAATAGGCGATTAAAACTTTTTCTAATTAGGGGCTTGATAATTGCGGAATAAAACTATGTGTTTAAATTAACAAGCCAACAACCTAATATGCTAGGGTTACCTATGTGCACCAACAACTTATGCTAAGAAATTCAAGCAACAAGGAGATAGCAAGATATGAACTTCAAGCACGAAGGCTATCACAATGTAAATTGCATAAGTAAAGCTCGGGTATAGAAATAACCGAGGCACGTGGAGACGAGGATGTATTCCCGAGTTCCTCCTTGTTAAGGGAGTACATCTCATTGGAGGGGTGTGAGCTCGCCACAAGAGGCCTACTCAAGATGCCACAAAGGCCTCACCCTATTCTCCGATGAACCTCACCCAAGGGATTGGTTCACCTTCCACTATCGGAATCCTTCGAGGCGGATTCCGGAGCCCTTTACAACATCTCTTGGGGCACACACCCACAACTCAATTGGGGGCTCCCAAACTCGTGCCGAAGCTTCACAACTCGAAGACTTCGCGGCACCTCCAAACCGTCTAGGGTACACAATGCACCCAAGAGGTACAAAGCTCTTGGGGACACAATGCACCCAAGAGTAACAAGCTTCTCAACGTCGATCTTCACGTATCACCGTAGGGAGAGCAACCCAATGCAACCAATGCAAGAGGCAAGAACACACAAAGTGGTCAAGTCCTTCACTCCCAAATTCCAACCAAGCAACAAATGCTTTGGGGGAATAAGAGAGGAAGAACAAAGGGGATGAACACAAAGCAACCCCAAAATCTAGATCCACTAGCTTCCCTCACTTAGAAGGGATTTTGATTGGTGGAAAGGTAGATCTAGATCTCCTCTCTTGAATCCCTAAGTTTGGGCAAGAATCATTGGAGGGATGGAGAGGAATCAAGCTCACAAAAAGTGCAACAATGGAGGAGAGAGAGGGAAAAACGAGCTCAAGAAGTTGGGGGCCTGTTGGGGAAGAAGGCCCCTTAAGTAGGTCACCCAAAAACTTACCGTTATGGTCAAAATCGCACCCAGGAGCGGTACTACCACTGGGCCAGCGGTACTACCGCCCCGGGTGATTTCGGGCGCTCAAACGCGCATGGTACTAGACTCCCGGCGGTACCCGGGCGGTACCGGTACGGTACTACCGATGGGCAAAAAACTGCAGGACACCCGGTACGAGAAAAATCATAACTTAATCATCCGGACTCCGTTTTCGATGATCTTGGGCTCGTTGGAATCGCAACGAAGAGTTCAACAAGATCATGCAGAGAAACATCATTGTCCATCATTTGAGGAGGAAATCATAAGGAGAGAGTTTGACCTCTCTAAAAGGACATGCCGGGAAAAACCTCCCTTTTTGAAAACCGGGAAAACCGTATCTTTTGCAATTGAAGTCCGAAAGAGGTAAAACCAATTTTGTTGGAAAGAGGACAACAAAAGCAACCTTTGAAAAAGGCAAACAAGCAATGGAGATTTTGCAACGAGATGGAAGATATAAATCTTCCGCACGAATGAACCGGCAAAATCTCCACTACCGAAAACACAAGAGCAGACGCAAATGCAAACCGTTTTCGGTGACCTTGGCTTTGTCATGACAAGCATGACAAGCACCAAGACCACACCACGATAAGATCCAAATAAGAACCAATAAAGATGATTGCATGGATGCAAAGGTTTGAGCTCTCCACGAACGATACGATCACGATACTCGGTCGAGAGCCCCTCTTGATAGTACGGTTATCTATCCTATAATCCGGTCTCTCACTAAACATCATGAGACCGGTAAAATAAAAACCCTATCAAGATCATACCTTTGCCTTGTGCATTAATCCACTTGAGGTCTCCCCAAGGCGAACCAACTTTTTGATTGCGCCTTGCTTGATGAAGATTCGCATGACGCTCCCCCATACACCAAGATGGGGAAACCACTCCTTCGGCATATCTTTACTTGGCCTTTCTCTTGATGACGAACACCTTGGCCTTGATCAACAAATGATCTTCTTCCCTAAACCTTGACTCCAACACATGGAGAACAGGCAAGACCTTGACTCCAACAAATGGAGACAAGCAAGCTAATGGACACCTACAAATATAGCTCAATGCAAATATTAGTCCATAGAGATTGTCATTAATTACCAAAACCATGCATGGGGGCAACCATGCACTTTCAGTCGTGTTTTGTTTCATGGGACCTACGACTTTGTTTCTCCAAGTTCGTACTTTTATTCCAACGACACAAAATAAATTATGTTTTGCAATTTTTTCTTTCCGGTAATGTGCATGTAAATGTCATGCTCACGTATATGTGCATGTATAAGTGCATTTTGTTTTGAACTGACAAGTACATTTTTTCTTGTTCCTTCATTTCCACTAGTGGGCATGGTTGCGAGCTAGCTAGAGAAAAGAGGGAGCTCCTATTTTCCGACCAACGCGAAGTGGATTCGCTCTCGCTTGCAGTGTTCCCTTCGTGGGCCGCTCCGAATGCGGCACAATGACATGTATTCTTAATCTTTTTCATTTTATGTTTTATTTGTATTCATTGTTTTTATATTCTGTTTATAGTAAAAGAATGGTTCACGTTTGTGGAAAAAGAAAGAAAAAAACAAAATTCGTTCTAAATATGAACATTTATTTTATTTAAATGATTTTCTAATGTGAACATTTTATTTTATTCGAAAGGTTTTTTAAATATAAATTTCTATGTTATTTGAACGATTTTTCAGAAAGAACATTTATTTTACTTGAACCATTTGTCAGCATGAACCTTTATTTTATATGAACAAGAAAACTATTAATATTTTGCCCAACATAAACATTAAAATATAAAAACAGAAAATAAAACTAAAAACCAAAAAATAGAATGAGAAAATAAATATAGAAACAAAGAAGAAAAACGAAGGAAACTGTAAAACAGAAAAAAAGGAAATGAAAAAGCAGAAAAGTAGGCCGACTCACTTAACCCGGGAAGGGGTCCTAACGTGTGATTTGCGGATAAAAAGGACGAATCGGCGGCAAACCCTATATATCGCCCCGCAGCGACGCTACATGGTCGCGTCGCCTGAAGAATCCCAACGATGGGCCGGCCCATTCGGCGTGATTTTTTTCTGTTTTTTCTTTTTCTCTGGTTCTTCTTTTCTTTTTGTATTTGTTTTTTCTTTTCTGTTTTCTTTTTCTTTTCCTTTTACATTTTCTTTTCAGTTTTCGTTTTCTTTTCTGTATTCATTTTATTTATTATTTTTTCTTTTCGTTGTTTTAATTTTTCCTTTTCCTATTTCTTTTCTCGTTTTTCACTTTTTATTTTCTGTTTTCGTTTTTCTTTTTCTTTTTTTTGCTTTGCTTTCTTTTTCCTTTTACGTTTTCTTTTTCTGTTTTCATTCTTTTAATTTTCTTTTCCTATTTCCTTTCTTTTCTTGTTTTTCACTTTTTACTTTCTGTTTTCTTTTTCCTTTTTTTTCACCCCCATTTTCTGTTTTTAAAATTCGTGCAAAAATAGTTTATGGCCACCCCCATTTTCTGTTCACTTTTTAAATTGTTCAAAACAAGTTTCTGTTCCACCGCTTTTTCTGTTCACTTTTAAAATGGTTCAAAGATAGTTTCCGTTCACCCCCATTTCTGTTCATTTTCTAAAATCTTTCAAAAATAGTTTCCGTTTACTGCCCTTTTCTGTTCACTTTTAAAATCGTTCAAAAATAGTTTTCGTTCACTTTTTAAATTATTCAAAATTAATTTTTGTTCACTTTAAAAATCAATCAAGTTAGTTTCCGTTCATAAACCTTTTTCTGTTCATTTTTTTAAATCGTTCAAAATCATTTTGTTCACCGAACTTTTTTGTTCACCGAACTTTTTGTTCACTTTTAAAATCGTTCAAAAATCATTTTTGTTCACTTTTAAAATCGCTCAAAAATAACTTTCATTCATAAGAATTTCTGTTCACATTTTAAATCTGTTCAAAAGTAATTATTGTTCACCGACCTTTTCTGTTCACCTTTTACAATCGTTCAAAAATTAATTTGTTCATAAAAAAAATTTCTGTTCACTTTTTAAATCTTTTCAAAAATAATTTTTGTTCGCCGAACTTTTTATGTTCACTTTTTAAAATCGTATTAAAAAAAATTCCGTTCACTTTTAAAATCGTTCAAAAATAACTTTCGTTAAAAAATGTTTAAATTTAAATTCGTTCAATTTAAAATGTTTAAATTTTAAAAATGTTCATCTATCAAGAAAGTTTAGATTTTTAAAAAAGTCAGTTTTAGAAAATATTTTAGATTTGAAAAAATGTTAAATTTATATTCTATTTAAAATTAAAGATAAAACTGCAAACAGAAAATAAAAAAGAAAATCACCTGTTAAATGGGCCGCAGTATTGCAGCCCATTTATTCCGCGCAGCAGGCGACGGGACGCTCTAGCATCGCGCTCAACCCTATTTGCCGCCTTTGCGTATTGCAGCCCCGCCGCGCCACAATGGGCCGGCCCATGTTGCGTTTTCCTGTTTTCTGTTTTGTGTTTTCTTCCTTTTCTTTTCTTTGCTTTTTTCCGTTTTTCTTTTTTATTTTACTTTATGATTTTTATAATTTTTATTGCTGTTTCTTTTACGTTGTGTTTTTGTTCTCGTTTAATAATTCCTTTTTTCTTTATTTATTTTTTCTTTTATTTCTTTTTTACGTTGTCATTTTTTGTCATTTTGCATATAATTTAAAAAAGTCATTTATAATAAATGTGTAAATTTGAAAATTATCTATTCTTAAAAAATGTTCAAATTTTTAAAATTTATAAATTTTGAAAATGTTCATTTAAAAAATGTTTCGATTTTGAAATTATTCCTTTTTGTTTTTCTTTTTTCATTTTTTTGTTTTTTCGTTTTTTATTTTTTCCTTTTTCATTTCTTTTTTGTTTTCTTTTTCGTTTCTTTCATTTTTATTTTTTCATTTTTGTTTCTTCCAATTTTCTTTTTCTTTTTTTGTTCAGATTTTGAATTTGTTCAAATTCAAATTATGTTTAGATTTTGAATTTTTTAAAATACGAAATTATTTAATTTCAAATTTATAGAGATTTCAAATTTGTTCATATTTCAAATTCGTTCAGTTTTTCGTTTCTTTTTTCGTCACTTCTATATGATTTTGAAAAAATTATTTTCTTCACCGATCTTTCATGTTCACTTTTAAATCGTTCAAAATAGTTTCCGTTCACCGCCATTTTCTGTTCACTTTTAAAATCGTTCAAAAATAAATTTCGTTCACTGCCATTTTCTGTTCACTTTTTAAAACCGTTCAAATGAGGTCAATATTGTAATTGAAAAAGTTCAATTTAAAATATATGTTCTAGCATACCTTTTCTGTTCACTTTTTCAAATCGTTCAAAAATTGAATTTGTTCACCGATCTTTCCTGTTCACTTTTAAATCATTCAAAATAGTTTCGTTCACCGACATTTTTGTTTACTTTTTAAAATTGTTCAAAAATAAATTTTGTTCACCATCATTTTCTGTTGAATTTTTAAAATCGTTCAGATGAGGTCAATATTCTAATTGAAATAAGTTCAATTTAAAATATATGTTCTAGCATACTTTTTCTGATCACTTTTTAAAAATCGTTCAAAAATAGATCTTTCATGTTCATTTTTTAAATCGTTCAAAATAGTTTCCGTTCACCGACATTTTCTGTTTACTTTTTAAAATCGTTCAAAAATAAATTTTGTTCACCTTCATTTTCTGTTCAATTTGTAAAACCGTTAGATGAGGTCAATATTCTAATTGAAATAAGTTCAATTTAAAAGATATGTTCTAGCATACCTTTTCTGTTCACTTTTTAAAAATCGTTCAAAAATAGATCTTTCATGTTCATTTTTTAAATCGTTCAAAATATTTTCCGTTCACCGCCATTTTCTGTTCACTTTTTAAAATCATTCAAAATAAATTTCGTTCACCGCCATTTTCTGTTCACTTTTTAAAACCGTTCAAATGAGGTCAATATTCTAATTGAAAAAAGTTCAATTTAAAATATATGTTCTAGCATACTTTTTCTGTTCACTTTTTAAAAATTGTTCAAAAATAGATATTTCATGTTCATTTTTTAAATCGTTCAAAATAGTTTCCGTTCACCGCCATTTTCTGTTCACTTTTTAAAATCATTCAAAATAAATTTCGTTCACCGCCATTTTCTGTTCACTTTTTAAAACCGTTCAAATGAGGTCAATATTCTAATTGAAAAAAGTTCAATTTAAAATATATGTTCTAGCATACTTTTTCGGTTCACTTTTTAAAAATTGTTCAAAAGTAGATCTTTCATGTTCATTTTTTAAATCGTTCAAAATAGTTTCCGTTCACCGCCATTTTCTGTTCACTTTTTAAAATCGTTCAAAATAATTTTCGTTCACCGTCATTTTCTGTTCACTTTTTAAAACCGTTCAAATGAGGTCAATATTCTAATTGAAAAAAGTTCAATTTAAAATATATGTTCTAGCATACTTTTTCTGTTCACTTTTTATAAATTGTTCAAAAATGGAACTTTCATGTTCATTTTTTAAATCGTTCAAAATAGTTTCCGTTCACCGACATTTTCTGTTTACTTTTTAAAATCATTCAAAAATAAATTTTGTTCACCTTCATTTTCTGTTCAATTTGTAAAACCGTTAGATGAGGTCAATATTCTAATTGAAATAAGTTCAATTTAAAATATATGTTCTAGCATACTTTTTCTGTTCACTTTTTAAAAATCATTCGAAAATAGATCTTTCATGTTCATTTTTTAAATCGTTTAAAATAGTTTCCGTTCACCGCCATTTTCTGTTCACTTTTTAAAATCATTCAAAATAAATTTCGTTCACCGCCATTTTCTGTTCACTTTTTAAAACCGTTCAAATGAGGTCAATATTCTAATTGAGAAAAGTTCAATTTAAAATATATGTTCTAGCATACGTTTTCTGTTTACTTTTTTAAAATCGTTCAAAAATAGATCTTTCATGTTCATTTTTTAAATCGTTCAAAATAGTTTCCGCTCACCGCCATTTTCTGTTCACTTTTTAAAATTGTTTAAAAATAAATTTCGTTCACCTTCATTTTCTGTTGAATTTTTTAAACCGTTCAAATGAGGTCAATATTCTAATTGAAATAAGTTCAATTTAAAATATATGTTCTAGCATACTTTTCAGTGCGAAACATGCTTTTCTATTTTTCTTACGAAATTTTGAAACAACATAAAGGAACTCTAACCTCGGTTTTTCTATTTTTCATCCCGATTTGAAATCGTTCAAATCTATTTTTTGTAAACAAATCTAACTTATACCTCCATACTTTAGCGTTGTTCTAGAAAAGTAAAACGCAAGCCAAAACTAACGTAGCTACAACAGTGATGGATGGATGAATGGATTGGGTACAGGACGCATGCATGCTAGCCTCGTACAAAAGGGAGATATATAACTGAAAAAACGAAAAGAAAAAAGAGGATGAAAAAACACGTTACCGGAAACGGGATTAGCTTGGCCATCGTTGCTAATTGAGCAGTCGAGCGAATGTAGTGAACCGAACGTACTAAAAGCCCACCCGTTCGCCTTCAGGCGGCAGGAGCGACGCGCGCTGTTGAAAGCGGCATATAGGAGCACCCCTCTCCTCCCCTCGCCGTCAAGTCAATTTGGAAATTTAAAAATCAGATTTAAAAATGGTTAAATCTTCAGATTTTAGAATAAATAAACAATTTTTAGTTCTGAATATTTCCTTTTTGCAACGCACTATTATTAAACTAGATTTTTTTGTAAAAAAAGAAACAAAAAATAAAAATCCTGTAAAAAACAAGTAGAAAAACGTTTGTTCACAATTCCTTTTTCATCCATAATACCAGCGAATCATACTTCTGTTAAGGACGACGGGAACAATTAGAACGACTCATACGTATTGTGAAGTTGAAACATCATAAAGTACGTCAGATTTTTATCAGTCTCAAGTACAACGATGCACAGAATCAACTTTTTCTGCTAGAAACGAACACGTAGAAACGAAAACATATATGGGGCCGGCCCATAAACAGCCGAACGAACGGGGAACAAAGCGGTATGCGCGCGGCGCGACACGTTCCTGCCGCTAAATGCGGCGTATAGCAGCACCCTAGCATCGCTGCGGAGCGATGTATAGGAGCTCCCCGAATCGGGCGGCCGCGTGCACAAGCCCACAAAGGAAGTGCCGCGCTGGAACTACTTGGGCCGTCCCAACCACGAACGGCTAGCGAGGGGCACCTAAAATACCTTAAAGCCTGCCAGTCTTTTGGTACCGTACCCAGTGGACCCGAAAAGAAGCGCAAGTTTGTAGTCCTTCTGACGGGCCGTACTCGAGCGCTACGCCGTCCTTCGTTGGGCCTGCCCGCCCTTTTTGGACAGCGCCATCTAAAAAATCCATCAGATTGTCAAAAAAAAAATCCATCAAAGAAACAAAAAAAGTCGTGTCTGCCCTCAATTGTTTTTTTTTTGTGCCAGAACCCGTACTAGTAAATCTTGTACTTCCGCCACGTGACGACGCGGTGCATCCCATCCCAGGATGGCGCACCGGCCGTGCCTCGGGGGGAGGCGCGTGAATCTACCGAAACCTGCAAACTGTGCAGTACATCGTCCCTGCCCGACCTTTCCGCCCTACCACCATGGGTAGTGCGATCTATGCTGACCAACGACCACTACGGGAAGAGAGAGATTCGGGTGAGGCCTGTGCTGCTGCTGTCTGTCTGGGCATGGCAAGAAGCGGTGGTCCCTCCGTCGTGCGGGTGTGGCCAATGATTGCAGCGTCCTCAGCGATAAAAAAATCTCCGGGGACCGGACCACGGCTCGCCGGCGGCGCGACACATGTCCCGCCTCACGTCATCTGCTCCGCCGGAGACGTATGCCTCGAAGGCTGGCACCGTCAGACGGTGGAGTGGCGGCAGGGCTAAAAAATGGTTTGTTGCGTCTTTTGAAAAGCTGCACTCTTGTTTGTAAAGGCGGCAGCCCGACTGCAGTCTGGTTTTTTTTTTATTATAAAAACGTTTGCCGACGTCGATCTGCCCAGCAGCCATGAGCTCATCGGTCGAATTCGCATGCGTGGGCATCATTGCATTGCTAGGGGCTAGGGCTCCCCCAGAATCTATCAACGCCACGGCAACACCTGTCGCTCTTCTCCTTTCATCCCATCATAAATCTCTCATAAAACTGAAATAAAAACACAAACAGAATCAAGTTCCAAAGGCAAATGTGAAACCAAAGCCAAGCAAAGCAAAACCACCCTCCTTTTTTGCGCAGCATCGCGCAGATGCGTTTGCATGTGCCATGTTGTCGAGTTGGCGGCGGAGGGAGAGCGTGGCGCGCACATACTACGCAGCGCAGCACGGCGTGTGTGTAAAGTGGTGGTTCTCGTCACATGGCTGTGCGGGCATGCACCATTGACAAGGGGGACCCGCCGGCGAGACGCGTGGCCCCTGCCCGGCCGGCGACGACGGCGATGAGTCAATGACGAGGACCATCGTCCATCACTGATCATTGGCTCCACCAAGTGTAGGCAGTTAGTATGGGCGCTTGTATTTACGCGAGTAGTATGTGTATTTTCTGCGTGTGTTCCCTGATCTATTCTCAGCCCTCCGTATACGCATCGGAAACTGGCATCCAAAGGCTTGTAATAATTTTGCTGGCCCCTTTTTTTCCCGTTGTGTTCCTGTGTGCGTGAGTCAGTGAGGGCCTCCTTTTGCCGAGATCCAGCGCTAGGTTCGCTCGCAGCAGCGCGATCCACACCACGTGACCAGTGACGCCACCATTGGCACGCGCACATGCGTGCGGGTCCCTGCCGCCGCCGCTGCCGCGTTCTACATGGCGCATGGGGTGGGTGTGGATAAGGATGGTGGTGGCGTCACGGTAATGGGCGCCAAAATTCAAATTCCGGTTCGGATGTGATCTGGTGAGGCTCGATTGGGAGTCGGGCGATCGGATCGGGAGGGGTGCCAGCCTGGCGGTCCAACCTAGCGTGGCGATGGCGGGCGGGCCGTCCACCTGCCAATCTGCCATAGATGATAGATCTGCACTGCCCAAATGGGACATTATCATTGATGCATTCTCGGAGCTGGACGTGCACAATTTCCATGTGATCAACTCTGCCAACATTGTGCTGCTGCCCAAGAAAGATGGGGCCGACTCGATCTCGGACTTTCGCCCCATAAGCCTTATTCACATCATTCCAAAGATCATCGCCAAAGCCATGGCTCGTCGCCTGAGCCCCAAGATGGACAACTTGGTTTCGCATTGCCAGAGCGCCTTCATTAAGAACAGAAGCATCCACGACAACTTCATGTATGTCAGAAACACCGCTCGAAGCATGCATCGTGCTCGCAAACCAACGCTGCTGCTCAAGCTTGACATCGCCAAGGCTTTTGACTCAATGCGCTGGGACTATCTGCTGGACGTCATGCAGCGCCGGGGTTTCCCTCCTCGCTGGAGGGCTTGGGCATCCATTCTATTCTCCACGGCCACTTCCCGTGTGCTTCTGAACGGCATCCCGGGGCTGGAAATTCTTCATGGACGGGGGCTTCGCCAGGGTGATCCGCTGTCCCCTCTGCTTTTCGATATTGGCATCGACCCTCTGAATAGAACTCTGCAGTTGGCCACTGAGCAGGGACTCCTGCAACCTCTGCCGGAGAGTTTGGCGACCTTGCGGCTCTCGCTATATGCTGACGATGCGGCCATTTTCCTGGCCCCCACGGCGCACGACATCTCCAACCTTGCGTCCATGCTTCAGAATTTCGGTGAGGCAACGGGCCTGGTCACAAACTTCGCCAAGAGCTCCATCTCCCCGATTCGCTGCGAGGGCATTGACCTTGCCGATATTATGAACGATTTTCCGGCTGCCATTGCTCAGTTCCCCATCAAATATCTTGGGCTGCCTCTGTCCTTGGGTAGATTGAGACGGGCGGACATTCAGCCTCACATTGATAAAATGGCTTCCCGCCTTCAGCCTTGGCAAGGAAAGTTCATCAACCGTGCGGGCTGCACGGCTCTTGTCAAATCTGTGCTTTCATCGATGCCAATTTTCCTGCTCACCGCAATCAAGGCCAACAAAGCTATGCTCAGGGCCTTTGACAAGATTAGGCGTGGCATGCTATGGAACTGCAGTGAAACCGTTAGTACCGGCAAATGCAAGGTCAGCTGGGATAGAGTTTGTCGCCCAAAGGTTCTTGGCGGCCTCGGCATTCTTAACCTGGAAAAGTTCTCGAGGGCCCTCAGATTACGGTGGATGTGGCATGAGTGGGCTTCCCCTGACAAGCCTTGGGTGGCAACGGAGACCCCAAATGATGATTCTGATAGGAACCTCTTCAACGCGGCCACCAAAGTCTATGTGGGCAACGGCTTAAAAGCTTCCTTCTGGGGTCCTCTTGGCTCGACGGCCTTCCCCCAAGAGTTATTGCTCCTGACCTCTTCAAAGCTTCCAAGCGCAAGAATAGAAACGTCCATGACGCCCTTGCGGACTTCAAATGGATCGACGACCTCGATGTGGCCAACTTCACGGTCCAACACATATCCCAGTTTGTGCAGCTGTGGGAACTCCTGCAGACGACGACCCTCTCCCCTGATATTGATGACACTATCATCTGGACCCTTTCCTCTACGGGAGTCTACTCGGCCAAGTCCGCCTACAAGGCTCAGTTTTTGGGAGCTACCTCCTGCCCTTTCATGGCTGTCGTATGGAACACCTGGCCCCCCCCCCCCCCCCCCCCCCAAGTGCTCCTTCTTCGCCTGGCTTGCCGTTCAGAACCGGCTCTGGACTTCCGACCGCCTCGCCATTCGGGGGTGGCCTCACCAGCCTATCTGCCAGCTCTGTGGGAATCAACCGGAGACGGGACGACACTTATTATTCGAATGTCGCTACTCCAAGAGGATCTGGACAGACGTCTCCGCTTGGTTAAAGTGCCCTACGCTCATGCAAAGCATTGGGGCCATGAGGGGCACAATCTTCGAATACTGGAAAGCCATGGCCGCCATCCCATCTCCCTCTCGTGGGGGACTGAAGACTGCGATCGTCCTTATCACCTGGGAGATCTGGAAGGAGCGAAATGCGAGGGTCTTCAACAACACCTTCACAATGCCCTCCACCCTTTTCCAGCATATCAAAAGTGAGAGCAAGAAGTGGATTTTTGCTGGGGCCAAGAAGTTGGCTGAAATCTGCGAGTAATTCCTACGGGTCGTTTTCGTCGACCTTGTACCTTTTTTAATTTCTTAACAGGCTTCGGCCGCGTATTTGTCTTTGCTTCTCCTATATCAATATAAAAGACAAAGCTTTTGCCTTCTTTTAAAAAAACAAATGGCAGGAACAGAGGATCGAAGAATGCACTCTCGTTATAGTACTGCACACTAGTAAAACGATTCTTCCATGTAACAAAAAACTTCACTCCGTTGATATGGAAAACGACTCTTGAGTTCTGCAGTGAGGTAGACACTATTACCGGTCTCCAAAACACTGGCGTAAATTATCCATGTCGACGCCAATGTTCGGTACGCTAAATGAAGGCTACTTAAGGCCACCATTTGCTCGATCGCTGTTCTTTCACGAGGGATCCACCGATATGATATCGTACTGTACGATCTTAATATCTCAGTACGTAGCAGTACCAAATTGACTAACGGGGACTATGACTATGTCGTCAGCGTCGTCGTGTTCACGACTTGGGTGTCGGGCTGTCGTCGATCGATGGAGCTCATCCAGCACAGGCACGTACGAGAGCTCTATTCCCAGCTGGTCAAAGTAGAGCCCGCGGCGAGCCGCAGCACATGCAGATCCAGCCACGCGGGCGTCCCCGCTAGCTGAACGACACCGGGCCGGGCAAGCAACTGCAACTGTTCAAGAGGAACGTGTCGGGGTCGACGTGTCATGTACACACGGTTTTCAGGACGTGTATCTGCAACAGTTCAAGCCTGTACGTACCGATGACCATCGGGCCGGGGCATGTTATTGCTCGACTGATTCGATCCCTCTCGATGTGGATCATGCCACATGGCTTGCCGGCCGCACCGATGATCGCCCGCTGATCATTTGGCGAACACTCCTCCATCGATCGAGATGATGAACAATACATCTAGCTAGCTATCGATCGATTGTGGAGGGGTGCCAGCCGCCGCTTGTGGTCCTCCTCCATGGGTTGGTAACCTGGTTCGTGGCGGTGCATTGTATCTGTGCGATTGTAAGTAGGGCCGGGCCATACTTATTCGGGGCCCAGGTGCAAAATGAGAGAAAGGACCCTTATGCACACACAAACTATAAAAACAGTACATTTTATGCTAAAAAAACACTTTATATTTCATTACCACACTTTATAGTTCAAACGGTTTGATGGGCTGTTGGCCTCCATTAATGGATGGTTGCAGCCTCGGAAAGCACAGCGACGGCAGCGCCGTTCTTGAAATTTGGGGTAGAAAATGAGTAGTTATTTCGTTTTTTTTTTTGAGGGAGCCGTTTCGTTCCTTTACTCTAGCCAACGATTGATTTTTTTTTTTAGTCGCTTGGTGCGCTCCCGGTAAGCTGCGTGGCATGTACATGGGCCTTTACCTTTACTGAGTAGAGCCTAAAAATCAGAATTTTCATCTAGTAGTAACACAGTGTAGAACACTTGGGCCGGGCCCCTAGCTCACGAGGGCCCAGTGCTGTCGCACCGTCTGCCCGGCCTATGGGCCGGCCCTGATTGTAAGGAAAAAAAGAGGGCGGTGGTGGAGTGTGTGAGACGAGAGGGTCGATGGTGGTTTTTTAAACCCGGTCGAAGCAGTGCAGATGTCGTCGCCTTTAACGCCAAGACGGCATGCATACCGATGCGTGGGCTCTGCGGCGCGCTTCACTGCGCCGCCCACCTAGCCACTGAAGCGATGCGCCGCCTGACGGCCCGTGCAACGATGCGACGACTCGCCTCTAAAACGATGTGGCGCCTGCATCGCTGAAACACTGCCGCGTGCCTACGCCTCGCCGGTTCGGTTCGTGTGTATGATGGGCGGGCCATATCTATCGGAGGCTCGGTCCGGACAGTGTCCGGCACCGCGAAGACAGCCCCCAAAGTTGGAGGCCTGTTCGCGGTGCCGGACAGATTTTGGGCCGGACAAAGGCTTTGCGACCCCCGATGTGGCCTGCTTTTCTGTCGCCCCAATTAAGCTTTACGACCCTTTTATGACCCCCCCCCCCCCCCCCCCGAGAGGCTCTAACGGAGGACTAAAACATGTTCGGACAATAGGATTGACTATCCATCACTCCTTGCTCATGCATTTTATCTGTAGTTTAAGAAATAACCATATTTTTCTTTTCAAGAGAGCCCCTTCATAAAAAAATATGCACAACATCTTATTTCTATGAATCCCGCAGCAATGTGCAAGGTACCATCTAGTATTATCAGTAAAGCAACAACATATGTCAGCATATGGATTCTAAAGAATTCCAAAGATTCGCATGTTGTGGCAACATGGGAAAATTAACCATATTTAGCGTGAGCCTTACTCCGACCATGATGACGACGACCGTGATTTTGCACTGGCTGACTCTTCAAAGCAAAGTTAGTAATATGTTAGGTTAACATGTTTTTTAATTTTCAAAATTACATTAGTGGTGTGTCATCATTGTGTCACGTCACTAGTAAAACTATTACTAGTGGCATGAATACCGCACGCCGCTAACATTACAATTATTAGTGGCGTGACTATGGCTTATGACGAGACTCATGCTTTTCTAAATTAAAAGAATATGCATCTTGATATGTTGATTGGTTTTTGGATATTCAGAGAGAGGCTAAGTCGATGTTATTCAGGGTTGAGTTACATAGTTTATTCAGACTACCGATGGGGGAGGGGGGAATAGATCGACTCACAATGCTACAACCAAAATTGAGTTCTATGTTCTCGGTATCAAGTGCAAGGAAGGATATCTCTATTGATGATTTTCTATAACCCACTTGGGCATATTTGACTACTGAAAAAATAAGAAACAAACATTGCCAACTATTCAAAGGAAATCCACGTGTAGAGACAACTAGACCTATATATTTATTTACACTCGAGCTCATTTTCCTTAGGATCATGGTATTTTTTAGATATGTACATTTCTAGATCTCTCCTCTACAAAGATACTATAGGAAAATAGAACGCAGATAAATACACGATAATATGCCCTAACAGTACAAACTAATCTACGAAGAAATACATTTTTTCAATTTAAACTATATTCTTAGAAATGTCTTAACAAAATATAGATAAAACATAAATTTTACGGCGAAATACGACTCCCACTCATCACAAGTGTCTTATGATAACAAATATTGTAATTGTATGACAAATATATGGTACTAAATAATTTATCATCATGGTTATCACTTAATCGGGTTAGCAGTACTAAGTCAATACGAATATATTAATTAAGCCATGCGATGAGAAGTCAGTTTATAGGGGAGTAAAAAAGCTTATTATAAATAAGTGACATCTTTCACACACAAAATCGAGCCTATTAGATAATAATGTATCCGAATTTAACATGTCTATAGAAAAACATCAATGTTTAGGGTTTATGGAAGTCAAATTCGTGTTTGGAGGTTTTTTGAAGACAACAAAAGGTTTCTGCCCAACAAGCCATATCTGCAAATACCGTCATGCCAAAGAAATTGTTCATAAGAAGTGCATTTTTCTCTTATTTCTCCTTTTTTTTCTTATGTCAATTTCTATAGATACATGAAGGTGTTTTGAGCTGTTTGCTCACATGGAATCACATAAAACTACAACTTCAACCAAATGAACATAGCACATGTTCATCTGTTGCACATGGGTTTTGCAAACTCAGGAGAGTTTTACACATGTTGCCTTCAGAGTATGAGGCTTCACTCGCGAACCGTAAGTCGAAGATCCATGTGCCAGCAACAAAAGAGGCAATACCGGTGATAATCTGCTATGTCTCATAGAAGACACATTCAAATGTGTTGTGAATGGGGAAATTGTCACCTTGGCGCACCTGGGTGAACCTCGCTAGCTCCCGACTAAATGGGCTGGATTTGGTTGGTTGGCTCGTTGCACGTACGCGTCCACCAAACGGAGGAGGAAAACAAAGCAAATATGTTGCCGCCAATCTCGGGAGCCCCTCAGCACGTACCAATCAATAGCTCGGTTAATACATATGCTACAGTACCCGTTGGATGATTTCTTTCGATATTGGTGAGCTATCTGCATATTTTTATTCTTGGGAAAATCTAATCTAAAGCGCCGCATGGGAGGGTGCGGGATGCGGCGGCAAATTGCATGTGCTTTTCCCTATAGGGGAGAGCACATGCATGCATATAGGAATCTGCCACCTCATGGTGATGTCATCGCATTAAATACAAAATTTGAAAATTTAAATTGATTTTTCTCCCAAATCGTTTGTCCGATTATCGATTTGTTTACACTGTTAAATTCGTCTCGACGAGGGCTTCAAAACCAGATCCATTGTTGATATGTTTTGATGAACTTTTTTTTCCTACATCAGATACCAGATTATAATACTATGGTTACCATATTAGCACCAAAGAGCTACCCGAATAATTATACATGGTTAATATATAACTTTTTACACGTTTTAAGACAATTGCAACACATCTACATATTTAGTGTGATAAACTTTTCTCGTCAAACCAGTTACCAGATTAAAATATCATAGTTACCAGATTAGTATCGAACAGTTACCATGATAATTATACATGGTTGTCGGATGATTTTTTTTTAAGTTTCTTTAACATTACAATGATATATACACCTAGAGAGTAAGAGTTCAACTGTTTACAATATCTAAAAGATCCTATTATTGCATACTCCTGGCTTAGTGGAGTATATACTAATATCATGCGGTCTTAATTTGATTTGGAATAGTGTACGTACAGAAACCTGATAACCAAGTTATTATAATCTGGTAGGTTAGTGAAAACAATCTGGTAACTACTGGCGAAAAAAAAGGTTGTCAAAACATAGCAATATGGGATCTAGTTTTGTAGATCTCGACGCGACTAAGCCAACGGTGAAAACGGATTTTTAAACGGATTATCGGTTTGAGAGCTAAAAGTTTTTTAATGTAATCGTTGAGGGGAATCTAGGATGACGTCATCGCCTACATCACTCTGCATGCATGCAAATTATATCCGCCGCACGGAAGCTCTTTTGTGCGGCGTCGCTGTATAGTTTAGTCCTTTATTCTTTTGTTACTCAACATGTAAACATCCAATCTCCTGGATCACCTTAGTGCTAAGCGACTATAGTGAACAAGAGTTGATTAGATTCCCGAGCCAGGTTACCTGGATCCATTCTAAGCTACTCCCTACATTCCATAATATAAAACAGCAAACGGTAGCATACATTGTACTATGGTGTGTTGATATTTTTCGGTCATGGCGATATGGCGGAGTACGGCGATATGTCGGAGTATGGCGTGATGCCGTTCTTTTTTTCCCTGATTCATTCTCAAACTGCCAAGATTTCTCTAATCTTCCTCAGATCCACCTCTGTTCCTCCAGATTCAAACCCCTTTTTCTGTTAAATCTGCACTCCCCTGTTTCATCCTCTTTGAGCCACCGCTGCCGACGCGGACTGGATCTTCAAGTCCGGCATCCATCCATCTCAATCCAATCCACAATCCTCTCCACCCCAGCTCTTCAAGCGCGATCCATTGACCATGTACAGTAGAAGTTCCACTCATCTCCCACCCGTTAATCTCTCAGATCATCCCCTTTCTCCCCACTTTGCGTGAGATTTCTCCTGCTACTACTTACTATAACTGATTTGGCTGGTCCGAGGCACCAATTTCGCCTCCTGTTGGGGTATCTTCTAGTTCCAGGGGTGCCGCTTCTGGCGGGCAGGGCTACCACGTCAGGCTGATTGCTCCTCGTGGATTCTGGCTACCGTACGGGTCTGGTGTTGTGCTCTTGCGAGACTGTACGGCTGAGGCCTATATCACACAGCGAGGATATCCCAAGCTGGAGTTGTGGCCATGAAGGCCCTAGGCTGGAACTGCAATGGCATGGGCAGGAACCTTCACAGTACTAAGATGTGCCACCTTGCCCGGATGCTTGACTCCACAAAAGCCCAGGTAACCTTTGTTTCCGAAATCAAATCTTCCAAAATTAATGGTCATGATCTCACTGCTAGATTCAATATGCATGATAGTTTGGTAGTTCCTTCGCAAAGACGTGCGGGTGGGCTTTGGCTCATGTGGAGTGCTGATTTGCAAGTGGATGTTCATAGTTCTAGTTTCTATCTAATCCTAGATGTTGTTACTATTAGGGCTAGTAGTCAGAAGTTTGGTTTAGCCTGTATTTATGGAGATCCCTACCATCGGCAAACTAGTCTGATCTGGGAACAGGTTGCGTCCTTTGTGTACAATAATTGTGACATGCCGATGCTTTGCATGGGGGATATGAATGAACTGTTGTATGATATGGACAAGAGTACTCCAAATATTAACCTTTCTCGTATTAGTGCTTTTCATTCTCTTGTAAAAATGTGTGGTTTATTTGATTTGGGTTTTAGTGGACCTGCATACACTTGGACGAACAGAAGGTTTTCTACCAATCCTATTTTTGAAAGGCTCGATCGTTGTCTGGTTAATGCTGATTGGTGTGCTGCTTTTCCTGTTTCTAATGTGTATAACATGCCAATTATGCATAATATCAGTGACCATGCTCCTATTTTGCTTTCAACTGATGGGCCAATTCGTAGAGTTAAGCACACTTTCAAATTTGAAAATTGGTGGCTAAAGGAACAAGACTTTCAATCTTATGCAAAAAATATATGGTCCAAAACTAATCAGGAATCCTTTTATCGTAGAACTAACCATCTTGCTAGAGAATTAAAGATTTGGTGTAGGAAGAAGAAGCCATTACAGCAAGAGCTTAATTCTCTGGAAGAACAAATCAAGCAAATCCAAATGCAACCTGTACACAATCAGGATCATGCACTTGAATGCTCTCTGGTAAGCAAATAAAATTTAACAAAGCTAACTGACCAATATATGCAGAGAGCTAAAAAGCAGTGGATCAAGGATGGAGACCGAAACACTTCTTTTTTCCACAGGGCAATCCTTAAACGAAGAAGGCGGAATACAATAGTCTCTATAAAAGATGAAAACAACATTATTCATTACATGCCAAAACAAATCAGCAATACTTTTGTTAATTATTTCAGACACATATTTTCCTCTTCCAATATTATTTCTGGTAGGCCCTATATTGGTTCTCGACTACCCCAAGACAGTCAAGACTTCACATATTCAATACCAGATAAGCAGGAGCTGTGGGATATTCTTCAGGAGATGAAGAGGAATGCATCGCCAGGGCCTGATGGTTTCAATGTGGAATTCTATATATCCACTTGGAGCTGGATTGGTGATCGATCGATGACGTGACAAACCTGGTAAGATCTTTCTTTGTTTCAGGCATCATGCCGGGTCATATAAATGACACCCACATTGTGCTTATTCCTAAAAAACTTGTTTCCCAAGTGCCAGCTGATTATACACCTATTGGTTTATGCAACGTTGTTTACAAGCTGATAGCCAAATCCCTTGCCAACAGATTAAAACCTCACCTCCCAGACTATATTCACCCATCTCAACAGGCCTTCATTGAAGGGCATTGCATTAGTAATAACATTATCATCGCCCAATAGATAACTCACTCCTTTGCCATTACTTCTTGGGAACATGAATCTTTTATGCTTAAAATTGATTTAGCCAAAGCTTTCGATCGTTTGGAATGGAACTTCATTGTCGCAGCCCTCTCTCGTAATGAGTTGCATAGTCATTTCATCAACTTGATCCATGCTTGCATTTCCTCGCCCACCTTTTCAGTTATCATTAATGGCCAACCTTTTGCGAGGTTCCGTAGCAATAGAGGTATACATCAAGGTTGTCTTCTCTCTCCATATCTATTTGTCCTTGCCATCAACGAGTTGTCCCTACTTTACAGGAAGCGATGTCTCACAGTTCTTTGGAAGGTGTCATTTTAGGACCAAATTGCCCTCCTATTCATTCTCTTCTCTTTGCCGATGATCTTCTTATTTGTGGTAGGGCTACTGTTCAGGAAGCTAGAACCATGAATCAAATCCTCAGCGCCTTCTTTATGAGGTCTGGCCAAATTCCTAATTGGGCTAAGTCCGGTATTATTTTCAGCAAGCATGTCCATAACAGTACGGCGGACTCCATTAGACAGATTTTTCCAGTACCCCTCATTGATGCTACCTTTATTCATCTCGGCCATCCTCTCATTCTCCCAGCAAAGAATAGAGCTTTGGCTTACAACTTCGTATTTGACAAGTTCAAATCTAAACTCAGTACCTACAAGGCTGACAAGCTATCCCATGCTGCCCGTCTGGAGCTTATCAAGTCTGTTTTTTCCTCTATCCCTGTTTACTACATGTCCAACATATTGTTCTCCAAAAATTTCATTGCTAAACTTACTTCTATCATTAGAAATTTCTGGTGGACAGGGGTTAGAGAAGAGAACAATACTCGTAGTCTTTGCCTCAAAGCTTGGAGAGATATTTGTGCTCCCAAGAAGGACGGTGGGCTGGGCATCAGGAATCTGCAGGCTGTAAACCAAAGTCTAATTCTAATGGCCGCTTGGCGCATTGCTCAAAATCCTAATGACAATCTTCATAAAGTGCTTCAATCGAAGTATTTTCCTGACTCTTCTATTTGGCGGCCTAAAGCCAATGCCCCAAAATCAGCGTTTTGGGCCTCGATTCTCAAAATCCTTCCTATCCTTAAAGCCCACTCGTTTTACCAGCTGACTGAAGGTAACCTCTCTATTTGGAGCTCACCCTGGTGCTCCTCTTGGGCCTCTATTTACGATGACTTAATCATTCAACAACCTGGGTTTGTTTATCCGGCCCTTGTTAAAGAACTTTGGCTCCCAGATCATAAGGACTGGAACATTGAACTTATAGATCGTTTGTTTACTCCTTCGATGGCCCAGGTTATCAAACAAACCCCTATTATCAACTCGCAAGAGCATGACCTTCTCTGTTGGAAGCTAACTCCCAACGGTCAATGTCATGCCACAACTGCATACTATGCTTGCATGCAGGAATTGTATGGTGCCGGAGAAGACCGCCCTAGGCAGCCATCACCGACTACACTTGAGTTGCTTAATCAGGTTTGGAAAAATAAGAACATCATACCAAGGATCCAAACCTTTGCTTGGCGATTTCTTCGTAGGGCTCTGCCGACAGGTGTGAGAGCAGGAAGGTTTTCTAAACACATCGGTAAGCTCTGTTGCAGGTGTGGCTCTGAAGAAGATGATATCCATTTATTTTTTACATGCCCTTTTGTAAAAGCAGCCTGGTTTATTGACCCCTGGTTCATTCGCATAGATACTCTAGTACAAAATTCTAGTTCACTAACTCAAATCATCTTGAATCTGATGAATATGAACCATCCGCATGCATCCCTGCCAAATATTCTCAATTTTATGTGGTGCACTTGGAAAGCCAGGAACGACATGCTTTTTGTCAGGAGAGAAGGGGAGCCGTATCAAATTAGTATTCATGCTCATGCCCTTACAAACAATCTGGAGTTACTTACAACTAATATGAAACTGCAGGGTAACACTGTGAAGAGTGAGTGCAACCAAGAAGTTGTTCCTCCGCAAGGGAGCACCATTACCACTGATAGAATTTTTCCAGGAACTGTAATTTTTGCAGATGCCTCTTGCAAATGCAGCAAGATTCCAGGTTCAGCAGGACTGCCGGTGAAGGGCATCATCAGGAATGAAACAATAGGTAGTCGGTGTTCCATCATGATTCAGGCGGCTACTTCTCTTGCGTCATCGGTTTTCCAGGCGGAAGAAAAGCGCTGCTGCTGGCGGCAGAGATCGCGCATCACCTGAACATTGACATGCCAACATTCCTCACAGATAACAAAACGTTGCCAAGAGTGACAGCAAGCAAGCAACTAAACCATCCACTCATCCGCTGGGATTCAACATATACTTTGGCAAGATTATTTTTTCTCAGTTCCAGGTCCTTGTCTCCGGTGTTCCACATCAAGAGGGACCAGAATGGAGTTGCTCACAACTACGCACATCAGGCTCTTAGGCGTAGCCTACAACAGCCTATATTTTCGTGTATTAGTTCAGCTCATGAAACAGGTCGTTGCCCTGTGCTGTCACTGTTCAATTCAGCAAATTTTCAGGGTTTTGTAATACATGCTGTACTCTGCGCCCGAGCTGAATGAAAGTTGGCGTCTCCGACGCCTTAAGTTGTTCAAAAAATAATAATAATATAAAAGTTTTAGCAGGCTAAAACATCTTGCAAAAACGTCTGATATTACCCGGCCCAACCCAAGCTAACTAAGTGATTAGAGACGGACACCTAGAAGATTTTAAAGCGTGCGTGTTACCCGGCAAATCCTATTTGCCGCTCTTTGCTGCACGGGAGGCTTGTGCCGCACGGGACCGGCCCATTTTTTTACCTTTTCTATTAGTTTGGTCTTTCTCCTTTCTTTCTGTTTTACTCCTTTTTCTTTTTCTCTTCTTTTTATATTTCCTTTTTCGGCTTTTTCCTTTTTACTTTACTTTCTTTTGGGTTTTAAAATGTTGAAATTTTAAAATTTTAGAGTTTCAAAGTGCTTAGATTTGAAAAATGTTAAATTTTGAAAATGTTCAGATTTTAAAAACTTTCATATTCAAAAAATGAACAAACTAAAAAATGTTCAAACTTAAAAAACATTCAGATTGCAAAAAATGTTCATATTAAAAAACGTCCAGGTTTTTAAAAATATTCACATTCAGATATTGTTCAGACAAAAAAAAATGTACAAATTTGAAAAAATTTCAAATTTAAAAAGTCGTTCAGATTTAAAAGGTCAATTCAATTTTTTTTAAATAAAATTTGTAATACGTTAATATTTAAAGTTTGGTCAAATTTTTAAGAACACTCCGATTTGGAAAAATATTTTCAGATTTCGACAAATGTTCAGATTCTAAAAATGTTCAGTTTTTATTAAGATTTTATGTAAAAACTCATATTCGAAAAATATATAGATTTTCGAGAATCGTTTAGATTTTAACAATAAAAAACGAGAGTCTGCTAATTTGGTAGTACATCCATATATTGCGTGTAGCTGGGCGACAGAAACACAGCTAGCTAGATTCAATCCATTCATCGATTCGTGCCATAAGAAATGGAAGACGCGTACGTTAACGAGTCGGCCCTCTAAAATTGCTTCACATGACACTTCATGCATGCGACTCTAAGGACATCTCCAATGCACCAATCCAAACGAATGTGATTTGGGTCTTTTTTGCTTGTTAGGATCGTGAAACGGGTAGGCATCTGTCCTCGTCTGGCCTGTTCTTGCCACTACACTCAACGGGCCGACCCATTGGGTCTGCCCATGTCTGTTTTTACACCAAATTGAAAGTTTAATTGAATAATCACATAATTACAACCAAATCGAATTAATCAGTCACATAGTTTTGCAACCAAACTGAATAAAGTCACATAATTTATTGCAACCAAATTGAACAGAAGTGTATCAACTAGGATATGTCTTGGTTTTCAAAATAAGACCACATATGTTGAACCAAATCATTTTGAAATTGTTTGTGAGCTATCTTATCATGCATCTCTTGATGAAACTGGATCCACCGTGCAAATGTTGCGGCTCCACCCTGTGGCTGAACCAAATCACCCTGAAACTGCCAATCTTTATCGTACAAGGTGTCATCACGCTCGTCCTCCACGATCATGTTGTGCATGATCACACAAATATTCATCACCTCCCACATAGTGTTTACGCTCCATGTTCTAGCAGGGTGCCGAACAATAGCCCAGCGAGATTGGAGCACACCAAAAGCACGCTCCACATCCTTTCTATAACTCTCTTGTTCATTTTTGCAATTTGAGCCTCCATGTTCTTCTTGAGATTGTTGCCAGAAGAGTTGGAGATTGTCTTGACAAAAGTAGATCATTATGGATATATACGGTCAGCTAGGTAGAACGTGTACAAACTGAAGCAGTAGCAGTACGCAACCGCCAGCAGGAACTCACGTCAATTCAGCATCGGAGGACTCGGAGCCGGCTGCACGAAGGAGTTCACATAAATCCATCTAATTTGTTTCAGACACCCATAGGTCCAGCTGCAGGAGCTGGAGGATCAACACCAGGAGCAGGAGCAGCACCACCACCGCCACCACCACCGCCACCAGGAGGAAATGGAGGAGTCGGAGCAGGAGCCGGAGCCAATGGACCACCACCACCTGGCGGAGGAGTCGGAGCAGGAGCCGGTGATATGGGTCCGCCACTTCAAAGGTTCCATACGCCTGCAGGACACTATTAAAATCCAATGGACAACGTACACGCAGCAACTATGGTATTGGACAGAATCCCGCTTATGGAAAATCCAACGGGTCAGGAGGCACGACTAGCCATAGACATGTTGAAAACAGCATTAGCTCAGCAAGCTCTTTACCCCAACTTCCCAGATGTCAGCAGACTTCATTCAACTCCATATAATTCCTGAACAAGGAGTCGACACGATGAGTCTCATCCGGCCGGGTCGACGAGCGCAAGACGCCGCAAACTGGCAAGGAATCAACCGCATGTGCCGACTACTTCAGAAGCTCAAAGAATTGTTGATGAGGCACGAAACAGGAGAGAAGCTGCCGCGGCCAGAGCCCTAGTAGCCGGAAGGGTCGGAGGGCCAGTGCCAACAACAGCGGCAGTTATCCAGCCACAACCGACTCGTGCAATCATAGAGGTAAAATCGCCTGGAAGTTCACCTTCGTTGACGGGTCCTGAGTGTTTGTCAGAAGCCATCAGAGCCGAGTCCTTCCCCAGCAACTTCAAAGAGCCTCGCAAGGTTGGCAACTATGAGCCCAATATGGATCCGACTTACTGGCTCAGCAGTTACGAGATGGCAATGAGTATTCGCAATGCAACTGGAAATTTGTGTGCAAAATTCATGTATCTCATGATGGATGGAGCAGCTAAAGTTTGGATGAGAAACTTACCCCCAGGTCAATTAACTCGTGGGAGCAGCTGAAGGCCTCTTTCATTCAAAACTTCCGGGGGACATGCCAGAAATTGAGTACCATTGAGGACTTGGAGAGATGTGTCCAGAAGAAGGGAGAACCTGCAAGGCACTAGATGAAACGAGTCTCAGAGATCATTAATTCCTCACAAGTTCTCCCACCAATTTCTGTGTTGATGGCTATGAAGAGGAATTGCACCTTTAATCCATTAAGTTGGAAGCTAGGGCGTATGAAGGATAGTCTGAATCAGGGCATACCTATTTCCGTTGGAGAGATTATGGCAGGAGCTAACAAGCACACCGCCACAGATAAAACCAAAGATCAGGAAGAAGTCGGAAAGGGCCAAGGTGGTAATAGCCAGAATCAAAACCATAATCAAAATCATGGAGGGACTAAGCGGCCATATGATAATTCCGACTTAGTGGCTAGCACGAACTCTGGGAACAGACGCAAGGACAACAACTCTCAGGGATACCAGGCACGTAGGCCGACTCCTCAAGAAGTCTTGGAAAGTCCGTGTCCTCGCCACGCCAAAAACGGGAGGTGCCGACATACCCTAGAGCAATGTCTAGATCTGCAGCAATTGAGAAACAACCCGACAAACAATAACAACAATGTAGGTAGAAACGGTGGATACAGAGGTAACAACGGAGGACCTGGCAACCATGATGGAGGAGCCGGAAATAACCCAGGATCCATCAATGGTGGAGGGCACCAGTAGGGAAGTCACGGAGGCTTTCAGCAGAACCCTAAGCAGCTTCATGATAGCCAGGGACAGTACTATGTAGCAACTCGGCCGCATCACCCGAGTCAAGGCATTTGTCATGTTTTTACCCCCAGTACCTCCAAGCGAGCAAGGAAGTTGAAAATTCGCGCGGTGAACACCGTGGAGCTGGAAATACCACAGTGGTTAAGATGGTCAGAGAAACTAATCACTTGGAGTCGGGCCGATCACCCGCCAAGGATTTATGACCCAGGGCAGCTTGCCCTGGTGGTAGCACCACAAGTCGGAGGATACACACTTAACAAGGTGCTTATGGATGGTGGCAGTAGCATCAATATATTATACTACGACACATTCAAGCGGATGAAGTTGCAGGACAGGCAACTCATAACTACAGAGATAGTTTTTCATGGGATAGTACCTGGGAAGTCGGCAAAACCCATTGGTAAGATCTATCTGAAAGTTTCTTTCGGCACCTTTGAAAATTTTCGATCAGAAATTTTACCTCTTGAGATTGTGGATCTCCATAGCCCATACCACGCTCTTTTTGGACGTCCTGCATATTTCAAGTTCATGGCAAGGCCGTGTTACATATATCTGAAGCTGAAGATGCCAGGACCAAAAGGAGTCATTACAGTAAATGGTAGTAAGCAGATGGCACTTGAGTGCGAGCAGGGAGATGCAGCTATGGCAGAGACGGCTTGTGCTCAAGAGGAGCTCAAGTTCTATAAAGCACATGTGGATCCGGAAGACAATACAGTGCTCAAGAAACCGGCAACAGAGGAGAAGATGAAATTCAAGTCGGCTCAAGATACAAAACAAGTTGATTTCGTCCCCGGTGACTCCTCCAAGCAGTTCACCATCGGGGCACACCTTTATGATAAATAGGAAAGCGCGCTCGTCGAGTTCATCCGTGAGAATCGGGACATCTTCGCATGGAAGCCATCTGACATGCCAGGTGTACCGAGATAACTCGCCGAGCATAGCTTACATGTTAACCCTAATGCAATACCTGTAAAGCAAGGATTGTGCAAGTTTCATGATGACAGAAGAAAAGCTATAGGAGAAGAAGTGGCCCGACTCCTTGCGTCCGACTTCATAAAAGAGGTATTTCATCCAGAGCGGGTGGCCAACCCAGTCTTAGTGCCAAAGAAGACAGGGGAGTTGCGTATGTGCATTGACTTCACCGGGTTGAACAAAGCATGTCCTAAGCATCCTTTTGCCCTACCGCGCATCGACCAAATTGTTGACTCCACAACAGGATCCGGGTTACTTTGTTTCTTGGATACTGATTCCGGCTACCATCAAATCAGACTAAAGGAGGAGGATGAGTTGAAACCTCCTTCATAACACACTTCGGAGCCTTTTGTTACAAAATAATGCCTTTTGGACTAAAAAATGCAGGAGCAACATATCAGAGATGCATTCAAAATTGTTTTTAGGAGCAGATTGGAAGGAACGTCCACGCATATGTGGACGATGTGGTCGTCAAGTCACAGAAAGGCGACTCCCTGATTGCCGACCTAAAAGAGACATTTAACAATTTACGCAAATACGAGAGGAGTTGAATCCAGGCAAATGTGTATTTGGAGTCTCTACTAGGCTTCATCGTTTCAGAAAGAGGGATTGAGGCAAACCCGGAGAAAATCAGGGCTATTCATAACTTACCAAAGCTGACTTGTTTGAAGGATGTACAGCGACTCACAGGTTGTGTAGCAGCTTTGAGCAGATTCATCTCACGACTTGGAGAGAAGGCAGGTCCTTTATACCGACTCCTTAAGAAGTCGGATAAATTCCTTTGGGACAAAGAAGCCGATGATGCTTTTGAGGAGTTGAAGAAAACTTGTCAACATCGCCAGTCCTTGCAGCTCCTACAGATAAGAAGCCATGTTACTATATGTAGCTGCCAATGCGAGAGTTGTCAACGCAGTGGTGGTTGTGGAACGCAAGGAGGAAGGAAAGGAGTATCCAGTACATCGTCCTGTTTACTACATCAGCGAGGTACTCACTGATTCCAAGCAAAGGTAACCACAGTGGCAGAAGCTTGTATATGGAGTCTTTTTAGTAAGTCACAGGATCAAGCATTATTTTGAAGAGCACCTGATTGCTACTGATGAAGAGTTGGGTGGTGCCCCAAGCGAAGGCGGAGATGTAGCAAGCAACACTTTTCCCTCGATAACGAACCGGGGTTTATCGAACCAGTAGGACCTTGAAATCAACAACAAAGTGAATGTTGAAGATCTCTGGCGCTTAATCTTCAACAGACGTGGACCTGCACACACTCAACCAAAATACTTTGCCCCCAACGGCGGAAAGGTTGTCAATCTTTCCGGTCTCGCAGAAAACAAAGAGGTTAATTGTATAGTGAAATAGATGAAATATGAAAATGGACCAGTGGAGTAATGATGGTGAAAAGTGATGAATAAAGGTTGCAATCAATGTAAAAAGATGGACCGGGGGCCATGGGTTCACTAGTGGAGTCTCTCGAGTAAATAGAACATTCATATGATGGGTAAACAAATTACAGTTGGGCAATTGACAAGATTATAACACAAACTTAATCTAGCTATGACAAAGAGAACATGATAATATTTAAGTAGGCATCACGACAATGAATAAAGACCGTTGAGTCCAACTGCATCTTTGTCTAAAAAGTCCACCGTGGGATCGCTATCCAGCCTGTCACCCATCAGTATTAAGTTGCAAGCAACAGACATTTGCATTAAGTAAAGCGCATGAAGTAAGCAATATTAAATATCAAAATAGACTTTAACACCGCTGTTTTACCCTTAGTAGCAACAACACACCCTCGCCCTTAGACGTTTCTGTCATTCGTGCCCAAGAACAAAAGGGGGCATGAACCCACTATCTAGCATAAATACTCTCTCTTGGAGATAAACACAATCACTTGGCCAAAGTAACTACGCACATCAGAGAGCATGCAAGAACATAAATCAACATATAAGAATCATGCACAATCTGATCATAACTTCATAATCCATTGGATCCCAGCAAACACATCACATAGCATTACAATAATCGATCTTGATCATGTTAGGCAGCTCACAAGATCATAAGACATGAAGCACAAGAGAGAGAGAGACTACCATCTAGCTACTGCCATGGACCCAAGGTCCAAGGTGGGACTACTCAAAAATCATCTCGGAGGAAGGCATGGCGATGGAGAGCCCTCCGGGATCGATCTCCCCTCCGACAGAGTGTCGGGATCTCCTTCAGAATCACCCCCGAACTAGGGTTTGAGTTGACGGCGCCTCGGGATGAATTTTATGGAAAATAATGGCTGCCCTGTCGTTTTTGGGGTTTTAGGGATTTTATTGGCGTCAGAGGGGGGTGCCCCACGGGCAGGGGCGGGTCCCACCCGCGGGTGGACCCCAGGCCACGGCAGCAGGCTGCCCCTGGCCTGTGGGTGGCCCCCAGGGCTGCCCTTTGGTGTCCTGGTGCCTTCCGTCGAGTAAAAATTCCCCGTAAATTTTCGTCCAATTCCGAGAATATTTCTGGAAGTAAATTTTCTGAAATAAAAAAACAGCAAAAACAGAAAACTGGCACTAGGCATCTTGTCAATAGGTCAGTCCAACAAAATGCATAAAAATGATTAATATGATAATAAAATTATGTGACAACATCACAAAACTAGCATGGATCGATCAAAAATTATAGATACATTTGACACGTATCAGCACCCTATAAAGGTGGTGAGTTCAGCGCCACTAGCAGATATTATCCGCAACAGAGATGCGGCGGGACGAGTCTCCAAGTGGGCAATTGAGCTGGGACCTTACCACATCACGTACGAGCCACACACAGCTATCAAGTCACAGGCTTTGGCAGATTTCGTCAATGATTGGACCGACTTCACATCTTCACCAAACACGCCCTGCTCCAAGTATTGGACAATGCACTTTGATGGATCCAGACAACTCGAAGGATCAGGAGCCGGCGTCGTTCTGACTTCACCCAAAGGAGATAAGTTGGCCTATGTTCTTCAGTTGCACTTTGACTGCACCAACAACATGGCAGAGTATGAGGCTCTGCTACATGGACTCCGCATGGCCAAAGAGATGAACATCAAGCGTATCAGGTGCTTCGGAGACTCGGATCTCGTCGCCCAGCAAGTGTCAGGAACTTGGGATTCAAAGGATGCAAACATGGCGGCTTACAGAAGAGCAGTCGACCAGATTGCCGGGTTCTTTTTCGGCTACCAAGTGGAACACATTGATCGTCACAAAAACGAGGCGGCAGACGCATTATCAAGGCTGGGATCTCGAAGAGAGAAAGTACCACCAAATGTTTTCCTAGATGAGCTTCACCATCCATCGGTAAAGTTGCCTTCAGAGGAGGAGCTCGCTTTTCCAGACCCGGAGTCGGCATTGGTTGCAGCAACACACGCAATTCCGGCTTGGACGGAGCCATATCTCGCGTATCTACTACGCGGTGAACTTCCAGAAGATGAAGTCAAGAAAAGGCAACTCATCAGACGATGCAAGTCTTACACAGTAATTGATGGAGAGTTGTTCAGGAGAAGCACCACGGGAGTCTATCAACGATGTGTGTCTCCAGAAGAAGGCAGGCAGATTTTGCAAGAGATTCATGCAGGAGACTGTGGCCATCATGCATCAACAAGGTCCTTGGTGTCAAAAGCTTTCAGGCATGGTTTCTTTTGGCTAACAGCACACTTGGATGCAGAGAAAATAGTTCGAGTTTGTGATGGTTGCCAGAGGTATGCCAGACAAGATCATGTGCCAGCCCAGGAGCTAAGAACTATACCTATAACTTGGCCATTTGCAGTTTGGGGACTTGACATGGTAGGTCCTTTTTCAAAGTCGCCTTGCCACAAGACTCATCTGCTGGTTGTAGTTGACAAGTTCACCAAGTGGGTTGAAGCTGAACCCGTGAGCCGAGTCGATGCAGCATCAGCTGTCAGGTTCATTAAGAAGATAGCTACACGATTTGGATATCCACATAGCATTATCACAGACAATGGAACTAACCTATCAGTTGGAGAAATGTCCAAGTTCTGTGGAGAAAACAACATCCGACTTGATCTAGCCTCGGTGGCGCACCCACAGTCAAATGGACAAGCTGAACGTGCAAATCAGGAGTTGCTCAGAGGGATTAAACCCAGATTGAGAGTTCCCCTGTTACGAGCTGCCGGGTGTTGGGTTGAGGAGTTGCCAGCAGTACTCTGGAGCATACGGACGACTCCTAATAGATCCACCGGCTTCACGCCGTTCTTCATGGTCTATGGAGCAGAAGCAGTCCTGCCCAGCAATTTACTTCATGATTCACCACGAGTCGCCAATTACATCGAGACAGAGAACGAGCTCGCTCGCCAGGACTCGGTGGATGCACTTGAAGAAGCAAGGGAGTTAGCCCTTGAGAGATCTGCAGTTTACCAGCAGGACTTGCGGCGATATCACGCGCGCAGAATCAGAAGCCGGACTTTCCAAGAGGGAGACTTAGTGCTTCGCCTTGTCCAAAATAAGGAAGGGATGCACAAGTTATCTCCTCCATGGGAAGGACCGTTTGTCATCAACAAGAACTTGCACAATGGGTCGTACTATCTAATGGATGTACGAGAGCAGGCAAGAAAAAGTCAAGGAGCTGATACAACTCATACATTAGACCTCTATGCAGAGGCAAAGAGGCCCTGGAACATAGCGCAATTACGTCCTTATTATAGCTAAAGGCTTTGTAAAGCAAAATATGCAAGTTAGCATAGAGCCCAGATAGCTCTGCAGCATTGTAACATGATTATTGAGATCAAAGGAAATAAAGCCGACTTCTTCATAATATGAAATCTTTTGTCGAGACACTCAATATGTGCGCTTTATTGTATTTTGATCATGCGGTCCTTGGGGGCTTGTCGTTCAGAAAAAACTTCAAGCTTCAGACTCATGGACCCGGCTTAAAAGTCAACTCCTCCCTGATTTTAGCTGGTAAGTTAGACGCAACTCGCAAATTTTTACTAAAGACTATAGGCATGACTCGTCCCGAACTCCTATGAAGCCTAAAAAAGACTTAGGAGGATGCGGGCTTGTCAGAGTAATCTGTTACCAAATGTCACGTGGGGCCTATTTATTCACCAGTATAAATTCAGAAGGGTTATACGAACCAAAACAACTTATATAAAGGAGAAAATAACAACTTATATAAAGGAGTCTTCGAAACATGTCTTCATGGTCTTTACGTTCCACCATGAAAAATCCTTCGGCTTGGTTGCTCAAGGCTTCAAATCTATTTCTCTTCATACTCTCATTCCCAACAAACACTTCGGAGAGAGCATCCCAAGCTTCTTTGGCGGTGTTGAGGTGTTGGATATGGGCCATGTACTTTTCCCCCACGGCGGTTTGAATCATGTTGAGGGCCAAGTCATTGAGTTAGAAATCCACAACCTCTCTTCTTGTCATGTTGTTTGGGTCAACAGCGTTGAACCCAACCTCAATGATTCTCCATAGCTCGATCGAGGCACTCTTGACATGAGATCTCATAGAAAATTGCCAATTAGAAAAACGAGAGGGAATAAGCTTAGGTGGTTCACCCCTATTGTTTATATGAGGATGAGGGATAGGTGGGTCGGGGGTGTACACATGGGGAACCGCATTCCCATCAACATTTTAGGTGGGGAGTCTTTATTGATTTCTTCACCCTCCCCACTTTGCGCGGCGGAAGCATTAACCTCAAGAGATGAAGATGCGGGGGGCTTACTACCATTTAAGAGTTGCGTCATCATTTCACGCAACTCCTTCAATTGAGCATCCATGGATGAAGTCAAGGTTGTTTCCAACTTCTTGAGATCATCCATGGAGACCGGGCTAGTATTGCCACCCGAATTTTCATCCCCATCACCCATACTCTCTTAGGCGGTGAAGCCTAAATAATGAGCCAAGGCTCTGATACCAATTGAAAGGATCGTATGGGCACCTAGAGGGGGGGGGGGGGTGAATAGGTGCTACACCAAAATTTAATTCTTTTTCAAATTAAGCTTGACACAAAAGGTAAATTATCTAGATATGCAACTACGGTGAATTTACCTATATGACAAGCAAGCAACTAACACTAGGTAATTAACACGAAACAAGTAAAAGCTACTAAGGGATAGAGATAACCGAAAGTAGAAGCACGCGGAGGCAAGGATGTATTCCCGAGTTCCTCCTTGTTAAGGGAGTACGTCTCATTGGAGGGGTGTGAGCTCGCCACCACAGGCCTACTCAACACCATAAAGGCCTCACCCTATTCTCCGATGAACCTCGCCACAAAGTCTCGGCTCACCTTCCACTATCGGAATCCTTCAAGGCGGAATCCGGAGCCTTTACAATGTTCTTGGGGCACACACCCACAACTTAATCGGGGGCTCCCAATTCAACACAACAACTGAAACAATAACAATCAAAGTGAGTACAACAAAACACCTAGGTTTTCCCAATGGAAACCCTAGGCACGAATCCCTCAAGTAAATGAGGGGGAAATGGAAAACCCTTTGGTGAGCTTGTAGATCGTGGCCTTCTCCTTCAATCCTCCAAGTTTGAGTAAGTTTGAGTGGACAGATTGGGAGATCTCAGTGATTTGAGATTTTGCTTGTAATGGAGGGGAGAGAGTTCCAAAAGCTGGCTGACCCGAGGTGGGAGAAGGGGTATTTATACCCCTTCGAGAAATCTGGCCGTTGGGACTGTGGAGGGCCGGATATTTCCGGACATAACTCCGGAACTTCCGGCTGGAGGGCCGGAACTTCCGGTGGCTAGGTCGAATATCCGGGGCGCCGGATATCTCTGGGCTAAAAAGCCGAGACCCCTCCAGAGAGGTTTCCCGAAAAAGACTTAGCCATATTTCCCCGGATTTGTTCCAGGGGCGGAACTTCCGGCCTCACGACCGGAATTTCCGGCCCGCCGGAACTATCCAGGGCAAAATTCCGGCAGAAGTTCTGGGACCCCTCCAGAGAGGTTTCCCGAATATGACTTAGCCATATTTCCCCGGATTTGTTCCAGGGCCGGAACTTCCGGCCTCACGACCGGAATTTCCGGACCACCGGAAATATCCAGGGCAAACTTCCGGCAGAAGTTCCAGGACCCCTCCAGAGAGGTTTCCCGAATATGACTTAGTCAATTTTCCCACAGGTCGGATATTCCGTGGCCGGACCGGAACTTCCGGGGACACCACCGGAATATCCGGTCCTGCTTAGCAGAAACAACCGTAGATTTCCTTTCTCTTCTCCGTAATCACCTAATGTACCTGAACATATCACTTAACGGAGATGATTAGCACATAGAATGTGTTGTCATTATTAAGGGGTCGTTGCATAGAAACCAAAAAAAAATTCCTACGTAACAAGCGGAAGAAACCCCACGATCTAGATCAATTAGATAAAGGTAGCGAGAAGGAGATCCAATATCTTACCCTCGAAGAACGAACAAAGCCTTTTGTCGATGCAGGGGTTCGTCTGTCGATCCCCGCAACTAGGCTCATCTAGTCGCGAGGAGATGTATTATCTGATCCGAGATCCTATCCGATGGAGTGCCGCACGAGCAACACCTCCGCGGTATCCACACATACAGCTCGATGAAGACTTCCTCTCCTTGATCCCGCAAGCGAGGAGGAAGTGGCTCGCGAGATTCCAGCAGCACGACGGTGTGGTGGTGGATATGGTGGAGAAATTCCTGCAGGGCTTCACCAAGCAACTGCAGGAAGAGAGGAGGGTGGAGGGAGAGGGAGGCGGCGGCTAGGGTTTAGTGGGGTGCGCCCCAGCCCTCTCTCCTCCTTATATAGGCGTGGGGGGAGGGGGTAGCCCTTGCCCCTCCCCCAAGTCCTAGGGGCGGCCAAGGGGGAAACTTGCCCCCCAAGGCACCCCCTTCTTTATAGGGTTAGGGTTTCCCTTGGGCTAGCCGCATGGGCCTTTAGGGAGGGGTTGCGGCCAGCCCATGTGGGATGATGCGCCCCTTCTTAGCCCAAGTCGACCCTATGGACAGGTGGGTCCCACTATGGAACTTTCTGGAACCTTCTAGAACTTTTTCGGTACCCTGCCGAACAATTCTCGAACATTTCCCTAACCTGAAAACCACTTTCCTTACATGAAAATTTATCTCCGGACTCTTCCGAAGCTCCTCGTGATATCTAGGATCTCATCCAAGACACCTAAGCAACATTTGATTACACCATTTACTTATCTCACTAAAACCCTAGCTACATCGAAGCCTTAAGTGTGTGACCCTACGGGTTCGAGAACATGTAGACATGATCTGATCAATAATCAATAGCGGGATGCTGCTGTATTAAAATAAGTTGGGTGGTGCCCCAAACGAAGGCGGAATTGCAGCTAGTAGCAGTTTTCCCTCGTTTAATGAACCGAGGTTTATCGAACCAGTAGGACTTTGAAATCAACAACGAGGTGAATGTTGAAGATCTCTGGCGCTTGACCTTCAACAGACGTGGACCTGCACACACTCAACCAAAATACTTTGCCCCCAACGGCGGAAAGGTTGTCAATATTTCCGGTCTCGCAGAAAACAAAGCGGTTAATTGTATGATGAAATAGATGAATATGAAAAGTGACCATAGGAGTAATGATGATTAAAAGTAAGTAAATGAGGTTGTAAACAATGTAAAAAGATGGGCCGGGGGGCCATGGGTTCACTAGTGAAGTCTCTCAAGTAAATAAAATATGCATGTGATGGGTGAACGAATTACAGCTAGGCAATTGACAAGATCATGACACAAACCCAATTTAGCTATGACAAAAAGGACATGATAATATTTATGGAGGCATCACGACAAGGAACAAAGACCGTTGAGTCCAACTGCGTCTTTGTCTAAAAAGTCCACCGTGGGATCGCTATCCAGCCTATCACCCAACGGTATTAAGTTGCAAGCAACAGACAATTGCATTAAGTAAAGTGCATGAAGTAAGTAATACTAATATCAAAAGAAACATTAACACCGATGTTTTACCCTTAGTAGCAACAGCACACCCTCGCCCTTAGACGTTTCTGTCACTCGTGCCAGGAACAAAAGGGGGCATGAACCCACTATCTAGCATAAATACCCTCTCTGGAGATACACACAATCACTTGGCCAAAGTAACTACACACATCGGAGAGCATGCAAGAACATAAATTACTCATATAAGAATCATGCACAATCTGAACATAACTTCATAATCCATCGGATCCCAGAAAACACATCACATAGCATTACAACAATCGATCTTGATCATGTTAGGCAGCTCACAAGATCATAAGACATGAATCACAAGAGACAGACTACCAACTAGCTACTGACATGGACCCGTAGTCCAAGGTGAGACTACTCACAAATCATCCCGGAGGAAGGCATGACGATGAAGAGCCCTCCGGGATCGATCTCCCCTCCGGCAGAGTGCCGGGATCAGCTTCAGATTGGACCCCGAACTAGGGTTTTCGGTGACGGCGCGTCGGGGTCGAGTTTTTGGAAAATAATGGCCGCCTCGACGTTTTTAGGGTAAAAGGAAATTTATAGGCGTCGGAGGGCGTCGAGGCGAGGTCCCACGGGAAGGGGCGGGCCCCACCCGCGGGTGACCCTTGACCCGCGGCAGGGGGCGCACCTGCCCTGTGGGCCTCCCCTCCAGCTCTCCTTTGGTCTGGTACTTCGTCGTGGCAAATAAAAATTCCCCGTAAATTTTCGTCCAATTCCGAGAATATTTCCATAAGTAAATTTCTGAAACAAAAAGACAGCAAAAACAGGGAACTGACACTTGGCATCTTTTCAATAGGTTAGTCCGACAAAATGCAGAAAATTGATATAAATGACAGTAAAAACATGTGATAATATCACAAAACTAGCATGTATCATTTAAAAATTATAGATACGTTTAAGACGTATCAGCATCCCCAAGCTTAACTCCTACTCGTCCTCGAGTAGGTAAGTGATAACAAATAATTTTCGATGAGACATGCGACCAACACATTCTTGATCAAGATAGTGATGCAAATCAAAGGATGTGAATGAAGAGATACAAAACTATTGTCTATAATTGATAGCAAGAAAGCAATGAATAAATCAGTTGAATCATCCAAGCAAAACCTTTCATAAATAGTATTTCAAAGACATGAAAACAATGTGATCAACATATTTGACTAATTCACAAGGATAATAATTCCATGACAAAAGTGTTTGAGAATCAACAAAAAGGAAGATGTAAGCATTAGCAAAGAGCTTAAACTTCCAACGGCTTATCTTATAGATAAAGTCAATATAAAGATTCATGTTTAATCTTGATAATGTAATATGCTCAACGATACCCAGGGTCAATGCTAGATGTTTGCTTTTTGTGGAGATAGAAGGAAAAAGGGAAAACTGACTCAACATTAAAAGTAAAAGAAAGGCCCTTCGCAGAGGGAAGCAGGGATTAGTCATGTGCTAGAGCGTTTTGGTTTTTAAAACATAAGTAAAATGATTTTGAGGTATGCATGCTTTCGTCAACGACTTCACAACAGAGAAGCTATCTAGTTCCTCATGACAAGAAAGGTTTTTAGACTTGTGAGAGCAGCTGGTTCTTAGATGAGCGAGTACGCTCTTCTTTCTCCTTGGTTTCACCATTGTCCAATGTTTGGGCTGATTTCTCAGATTTGCATTGCGCGGAGGAGAATTGTGAGTTATATTTATATTTTTGCTTAAGCTGGTCTCGGGTTGATTCAAGTGAAGACATAATCCATCAACACCGGGTGAAAGGGGGGGAAATGACCTCGCTTGTCACAAGTTATATCTAGCTCTCTACTGCTCCCTCATGAGCTTAAAAATAGAGGCATAAAGAAGAAGTATTTTGAATTTTAAAGGTAGCACATGAAAATTTACTTGGAATGGGAAATACCATGCATAGGTAGATATGGTGGACTCAGCTGGCAAGAAAGTTTGGCTCTGGGGATTGGATGCACGAGTGAACCATACACTCAGTACGAATTTTTAGGCTTAGAAAAAAAAGGTGTTTGAAGCAAACATCTAACAATAACCGGTAACAGAACAACATAAGACATTTACCGGTCATAACCATAAAAACTCTACACCATCTCCCTTGTTGACCAAGCAATTCTTTTGATGGAAAGATTAGCATTATGAATTAACAACTGTGAAAAACCACACAATTTCAAGCTTTCAACCATATTTCTTTACTAATCAATTCCACTCAAATAACCAGCAAGTTTAAGCATTCAACTTAACATCTCAAAACAATTGAGAGGCATCAAGTATCCACACCATGATCTACAAAACTATGCAGGCTTTTCATTTTATTCTATCATGACACAAACAGCATTTTGTCGGATTGACAATTCAAGCAATTTTTCAACAACAACTCTCCAACAAGTATAAGTGAAGAACAGGAGAGATTAACTTAACAACTAGCAGATCTAAACAAGGTAAAAGTTAAAAGCGAGAGCTTACTTGAGAACAGACAGTAGCTAAGAATACTCAAAAAGATATAAGCGAAGCAAAGGAGTATTCAAACGAAAAAGCGGAGCGTGTCTCTCTCCCACACAAATAAATCTAGGATCCAACAAAGATATGACTAGCAAACAAAAAAACAAAGCTGAAAGTAAAAAGATGCTCCAAGCATAGCGCATAATATGTAAAGTGATAAAAATGAAGTTCAACAAAGACGACCTTATGATAGTCGATGAAGATGAGGGGATGCCTTGGTCACCCCAACCTTTGACTCTTGATAGCTCTTTATATTCAGAGGGGGTGCCATGGGGGAATCCCCAAGCTTGAGCTCTGATCCATCCTCGATTTCTTCATATTCCTCTCCTTTGGAACTTAAAAACTCCCTTCACACAAAACTTCTCATAATTTGATTAGAGGGTTAGTGCTCATAAATTAAAATGCATATGTGTTCAACTCATGACAAATTGCAAACAAACTTCATTAGACATTAGCTACTGTTTACTAAGCCTCAATGTGGCACTCTACCCCTAGAGTATCACATATGACGATGGTAAAGAGATAAATGTAAAATAAAAGCAGAATCTGTCAAAATCTGAACAGTCTGTAAAGATCGAATTTTTCTAGGCACTTCTGCAGCTCAAATCAAAAAACTTAAAACTAACGAAAGATAGATAAAAGCATCAGGCTTTCTGTAAAAAATTATCAGAAAATTTAAAATTCTGGCGATTTTAAGATTTTCGTGCAACAGGCGCACAGAATCTGTTTTTGGACAGCAACTCAATACCTCGCACTTTCAATGCATTAGAGGCTAAACTTGGCACAAAAAACCAAAAGAAAAAGATAAAATGAAGTTTCTACAGAGGTAATAACTTCATGACTCAAGAAAAGCAAAAAGCAAACTGAAAATAAAAGATGGGTTGCCTCCCAACAAGCGCTTTTCTTTAACGCCTTTTAGCTAGGCGCAATGCCAAATAAGTTTTTTCGGGATCAAAGGCATTATTATCTTTCAAGCAAATACTAGAAAATTTATCATAGATGCATTGGATATTACCAATATAGGGCTAAGAATCACCCTTCTCCTTTCTCTTTGGTTGGCTGCTCTCATCAAATAGGTTTTGGGGAGCAATCCAACCAAAATTGTCTTCCAATGCATCGGCCATCCCTAGGAGCTTAAATGGCACAAAAATTTCAACTTTCTCCTTTACCTCCGTGTTTCGAGTGTACTTCCTTAGATTTTCATCCCTAACATCCAAAGAATAGTGAATATTAGGATATGAAGCAAGAGCACCATAACGAGCAAATATTTTCCTAGCTTCTTTTACTATATCATCAAATTCATGGAGAAGAGTTTCTAATACAAAATCTTTTTCCTCTCCTCTCTCCATGCTATCAAGCTTAAGAAACATTTGCTGTAGTATAGGATTTAAATTAACAAACCTCTTCTCTAGACGAGCTACCAAACAAGATATGGCGGAATCATAACTATCAGTTAGCTCAACTATTGATCTTTTATCATGAGTATAGAGTTTGCTAACGAAAGTGAGGAATTCTTCAATATTATCTTTTCCAACAACATCCCCACTTCCTACCTTAACATCTTTCATACCAAAACTAGAAGGGAACATAGCTACTAGATAAAAGATAAACAAAACTGAAATAAAGATTACACTAATTTTTTTTGGGGGTTTTAAAATTTTGAAACAGGAAAATAAACTAAACGAGATATAAAGCAAGAAAGACAAAAACAAAGTAAAGAGATTGAGAGTATGAGACTCCCCTTGCTGTAGCTCCAAAGTCCCCGGCAATGGCGCCAGAAAAGAGCTTGCTGCTGTATTAAAATAAGTTGGGTGGTGCCCCAAGCGAAGGCGGAATTGCAGCTAGTAGCAGTTTTCTCTCGTTTAACGAACCGAGGTTTATAGAACCAGTAGGAATTTGAAATCAACAACGAGGTGAATGTTGAAGATCTCTAGCGCTTGACCTTCAACAGACATGGACCTGCACACACTCAACCAAAATACTTTGCCCCCAACGGCGGAAAGGTTGTCAATCTTTCCGGTCTCGCAGAAAACAAAGCGGTTAATGATATGATGAAATATGAAAAGTAACCAGAGGAGTAATGATGATTAAAAGAAAGTAAATGAGGTTGTAAACAATGTAAAAAGATAGACCGGGGGCCATGGGTTCACTAGTGGAGTCTCTCAAGTAAATAAAATATGCATGTGATGGGTGAACGAATTACAGCTAGGCAATTGACAAGATCATGACACAAACCCAATTTAGCTATGACAAAAAGGACATGATAATATTTATGGAGGCATCACGACAAGGAACAAAGACCGTTGAGTCCAACTGCGTCTTTGTCTAAAAAGTCCACCGTGGGATCGCTATCCAGCCTGTCACCCAACGGTATTAAGTTGCAAGCAACAGACAATTGCATTAAGTAAAGTGCATGAAGTAAGCAATACTAATATCAAAAGAGACATTAACACCGCTGTTTTACCCTTAGTAGCAACAACACACCCTCGCCCTTAGACGTTTCTGTCACTCGTGCCCAGGAACAAAAGGGGGCATGAACCCACTATCTAGCATAAATACCCTCTCTTGAAGATACACAAAATCACTTGGCCAAAGTAACTACGCACATCGAAGAGGATGCAAGAACATAAATTACCCATATAAGAATCATGCACAATCTGAACATAACTTCATAATCCATCGGATCCCAGCAAACACATCACATAGTATTACAATAATCGATCTTGATCATGTTAGGCACCTCACAAGATCATAAGACATGAAGCACAAGAGAGAGAGAGACTCCTCATTCCTAACACGTTCTTCTAACCAAGAACTCGGGTCACATTTCGTCAAATACAAAATTATGGTTCTTATATGTTTAGACCTATGAACAATTCATAGCGAATACTAACATATCCTCCAACTATTATTTTTGTATTGAAAATAAACTTTATGTTTCACCTATCTTTAACAAGTAATGAACCCTTCTTCACTTGTTCCATTTTTAACTCTTTCAAAACCCTATTTAAGTTAAACATCCCGACTCATTTATCGACAAAATATGCATCTATCTCCATAGATATTTGACATTCAAATTAACTTCACAAGTTATCCGTTTGGTTCCTAAAATATTTACAACATTTATGAAATCTCTATTTCACACAAACAAGATGTTGTAAACTCTCACTCAAATATACACCATACACATATTAAATTGTGAAACCACTTTGGCTCCCTCTCAGAAATATGTTATCCTTATATTTGACCATGATTAACTAGCTGATGCATGTAAAATGCATACATGAACTTTGCATTATAATTCTCATATTCCATTCATATTTGCATCATATAAGGGGTATATTACTGTTATTTAATGATTTTTGGTAATTAATAATGATTTCCCCTTTTTATGGAATTAATCCTGCGCAGGCAGAAAACCCCTATTTCTTTCCTTATTTATTTCAGGGCCTTAACGACGTCATAATGAGCTGCAAATTTACGGGGATCATTATTTTGGAAGGAGGAAGACCTAGGAGCGAAGGAAGCAAGCAAACGAAGGCCGGAGGGGCAAAAGAGGGTGCCCCACGCGGCCCCTGTACCTGGCCGCGTGGGCCCACCTCTTTTGGCCCTCGTGGCCCCGTTTGCGTCGATCCTTCTTCCCGAAGCTTCCTCGTGACCTAAAAACGACTATAAAAATAGTCCCCCGACGTTTTCCAGGAGGAGGCGGCGGAGAAACACAAAACTAGAAACAGAGAGGCAGAAGGCTGCCGCCGGAGAAGATCGGAGGGGGGAAACACCGCCGGAATCCACCTCCGGAGGGCTCCACCCCCCTCCGGCGTGTTCATCATCAACTTCTACAGCAAGATCATCTCATCTCTCCACTGTAAACTCTTGGCAAACATGATGTATGATGCAATATACTTTTCCCTTGATCTATTGTGTCTCTCCATCTATGTTTGAGAAGTGATTTGTTCATGGCATTAGTGAAATAGTTCGTTGATTGGTTGCATACAAGTTTTGTTATCTTTTATGATTATCTTGATGTACAATGTATGAGTGCACGCATATGTTGGGGAATGCATGTAAGGTGATCACCGGTAAGGTAATGGAGTGAGGAGGACTTGGGAGGACAAGTAAACCCGAGATCGAATCATGAAGTTACTCTATTGCGGGATATATGGGAGACCCTAGGACTTAAGGCTATGGTGGGACAATTATATCTTAATAATTCTTGTGCTGCACATTTAATTGGCCATGAGATCCATCATAAGAGTTGTGTAATTTGCTCATTTACTTGGCAACAACTATTTATGGCTCCCCCTAGAAGAACTGGCAAATTCCACCATTTCTCCAGCTTGAATCTCATTCAATCCATAAACACGTGCAATCCCATCTCCAACTGAGACCACTCGACCGATTTCATCCACTTGAAAATTCGTGTAAAAGCCAAAAACCTTCCCCGATTGACAGAACGTCCCGCTACTGACGCTTGAAAAAGCTGGATAAATCACGGAATTCAAATGGAAGACAGAAAGAGAAGGCAATTCAAACCTAATGGCCAAACGAATCCAAGACAGAAATACTTATAGCCATAAAAGAATAACAAGAGAAAGACATGCTGTGACACAAGGGCGGGCTTAGGTGTCTCTGAGGAATTAAGACTAAAACATGTGCTTCACTAATTGTGACAACCACACGAATGAAATAACAATTGCCAGAACATTCGCTCCCTTGAGATATTTGCTACTTGAGATCCTTGCAACTTACTGCTCTTAGAAACTTGCATTAGAAAACTTGCTCTTAGAAACTTGTTGCTAGATAAACCTACTCCACATCACTTGGTTCCATTAGTTAGTTCCTTTCTTACTCAAATTTATTGCTTTGCATAAAAGGCCATATAAGAGGGTTATAGGGCTTTAGAGAATAGATAGTTTACCTTCAGCTCCTCGTGGGTTCGACACTCAAATACTTATCGAATTGTGCTACAGTGATTCCTTGCTCTTGGGGATTATCAAGTACTTTTCTGGTGCCGTTGCCGGGGAGCGTTGTGCTAAGCTTTTATTCTTGTTTGCATTGCATACTAACATATAAATCTAAAACACAAAAATTTTATAAAATGGAAAACAACCAAACAATTATAGATCTGTATAATATCTATCTTGAGTTAGGACATGAAGTGTTTGAGGAGAAAATTAGATTTTATTTGCATAACAATCATGTTTGTGGTAGTACTAATTCTTTGAACACATTTATTGCTAATGCTAAGGAAAACATTAAGCTTTGGGAAGTTTGTTTTGATGAATATAATATTTTTTGTCCCCCAAGTTTGGAAGAGAAAATTTATTTTGATGATACTATGTCTCCCATTTATGATGATTACAATGATGTATATGATATTTTCAGTCCACCTACTATTAAGGATGAAAGTGATTCAATTGAGTTTGATGATCCATTATGCTCATTAGATGATAAGTCTTTATGTGGTGATTCTATTCAAAACTATGTGGTTATGTTTAACTTTAATGCTTGCAACTATTATGAGAGAGGAAGAGATAAGAATCCCCTTGTAACAGCCCAGTTTTGGTACCCTAAAATTTGAGTCAAATTTTCACTTTTTGCTTTGCATTGCATCATGGCATACATATTTAAATTGCTAAATTAAATATTGCAAACAATGGAAAACATTAAAAGGGAGCAAACACTTCCTGAAATTCCAAACCAAGTGCAATTGCTCCATCTGGCAAAACTAAATTGTTTTGAACTTCCAATTTTTCCAGGAAGTTCCAAGTTCACCTTTCTTAAATTTTTGTCAAAGACAATTGCTTGTTAAGCAACGTAATAAATATTTGGAATTCAAAATTGGTTTAAACAAATTGTGAATTTGGACTCCAAGTTCAACTTCTCAAAATTCAAAATAAAATTATGGGAGCTTCATTATAATATTAAGAGCCTCCATGACTAAATTCATAGTATATGGAACTGTTTAAGTATCCCAAGTCAATAAATTTTGGAATTTATCAAATGACCATATTTAAACACTATGAATAAATGTTTTGTAAAACTTTTTATTTTGTAGCACAAATTTTTGTGGAGCTTATAAATATTATCAGGAGCCTCCCTAAATAATTTCATAATTTTTGAAAATGTTTTGTTGCCTCAAATAAATTCCAAAAGGAGGCTGTTTTCAAATTAAAGGGAAATCAGAAAAGAAGAAAAAGAGGCAGGGGGTTTTCCAGAAAACTGCCATCGTCCCTGTCGCCACAGTGCTCTGCACTGGCGCCATGACCCGGGCTGCCGCCGTGTCCTCCTCCCCTGCGTCGATGCCGTGCCCCCCTGCGTGGATAAGAGGACCACCACGAGCCCTCTGCTTCCCTCTCTCCTCCCCTGGTCTCTGCTCCCCTCCGAAGCCCTAACCCTAGATCGCCTGGCCGCCGTTTTCTTCCAGCTCCGGCCGCCGCACCATGCCGTCGATTCCGGCCGCCCGAGCTCAAGCCGAAGATGCCATCTTCACCGCCTCGCCGTGCAGCTCCTCCAAGCCGAAGGAATCGGTGCGGGGTAGCCGAAATCGAGGCCATCGTCGCCGTCCTTTCCGCCTCGGGTCGCCGCCGTCGAGCTCCACCGTGCCTCCGTCCGGCCTCCTCCGGCCTCTCCGTGCACGCCTTCACGTTCCTGGTGAGCAGGCGCATCATCCCATCCCCTCTGCCCTCGCCCTCTCGCTCCGATTGGTCGTCGTCGTGGTCGACCGAGCAGCTCCGCCGCTGGACGTGCTCGCCGGAGCTTCTCCGGCGACCATTTGGTCCAAACCGCCGCTCCCCCGGCTCCTCTCCACCTCCTTTAGCTCATAGAGAAAGCTCCCGCACCCAATTCCAGCCCGAAGCGATGAATTCTTGATCGACAGAGCCGCATCCCCTGATGACATCATGCTGACGTCAGCTGTTCTTCAGTTTTGAATTTCCAGAATTTAACAGAAATTGGTAATTGCATTATCAATTAAATGGTAAATCGGAGAAATTCAAATAAGGTATCAAAAGGTTCAACAAAGCAAAACCTATCTGATAACACCAATTTCATGTCTAAGGAAATAAATTTTATTGCTTATTAATTCAATTCAATAAAATGGCAGAATTAAAGTCCAACTTTGAAAATTCATAACAATTTGAATATTGCTCCAAAAATTGTAAATAAGATCTCTAAATTTTCATAGAATTAATATCTACATGTTAGTTATATTTGCATGTTAAAATGAATTTTCCAAATTCCTGTTAAATTGAAATAACTAAAATGGCAGATTTTGAAATGAATTTGTAAATTCAATATCTTTTGTTTTATAACTCAGAAAATTACAAATGATATGTCAAAATGTTCATAAAAATCATATCTATCCATTAGTATCATTTATATGACCAACTAAATAAGTTTATTCTGCTGTTTATTTAAAATTACTAAAATTGCAGAATTAATAACAATTTTGGGAAATCCATAACTTGAGTTTCGTTTACTCAAAAATTGTATTTAATAGCTCAAAATATTAAGTGAACAATGGACTACAACTTTATGTCATTTGAGAGGATTTTAGAATTAACTTTGGTGTTGTCTATTAAAATTAAAGAAAATGGCAGATTTAAATCAATAATTAGAAATATCATAACTCGATAAGTATTGATCCAAAAATTGCAAATTATATACCAAAATGATCAGCAAAGCATTTGCTATCTATCTATGTTAAGTTCACGGCAAGTAACCAATTTTTCCTTTGATGTTAATTTCGAATTGGTTAAAATGACTTAAATTGCATAACCGTTTAAATCACCATTTCTTCATCGTTAATCGGAAAATTGCAAACGAAGTACCAAAATGATCAGTAGGACAATACCTGTCTAATAATGTCATTTTCATGCATTTAGGACCAATATTTCAGTACTGGACATTTTGTATAATAACGCAATTCACTAAGTCAAATATGGAGTTTTAACTCGTTAATTGCAATATTTATTTTAGGGGTTCCATTTAACTTGTGGGACATGCCCAATATGATTTCAGCGCATAATTTGACCATATCATCATGATTGTGCATTTCACCTTGTATTTGTGTTATTTATTTCGTTTCCTGTATTGTTTGTGTATCGGTAGATTCAGGAGTCGAGCTTCCACCACAATACCTCGATGATCAGCGCGACGAGTACTATCTGCAAGGCAAGAGCTAACCTAAACTTCTGTGCATATCTTATCCGATTAGTACAAGTATTTTTCTCCACCATAATATTGCATTCGATTCTAGAAACAACTTTTGGTCAGTGTATAGAGTATCCTATAACTTGCATGCTCCCTGAACCATTATCTGTTTTCCCTCCTATAAACCATAGGTTGATGTGTTGGCCTGAGATAATTCATATCTGTTGTATGTTATGCTTAGATATGCTTAGCCATGCGTAGTCGAATGCTTAAGTTGTCCATTGATTATTTCCATACTTGTGAAGTTGATGGAATGTTCGGACAGTGGTGGAAACTTGTGTTAATAAATAATTGCTAAGAAGGCTGGGATGAGTTGCCATCGGGGATGGTGTGTTGCCTCATTCTTGCCCCTAGGTGCGAGTTCTTTACCTCTTGAACCAAGACTAGCGTGCTACCATCGGTGGGGTATGGGCCCCTTACTAACTAAATAACTTGTGCGGGCGTATCCAAGGGTCCTCTAGTTTGCGCTTTCCATTTGCGAGTGTGTGGTCGGTGATGATGGTGATGATGATGATGAGGTGATGAGGATGGTGGTGATAGGAGTGGCGATGGGGCAGGGTGTTGAAATAGGCACTGAACTTGTCCCGTCGTCATGATGACCCTTGGATAGTCTCATGCGAGGTAAAGGTTTAATCGCGCCCGCCCTGCCGGCTTTCCCCGGAAGAGAGCTAAATGATTAGGCAAGGGGTCGGACGGTACCAATGGCTAAAAACAGTACACCCCTACAGGGTTTAATCTTTTCGAAAAGCCGTGTCCACGATTATGGACAACTTGGGAATAGACGATAACATCATAGAGAACCTTAACTTAATTGATATGGCAACTAAAGGTTGCATAATCAACGTGTGATAAAGATTCATTTCCTCGAGGGTGATTCGAGGGAGTGCCTTGGTGGATATGAGTGGTGAATTCTGGTTACTGTTGGTTCAAGGTGAACAGAAGAAAGAAAGTTTTACTATCTTATCCCCTTTGAGAAAAACCTTCTGAGTAGTCGGTGCCATGAGTCCTAGTGTTACCCGAAAGGAAAACTAGCTTTCTGCAAATCCAACTACTATACAGCTTTGAAGCCAAACAACATCAGGCCTATATCGCCCTACTAATTCTTGCGAGTACGTCGTACTCAGCCTTGCTTTGTTGATTATTATTTGTTTCAGAGGAGAACGTCACCGAACTGGGAGGTGGGTTCTTTATGGACATCGACGAGTAGTCTGGGGTTCCCAGGTGGCAGCTTGGGACGTCTCGGAACAGGCTGGCTGGGATATGTTATTTGTAGGCCTCTTAGGCCATAATTTGGATCTTGTTGTTAGACAACTATATTTTCTTCCGCATGATGTAATGATGGGTCTGTGACCTCTGAAGTGTTATTTGTATCTTTCTCATATATAAGTTGCTATATGTTTTCTTGTGTCGTAGAGTCTGTGAAGTACCGGTTGTTCCGCAGTCTTGATCTCTCTACTATACATGATAGCGATGTCTGAGCTTATGGCATGATCGAGGTGTTGTGTTCCAATGATCCATTTCGAGCACACCTGCCAATGGGTTTTGGTCTGGGATTGGTAAACCCAGTAACCTTCGATTGTGTAGCATGACCGGTTGCACAACGCTTCACTGTATAGTTCTGGGGTCGGGGCGCTACACCCCTTTATGTTTCTATGTTATTTAAAATGCAAGCTATTGATTAATATATGCATTGGTTACCTCAAATTTGTTGTTATTTATTCATATATAAAATTCTAATGCATAGGAAGAGAGTTAGACTTAAAAGTAAATTGTTTAATATTCTGTTGTGTGTTCCCTATGCTTTAATTTCCTATTCGGTTTGAGCACACCTTTATATCTTTAGAACATGTAAAATATCTTTACCTATTTTTTGGTGACAATTAGTTTAAGATTTTCATTTTATATAAAATTTGGTAAAGTAAATGAGAAGGATGAGTAATGGAGAAGTTGGGGTCGACCTTGAGCATGTGTTGTTCATGCCAATGGAACCATTGCAAAGTCTCTATCATTAAAACTTTTCCCAAAGCTAAAACCAAATAAAAAGAGTGTTTATGTTGTATATATTTTCTTCTCCTTTTGCCTTTTTGCTAAATCAGAAACAACAAAAATATTTTTCTTCTTCTTTGATTGTTTCTCTTGATTCTTGCTTGGTTCTTTGTGTTTCTTTTTAATTTTTATCTTCAGCTTAAGTTTTGGATTTTTGAGTCAAGGTGCTTGTTTACTACTGTAACATCACATTTGTATCTTATTTTTCATCTTAATGGCAAGAATAACCTCTTTTGAGAGGTAGGATTAAATAATAGCGATTTGCTGTCCAGAAAACAGATTCCTGAGCTTCACTGCAAAACATGTATAAAATCACAGAAGAGGAATTTTGACTTGATATTTTACGACAGAAATCTTCAGTTATTAATACACAATTCATTAGTTCAAAGTTTTTTGGTTTGAGCAACGTAAGTGCCTCTGAAAATTCACTCTTTACGGGCTGTCCAGTTTTTGACAGATTCTATCTTTATTTCGCATTGCTCTCATTACTTGTGTTTTGTGCGGTTCTTTTGATCAAGGAGCATTACACAACCATAGTAACAGTAGCTAATGTTTAGAATCAATTCATGATATGTCTTTGCTGTACCTATGTGGATTTAATTTATGAAGGCACTAACCCCTCTAATCAAGTTTATGATGAGTTTTGTGTGAGATAAATTTTAAGGTGAAAGAATTGAGGGTGATGAACAAGATCAAGAGGGACAAAAACTCAATATTGGGGATGTAACCCCTAAGCTCACCCTACATACAAGAATTTAAGCTTGTGGATACCAAGCCACCTCACTCCAACCATCTTGATACAAGTAAGTAAGCCTAGCTATATGGCTATAAAGAAAGCGCTTTACGGGAGGCAACCCGGTTGTTTTCACTTTTGATTTTCTTTGTGTCCTCTTTCTGTAGCAAGAGAATGTTTTATTAGTTTAGTTTCTGGAATTTTTAATAAATTTCCAAGTTTTACCCATTTTGGTATGAAAAAGTTGTTGTTTTGCATGCGGAGATTTTCATTCCAGCACAGGTCTGTGCACGGTTTGATTTTTAGTTCTTATTCTGTAACTCCGATTAAGCTGATATTTTTACTGTAAATCCAACTTTTCATCTTATGTATGAATGAATTGTTTCAAAAAAATTAGACATGTGTAAGTCAGGTATAAAAATACGTTTTGCTGCTGTAAGTTTTCTGGACAGATTCTGTCCAATATTGTTTGATGCATGTTTTGAACTTTTAACTTGAATCTTGTTGATCCAATTGAGTTTATTAGTAGGCATACAATATTATACACTTTCTGGACATTCATATAAATTTTTTGTCTAAGGATTATAAGCAGCAAGTAATGCATTTGTCTATCACTACTAATGTCACCCCACAGAAAAGAAATGGGAGAAACAGTGTTTTGAAGTTTTTTCACAGGGATTAGAGGAGATGCACCAAGAGCTATCCAAGGATGGTGAAAACCATAAGCTTGGGGATGTGAAGACATCCCCACTGGACCAACACACTCTCAGTTTGCACACACCTAACTTCTGTTTTTCTATCAATGCACTTTATCGCATAAACTTGGAGCGTCTTTTATTTGTTTGTTATGTTAGTCTAGTTTTTGTTTTGAGGCCACCACTATCATTTTTATATGAGAGAGCTACTGGAAGTTTGGGTTGAATTTAGTTGGATGCTATTATAATGATTGGGAAAGGGATGTTTGAGTTGATTTAAAAAGTTACATATAGTTGCATAATTCATATGTTTTTAATGAGTGTCAATTTGCAAGTGTTTTATCAAGAGCTATCTTATATTCATGTTTAGATGCTGAATGTTACCTTACTTGGTTTAACATGAATTAGTTAGTTCTATGGACACTCATGCATGCATCTAGATGGTCATCTTTCTCCCTTTTGCTAGCCCAAAAATTCCAACAAGTAAAAACTTGTTTCCAACACCTTCAACCAAAGTTTTTCCAGTGAGTCCACCATATCTACCTATTAGCTTTATGCTATTCCAAGTATGTTTATCATGTTATTTGTGTTATCTATACCTCTAAATGAAAATGATTATGTTATTTATTGTAATGGGAAAAGTTGGTTAAAAAGCTCTCGCGAATTTGATGCACACTTTACTTTTATTGCATTTAATAAACATGAACCATTGTGATTAATATTATGATGATAGTGGCTTGATAAATGTTTAAGGTTGGGAGTTAGCCCATATGTGCTGTCACATGCAAAGCTTTCAACATGTTCCATCATTTATTTAGTTGATATCATGTACTTTTGTTTATGGATGCCTATCATGGTGAAATAATGTGGAAATAGAGTAAGTTTAAATGAGTTTGTATAAATGGTTAGAGAGAAACCTGGGCCGCTAATCTAAGCCATGCATCATTCATGGTGGAAATTTACTTACATGCTATTTTGAACTTTCTGTGATACACCCTACAGTAAAAAGCTATATCAAGTGGTAAATAAAAAGGGTGTTGAGGTTGTTCATTATGTTTGTTTGTCTTGTTGTTTTGATGTGGGCTTGATCCATATCATGGGACAAGAGGTACCCCAGTTGAGGCTCTTGATGATACCATTATTACTTACAAAGATAGATAACTTAAACTTGATTTGTTTACCAAGATGAGTAATCATGGTGTAGGTACTTGTATTCAAGGGGCATGAGACAACTAACCTTTGCTTTATCAAGGCCACTACTCATATTTGCTTTCACTAATTAACTTTAATCATTCAAGATTCTATGATAGGGGAATGAGAGCTTGACACCAAGTATTACCATTGCAATCAATAACTTAAGTAGAATAGTTTGGAGGATAGATGAAACTTATGCATGTTTTACCTCTACTCATTTATATATCTTTCCCAAAGTGTCCACCTTTTATATTTAGATTTTCATCTTCACTCTATGACCTATGTAGGACGTTCTTACTTATCATATTGCATACATGTGGTCCATATTACTATCTTTTATGTTACACTTTGTGAACTATCATTGAACATCCTTGCATTGAATATTTGATATCACTTTATAATCTATCTTGCATATTGCTACTCCTTTAAAGAATGAATCATTTGACTCTATGTAGCAATAATAATCATCTTTGATATCCACTGATAGAATTAAAATGCAAAGTCCATGTTAGTTTTATCACCTTCATACTCCAGGACGAGTATAGGTTAAGCTTGGGGATGTTGATGCATGTAAAATGCATACATGAACTTTGCATTATAATTCTCATATTCCATTCATATTTGCATCATATAAGGGGTATATTACTGTTATTTAATGATTTTTGGTAATTAATAATGATTTCCCCTTTTATGGAATTAATCCTGCGCGGGCAAAAAACCCCTATTCCTTTACTTACTTATTTCAGGGCCTTAACGACGTCATAATGAGCTGCAAATTTACGGGGATCATTATTTTAGAAGGAGGAAGACCTAGGAGCAAAGGAAGCAAGCAAACAGAGGCCGGAGGGGCAAAAGAGGGTGCCCCATGCGGCCCCTATACCTGGCCATGTGGGCCCACCTATTTTGGCCCTCGTGGCCCCGTTTGCGTTGATCCTTCTTCCCGAAGCTTCCTCGTGACCTAAAAACGACTATAAAAATAGTCCCCCGACATTTTCCAGGAGGAGGCGGTGGAGAAACAGAAAACCAGAAACAGAGAGACAGAAGGCTGCTGCCGTAGAAGATTGGAGGGGGGAAACGCCGCCGGAATCCACCTCCGGAGGGATCCACCCCCCTCCGGCATGTTCGTCATCAACTTCTATAGCAAGATCATCTCATCTCTCCACTGTAAACTCTTGGCAAACATGATGTATGATGCAATATACTTTTCCCTTGATCTATTGTGTCTCTCCATCTATGTTTGAGAAGTGATTTGTTCATGGCATTAGTGAAATAGTTCGTTGATTGGTTGCATACAAGTTTTGTTATCTTTTATGATTATCTTGATGTAAAATGTATGAGTGCATGCATATGTTGGGGAATGCATGTAAGGTGATCACCGGTAAGGTAATGGAGTGAGGAGGACTTGGGAGGACAAGTAAACCCGAGATCGAATCATGAAGTTACTCTATTGGGGGATATATGGGAGACCCTAGAACTTAAGGCTATGGTGGGACAATTATGTCTTAATAATTCTTGTGCTGCACATTTAATTGGCCATGAGATCCATCATAAGAGTTGTGTAATTTGCTCATTTACTTGGCTACAACTATTCATGGCTCCCCCCTAGAAGAAACAATTAAGACTAAAACATGTGCTTCACTAATTGTGACAACCACACGAATGAAATAACAATTGCCAGAACATTCGCTCCCTTGAGATATTTTCTACTTGAGATCCTTGCTACTTACTGATCTTAGAAACTTGCATTAGAAAACTTGCTCTTAGAAACTTGTTGCTAGATAAACCTACTCCACATCACTTGGTTCCATTAGTTAGTTCCTTTCTTACTCAAATTTATTGCTTTGCACAAAAGGCCATATAAGAGGGTTATAGGGCTTTAGAGAATAGATAGCTTACCTTCAGCTCCTCGTGGGTTCGACACTCAAATACTTATCGAATTGTGATATAGTGATTCCTTGCTCTTGGGGATTATCACTAGCTCCTACTCAAACATATGTCACCACATATTTTGATCATGGAAAATAGTTTCTACTCTAACTTAATATATGTCACCACATATTTTAATTAGATCCCACTCAGTTCTTTATGCACTTCCTTGATACTTTGGACACCTCCAAAATTCTTAATTAATTTTTAAAATTCGAGAACTCTTATACGAAACGCTAGTACTTTGCTAGATTTAAGTTTTATTTATTCTCTACAAAACCCCTTTTGAGGAATAAATATGTGAAACATCACTTTCACAAAATCAAGTAACAATTACTTTGTGATTTAAACTTAACATAGGATGACTCTTAGTCATTTTCGTATTTAAGGCTTGTATTTCTTCTTTGTAGTTTCGTAGGTATGTCTTGTTTCTGAAACATGACAAGTAAATCATGAATATTATTTTGTAACTTGACAAAATTTTATATTCTTGAATCCTACTTTTCTTTAGACAAGCTAAACCGAAATTCAATGATCACCATCATTAATTCCTTCATGTGTCAAGTTTTAACCAACAGAGCACTTTGCATATGTGCCACTCGATACATAAACAGGCAAGGTTTTAGCTTCTCAATTTATTCCATCAATCCTTTTATCAATGAAACTTTTCACGATAAACCACTAAAATAATTAGCACAACCAACAAATTGGTTTGCCCCTTTTATTCTCATATTGTGGAATCATATTCATAGTCATACTTATGAATATACTACAACATTATTCGCAAATTGGTTGTTGAGACAGATAGAAACGGAGCACGCCATACGAAATGGGTCGACGCAACATAAACCCTCTTTTATTTATTAATGAAAAACCAGTGGGGAAACCCACTGCTCAGTCTCGAAAAAAAATAGATCGACGCGTTAGAGTTGCCCTAAGAGCGGTCTACAGGAGCAGCCCTGTTACCCGGTGGACCAAAACCGAAGCGCAAGTTTGTAGGCCTTTTATGGCAAAAAATCGTTTCGGAGCTCGGTCTCCCTAGACCTCTTTATTTTGAAATTTTTGAAACAAGTATTTTAAAGTTTCAAAATATTGTGAAAATAAATCTGGATGTAGCCAACACGGTATCCTACAAATGTGCAAAATTTCAATATAAAATTCTTCGTATTTTGGGGCACACGAAAAAAGTGAAATTCTGACAAAATCTGACAAGTATTTAGGCGCACTGTTCACACACTCAGATCTATAATTTTGTCTTTTTGTAGCATATAATACGACATATTTCGGATTAATATTTTGCACACTTATACAACAAATCATTGACTACATCTATGAATTATTTCAGAAGTTTTTAAATCATAGAAATACTGTTTTTGAATTTGTTAAGTAACAGGGTCCATGAAACTCGTGCTCCAAAACGACGCACTCGATGATGAGCCATACTCGAGCGCTACACTGTCTTTTTTTGGGCCTGCGGCGCCCTTCGGATGGCGCCATCTCAAAGCTCGTATATGCCCGTTTAAAAAAAAAACCTCGTATTGCGGAAACTCGTAGTAATAATAACAAATCTTATATACTGCCGGATGTGATGAGGAGGTGCACCTCAGGCTGCTCACAGTGGAGAGTAACGTAGAGTAGTAACATCTGGGTGTTACTACTCTATGTTACTACCTCCATAGTGGGGAGTAAGAGCATCTCTAGTGAAGCGTGGAAATTTGGGCGTGGAAATGGTCATATAGATGGCCGTGTAAAAAGATTCTCTTTTAGACACTCACAGTTTTCCAGTGGAGCGTTGAAATACAGGGCGTCTATATTCTCTCTCTTATATTTTAATAATATTTTATAACGGCTATATTTCCAACGGTAACATTTCCAACGGCTATATTTCTAACGGCTATATTCTCGATGTCTATATACCACCCCCTCCCACCTCTCTCCCATCACATTCCTATATGTGGCTTCTCTCATCTCCATCTCTCAGAATCCTCTCTTTCACAGAACACAATGAGTGGAAACACATCCACTTTTGATATGCTCATGGATTCATCGTCATCTTCATCTGGTGACGATGAACTCATTGTTGCAGCATTTGCAGAGGAGGAAGAGCAAGGGAACGATCGACGCCATGGCAGATCCAAGCATGGTCGTGAGACGATCAATAGAGGAAGGGCTGCCGGATTTATTCTTCTTTGGAATGACTATTTCAGCGAAAATCCTCGCTATCCTGAAAGGTTCTTTCGGAGAAGGTTCGTAATTACTAAATCAATCTGTATTTATCTTTTTTACTTCTGTGTCTCATTTAATTTTTTATTCACAGGTTTAGGATGTCTCGTAATTTGTTTAATCGCATAGTTCAAGGTATATTTGAAAATGACTATGATGGTTATTTTATGCAAAAAAGAAGTGCTTCTGGGGTTCTTGGGTTGCATCCTCTGCAAAAGATGACAGCGGCAATGCGGATGCTAACATATGGAATAGCAGCCGATGGTGCTGACGAGTACATTCGGTCCGCAGAAGCTACTAATTTAGAGTCTTGCAAGAAGTTTGTGATCAAAATTTGTGAAGTCTTTGGGGATCAGTATCTAAGATCTCCAAATGAAGAAGATACTGCAAGATTACTAGCAATAGGGGAGGAAAGAGGATTCCCTGGTATGTTAGGGAGTATAAATTGCACGCACTGGGCCTGGAAAAACTGCCCGAAAAAATGGCATGGCATGTTTAAAGGCCATGTGAAAGAGCCCACAATGATCTTGGAAGCAGTTGCAGGCCCGGATCTTTGGATTTGGCATGCTTTCTTTGGTTTGCCAGGATCTAACAATGATTTGAATGTACTGGCGCATTCAAATGTGTTTGGAAAGCTAGCCGAAGGTGAAGCTCCAGAAGTGGATTATACAATCAATGGTCATCACTACACAATGGGATATTACCTTGCAGATGTCATAGATCCACCGTGGGCAACATTTGTGAAGACCATACCAAATCCAAAAACCACGAAGAACAAATATTTTGCCAAAAGGCAAGAGGGAGCGAGAAAGGATGTGGAATGCGCCTTTGGAGTTCTGCAATCCCGTTTTGCCATTGTTCGAGGGCCTGCTAGAGGATGGAAACGTAAAGAACTCAGTGATGTCATGAAAGCCTGTGTCATAATGCACAATATGATAGTTGAAGATGAGCGTGGTAGTCAGCATAACAACACTTATGAGGCAATGGGAGAAAAGGTCACAGTATCTCGTACTCATGCGGAGCAGCTGAGTTCGTTTTTGCAGATGCATCACCGAATTGATGATAAAGCTGAACATTCTCGGCTTCAACATGATCTAGTTGAGCACCTCTGGTAAAGTTCTGGAAATGATTGATGTATCAATAATAATGTACGGTGTTGTAATAATAATGTAGTTCATCTTATTTTTGAGTTATTTTTAAGTCATGTATGGTGTTGTAATAATAATGTAGTTCATCTTATTTATCAATATGATTGAACAATTGAAAGTTCAAACAACAACTAGCTCACAACATACAGGAAGTTCAACAATAAATAGTTCAAATGACAAGTAGCTCACAACACACAGGAAGTTTACCAACAAATACTTCAAATGACAACTAGCTCACAACACACAGGAAGTTCAACAACAAATAGTTGCTATGACAACTAGCTCACACCATGGCGGTGAGCCATGATCTCATCTTGCTTCTCCTTGTGGAATTGTATTTGTCCTGCACTCATACCAGTAGTGTCCATTGACATGATCTTGTTTTCCAATTCAAGCTATTGCAGTTCAAGTTGCTTCTCTTGCAATTTAAATGCTCGTTCATAGCGAGCATTTTTCGTGACCTCTTTGATCCCATCCTTCTCTTGCTTCTGTGCCCACATAGTCTCTAGTGATAACTTGACACCATCGGAGACATGAGCTTTAGCTCTCCTTGTTTTCTAGAGCTTTGTACTAGTAGGTCTTCGCTCCCCTTCAAGATCATCAGTGCATACCCCTACGTCATCATCATTGGAGGTTGTACCTGGACTTGCATCTGAGGTCTTCTTTTGTTTCTTTTTAGTAGCTGAGTTCTGCCACTTTGGATATTTCTGTAACTCTACATAACAATGCATTAATGTATATGGCTTCTTCTTCGGATGTTTTTGAATGTACAACATGTGTGCCTCATCTTGCTGCACAAAGAGATTTATTGTTAAAAGTTGCACACAACACATGTTTAATATATGCATCGAATTAAAATGATAGATGCATACCTGCTCTTTGATATTAATCCTGCTTTGATTTCTATTAATGATCTGTTGAAGACATCCACATAACCTACTTGTGTCTGTGTTAATAGCATTGAAACGGCAACCGAGTGCACCGCCCAAACGATCCGGCCATGCAGGTTTCTTGTGCTTATTGTAGTATTCTAAAATTCTACCCCAATAAGAATTGGTGTTTTGGTCTGTCCGAACTACTGCATCCAAACTTGTGTTTGCCCATGCTTCTAGCAACAACTTGTCCTCATCGGTTGACCAATTTTTACCTTCGACGTGTTTTGGTTTCGTTGATGCCGAAGGTTCTTCAATTGTCGGTGTCACTTGCTCCCCAAGTGGGCTTTCTGGTAGTTGTTGCGAGCCACTGGAGTTCAACATTTCTAGATAAGTTTGATGAGAATCCATCTGCAAAAAATGGAGACAAACTTCACCAAATATTCCACAAACAGGAGAGTAGAAACAAATAGCAAATATATGTATAGCAGGAGCATCAGCGGCAGCAGCAAGGCAAGTAGCACCGGCAGCAGCAGCGGCTGCAGCAAGGCAAGCAACAACAGCGGTAGCAGCAAGGGAAGCAGCAGCGAGGCAAGCAGCAGCTGCGGGAAGCAGCAGCAGCGTCAGCTGCAACGGAGCCCCCCGCGCGCGGACCGCAAGGGAGCTGCCCGCATCCTCCGTTCCCCCGCCGGCGCGAGCTCCCATCCCCACGCCCGTATCCTCCGTTCCCTCGCCGGCGCGATCTCCCATCACCACGCCCGCATCCTCCGTTCCCCCGCCGGCGCGAGCTCCCATCCTTACGCCCGCATCCTCCGTTCCCCCGCCGGCGCGAGCTCCCATCCCTACGCCCGCATCCTCCGTTCCCCCGCCGGCGCGAGCTCCCATCCCCACGCCCGCATCCTCCGTTCCCCCACCGGCGCGAGCCCCCATCCCCACGCCCGCATCCTCCGTTCCCCCGCCGGCGGTCGGTGCGATCTAGTTCTCTGATTCCCGTCGGACAAGATCCGCCGCTACCCTAACCTCACTCAATCGGGATAAATCGGGAATTAATCATACCTTGGTCAAGAAGGCCGGCGCGCGGCGGCGACGTCCGGGGCGGCGGCCTCTTCTCCACCAGTTCCGAACGGGGGCGGGGAAGGAGCAGTCGCTCCTTTCTCGATTTGGAGGCTGTGGCTGGAGTGTCCTTGGGTTGCCGATGGAGCGACAGTCTGGAGGCTGTGGAAAATTTAGACACCCTTTTCCACAGGCCGCTGGACAACGTTTTGGCCCTTGGGTTGTCTAAATTTAGCTTCCACGTCCATATCCACAGGTCACTAGAGATGCTCTAACTTATGTGTAGTGTCATGCAAGACTCTATTTATTAGGCTATAGATTTATTTTGTCTGGATATGTGTGATGTTACAGTATCATAAATACTTATTTCCTCATTAACCGCATGCCATATAAGCAAATTTATATTGAATGTACGATGTTACGCACTGTAGCCAGCCTCAGTGCTCAGCCGCCCGCACCGGACGTGCATCGGGGGAGGCGCGCAAATCTACCGAAACCTGGAAAACGATCGCCTATGTTGACCTGCAACGACCACTACAAAAAGAGCTGCTGTCTGGGCATGGCAAGAACCGATGGTGGCCCCTGCGATGTGCTCCGGGTGTGGCCAATGATATTACAGCTGGGCACCCGTCCACGGCTCGCCGACGGCGCGACACATGCCCCGCCTCACGTCATCCGCTCGTATGCCTGGAAGGCTGGGTGGGTTTGTCAGAAGATGGAGTAGCGGCAGGCTGCGTCTTTTGAAAAGCTGCATATTCTTGTTTGTAAATAAAGGCAGCCCGACTCGACTGCATCATCTACTTGGAGGTCTTTTTATTATAAAAACGTTTGCCGACGTTGATCATCTGCGCAGCATGAGCCCAACGATCGATCGCATGGCTCGGATCCCCTGGATCTATCAATGCCATAGCAGGGGCACATTTTTATGTTTCACGGAGCCCGGTATTTTGAAAAAATTGAAAAACACATTTTTATGTTTCAAAAAAATATGAAAAAAAGCACAGGTGTAGGTACTGTCGAGACACACGTCCGTGAATTTTTTTGTCTTCAAATTTGTTGTATTCTGGTCTGTGCAAAAAAGACAAATTCTGACAGATTTTCAAATTTTGAATCTGGGTATGTGGAATCAGAAATTTGTCTTTTAGATCTAGCCCAGAATAAAATGAATTTGTCCTTGAAATTTGGCACGCTTGTAGATCTAGGTGATATCTATACGTGGTATTTTTTTCTCAATTTTTTGAAACAAAAATGTGGATTTTTTGTTTTTGAAATACCGAGCTCCCTGGAGCCCGGGATCCAAATGAACTTTCCGCACCTGTCACTACCTCCTTTCATATCATCATAGCACCAGTGAACACAGAAAGCAAAATAAAACAGAAAAAAAATTGGATACAATCAAGAAGAATCAAATGGGAGCAGCAGAGCTCTCAAATTGGATATGAGTAAAGCTTATGATAGAGTTGAATGGGGATTTTTAAAAGGTATGCTTTTGAAACTTGGCTTCAAAAAGAATGGGTGGATCTAATTATGAATTGTGTCTCTACAGTCAAGTACCAGATTAAGGTGAATGGAGGAGTAACTGAAACAATTATTCCTCAACGTGGATTAAGGCAGGGAGATCCCCTATCTCCTTATCTGTTTCTTATATGTGCAGAGGGGTTCTCAGCTATGCTTCACCAAGCTGAAAGAGAAGGCAAATTAAAAGGTATAAAAATTTGCAATAAGGCTCCGAGTGTTAGTCATTTACTTTTTGCTGATGACTCATTATTATTGATTGAAGCGGAGCAAAAGAGTGCCAAAGAAGTTCAACGGATTCTGGATGAATATGAGAAATGCTCGGGACAAATGATAAACAGAGACAAATCATCCGTATTATTTAGCAAGAATACCAAGAAGCACAACAAAGAAGAAGTGAAGACGATCCTCAATATCTATAAAGAGGGTTATTCAGGGAAATATCTAGGCCTTCTAGTATTTGTGGGAAGATCAAAAAGCAAAACTTTTTCTTACTTGAAAGAGAAGATCTGGAAATGCGTTCAAGGATGGAAGGAAAAATTGTTGTCCAAAGCTGGAAAAGAAGTTCTAATCAAAGCAGTTGCACAAGCAATCCCTGTTTATGCCATGGCCTGTTTTGACCTCACAAAGAACTTCTGTGAACAAATAAGTGCTTTGATCAATAGATACTGGTGGAGCCAAATGGATAAAGAAAATGGTATGCATTGGGTTAGTTGGGATAAACTAACCCTTCCTAAAAAGGATGGAGGACTGGGTTTCAGGAACATACATCATTTAACCTTGCTATGTTAGCAAAACAGGCATGGAGGTTATTAAATAATCCTGAAGCACTTTGTACAAGAGTTCTTGCAGCAAAATATTTCCCGCATGGTCAGATCTTAAATGCAAAACCAGTTAGAGGTATGTCCTACACTTGGAGGAGCATACTCAAAGGTATTGAACTCCTAAACAAAGGGATAATCTGGAGAGTGGGAAATGGCAGGAAAATCAATATATGGAATGACCCATGGATCCCAAGAGGCATAACAAGAAGAGTTATATCCAGGAAAGGGAAGAACATTATCAATAGAGTCCAAGATCTCATGAATCCAACCACAAATTCTTGGGATATACAATTACTTAAGCAATCACTGGATGAGGAAGATGTACAGGCTATCCTTCAGATTCCAGTTTTTGACCAATTTGAGGACTTCCCAGCTTGGCACTATGATAAGAAAGGCATTTTTTCTGTCAAGTCAGCTTGTAAATTGGCAAGAGATTGGGAAGAATACGAGTCCATTCATGGCAAGCCATCCTCTTCACAGGAATGTCAGGAAACAAGCAGCAAAAAATGGAAGAAGATGTGGTCCTTACCTATTCCGAATAAGCTTTTGCATTTTTTGTGGAGACTCTTTACAAACAGTCTTCCACTTCGTAGAAATCAAAAGAGAAGAGGAATGGATGTGGATACAAGATGCCCTCTTTGCTCAGACTTGATGAGGATGCTGGTCATGTCTTTTTTAAATGCAAAGTTTCTAAGCAAGTTTGGAGACAATTACAAATGGAAGAATTAAGGGAAGAGCTGAGTAAATGTCCAAGTGCCATGACACTCCTGGAGGATATCCTTAAGCTGGAAGAAGGAAGGAAAATCTTGGTGTGTTGTACATTATGGATCATATGGGCGGAAAGGAATAAAGCCAATGCAGGTAACAATATTAGAAATATCCAACAAATAGCCTCTTCCATCACCTTACATGCTATAGAATATAATACCATGTGCAACAAAAAACAAAAAACTAAAGATCAAGTGCTAGCTATTTGGACTATGCCGTTGCATAACTTTTTGAAGATTAACACAGATGGTGCTTTTCGAGAGGCGTCAGATACAGGTGGATGGGGCTTCATCATGAGGAATGATCACGGTGTTCCAGTTGCTGCAGGTTACGGTCACATTCAATATGCTACATCAGCTTTGCAAACTGAAGCTGTAGCAGCCTATCAGGCCATTAAACTCACTTCACAAATGGGTTGCTACAAAGTACTCCCTCCGTTTCAAATTAATTGTCTTTTATTTACCAAAAAGTGGATGTATCTAGACATGTTACAAGTATAGATACATCCACTTTTTGACAAATGGAAGACAATTGGAGATGGATAATACAAATCTGAAAAAGGCGATCACTTCTGATGAGTATGATCTAGCTCAGCTGGGCTTATTGTTTAGAGAAATAAAAACTCTACTTTCCAATGCTTATGATGTAACTAAAATCTCCACCTGTAATAGATCCTGTAATACTGTAGCTCATGTATTAGCTGCGCGTGGCGCTCTGTTAGGAGATGGCAACCAACAGGTTTGGGTTGCTAATCTTCCTCAGTCTGTAACAAACTTGTGTGCTGACTATATGTCTAGCACAGAATGTTAATGGAATGCAGTAGTGTTTCCTTTTCAAAAAAAAAAATGGGAGCAGCAGATGCCAAAGGCAAATGTGAAACCAAAGCCAAGCAAAGCAAAACTTACCTTTTGTGAGCACGCTCGAGCTTCACAACCGAACCAATGCGTGCATCGCATTGCATGTGCCATGTGGATCGTGCCCTATCGGAGGGAGAGCGTGGCGTGGGTGTAAAGCGGCGGTTCGCGTCACATGGTATGCATCATTGACGAGCGGGACCCGCCGGCGAGACGCGTGGCCCCTGCCCAGCGACGACGGCGATGACGAGGACCATCAATCACCGATCATTTGGCTCGATAGATTGATATCACGCCTAGTACTATGGAGAGCTAAAGAGGGATGGGCCCTTGTATTCTACTCGCGTCTATACCGTGATCTCAGTCCGGTTCCCGGCATACGCTTCGGAAGCTGCGTTTTGCTCGCTCCTTTTCCCGTTATGTTCATGTGTGCGTGATCGGGGCGGAGATCCTCTGCTGTAACTGTCCGCCCATGACAGGTGGGGCCGGGCCCGCCTGGCAGCGGCAGTAACAGCACTGCTGTTACAGCAGACGATCCCAGCCCGCGTGATCGACAGCGTGACACCGTCAGTGCTGCCGAGATCCAGCACTACCTACGTTCGCACAGCCACAGCACGTGACTTGTCGTGACGTCATGAGCGGCACGCGCACATGCGTGCGGGTCCCTTCCGCCGCCGCTGCCACGTCCTACATGTCATGGAAACTTGAGAATGATTTAAAAGTTAAAACCCGCACCATATATACCTGAACCAAACCTGCACAAATAAACTTGGCACCGCAACTTCAACTAAACTGTTTGATATTTCCCTGAACCCAACTAAAACCAAACCTGTTTACCATTTCCACCAAACTGAACTGAAACGAATGGCAACCTGTGGGTTGGAACCCTAAACTGAAATTGGTTGAAAACCGTTCGCTCAAATAGGTTGTGGTCGGCTTCTGAACTACTAAAGCTTGGTAAATCGCATGTGCTAGCAAAACGATTCTTCAGTAATAAGAGAAATGACTCGGGCGCTCATTCTTATCTCTTCCTTCTCTCTCTTCTCTATAGTAACTTGAGAGTCGAGCGGGTGCTCCCGGCTCGTTCCTCCTCGTTCTCCGGCGGCCTTGCCGGCCGGCGTCGAGCGGGATGCGTAGCGCGGGCTGTACGGAGTAGATTTAGGTCTAGTAGAAGTAGGGTAGTTTCTAGTTTTGTCTTCGCCGACGTGCTGAATGGCTTATGCCGCTGAGGGACTGCCTGCTCATGCGCCCGAGCCGCATCTGCTGGGCGGCGGCGCCCCTTCTCCTTCTTGTGAAGCTCCGGTGGTTGGAGCCGTTGGCAAAGGGTGGAGACGCTGCTCCCTCCTTCCCTCATAAGCTCGATGGTCGGCTTCTGGTTATGGGAGTCGATTCAGACCGCTCTGCTTTGGATACGAAGATGGTGGTGTTTCTTTCTCCGACCGGCCGTGGTGGCAACCTGAGAATGATTTAAAAGTTAAAACCCGCACCATATATACCTGAACCAAACCTGCACAAATAAACTTGGCACCGCAACTTCAACTAAACTGTTTGATATTTCCCTGAACCCAACTAAAACCAAACCTGTTTACCATTTCCACCAAACTGAACTGAAACGAATGGCAACCATGAACTGAAATTGGTTGAAAACCGTTCGATCAAATAGGTTGTGGTCGGCTTGTGAACTACTAAAGCTCGGTAAATCGCATGCGCTAGCAAAACAATTCTTCATTAATAAGAGAATGACTCGGGCGCTCATTCTTATCTCTTCCTTCTCTCTCTTCTCTATAGTAACTTGAGAGTAGAGCGGGTGCTCCCGGCTCGTTCCTCCTTGTTCTCCGGCGGCGTTGTCGGCCGGTGTCGAGCGGGATGCGTAACGCGGGCTGTACGGAGTAGATTTAGGTCTAGTAGAAGTAGGGTAGTTTCTAGTTTTGTCTTCGCCGACGTGCGGAATGGCTTATGCCGCTGAGGGACTGCCTGCTCATGCGCCCGAGCCGCATCTGCTGGGCGGCGGCGCCCCTTCTCCTTCTTGTGAAGCTCCGGTGGTTGGAGCCGTTGGCAAAGGGTGGAGACGCTGCTCCCTCCTTCCCTCATAAGCTCGATGGTCGGCTTCTGGTTATGGGAGTCGATTCAGACCGCTCTGCTTTGGATACGAAGATGGTGGTGTTTCTTTCTCCGACCGGCCGTGGTGGCGAGGGGCGGAAGAGTGTTCTTCTTCTTCTTCTTCTTCTTCTTCTTCGGAGAAATCGGTGGTATGTTCTCTCGCTACAGATATGTGCGACACACGCGGTGGCTCTGCTTGCCGCCGTGATCTTCGGCCGATATGGCGGCCCGTCTTCCTCCTCCCTTGCAAAGGTCATCGGAACCCTTCGCCGGAGCTCGACCGCTCGCTGTCTCCAAGTGGTTCGTCCCCGGAGGCCTCGATCTGGCCGGTGGCTGTGGTTCATCGTCGGAAGGGAGAGATCGAGCGTTCCCCTCCAGGTTCTCGGTGTGGCCAGCACTTGGAGATCGCCGGCGACCAGAGGCGGAGATGCCCAAGGACTTGATTGCCTTTTCTCTTTTTCAGTTAGGGTGTTTTCTGTAATTTCAGAGGCCTTATCTTCAAATAATAGGTTCTTTAGGGCGAGTGTTGTCAGGAGCCTCTTTATAATTTGGTACCCGCCTCATGTTATAGTATAATGCAGCTCCGGGATCCTTTGTGACCCTAACCTTGTGCAAAAAAAAAAAAAAAAAAAAAAACGACTCTTTCCCCGGCGGCCCGCAGTGATACAGACCTGACACTATGGCCGGCCAGTCTCGAGAACACTGGTGTGCGTAAATCATCCACTTTGAGGCCAATGTTTGGTGCGCTAAATGAAGGCGACTTAAGGCCACCATTTGCTCGCTCTTCAGGCCACTGTTCTCCTACTGTACGATCTTATCTCCGTACCACTAAATTAACGGACTATGTCGTCAGCGTTGTGTTCACGACTTGGGTGTCGGCTGTCGACCGATGGAGCTCATCCGATCCAACACAGGCACGAGAGCGTGATTCTCAGCACTAATTAAGCTGGTCAAAGTAGTAGCGCGCGGCACATGCAGATCCAGCCACGCGCGCGTCCCCGCTGGACGACACCGCTGATGATCCTTTGGCGAACACTCCTCGATCGATCGAGATGATGAACAATACATCTAGCTAGCTACCTACCTAGATGATCAACAATAGTATAGTGATCGTGGAATGTTCTCCGGGCCGGGACCCACAACAGGCATGCATCGCATTATCGATCTCACATGTGACACGATGGATGCGCCAGGCATGCATCATGGATAAGGTGAGGCCCGGCCGGGCTACAGAGCATCTGATCTAAGCATTGCATTGGCCGGGTCGACGTGCTCGTCAAGCTACTCATGCATGGAGCTCGGAGGGACGGTTTTTTCAAAAAGATACACATGCATGTACTATTTGGTTAAAAAAAATAGAAATACATGAATATAATAGAAAAAATGACACGGAAACAAGATGTTATGGCATGCCCATTGCCCAATACTACATGATTAGAATTTAGAAACACAAAATTGTACAGTAAATATTGTTTCGGTGCGGCAAAGAAAAATGTACAGATTTTTGTGGAAGCATTAGATATATTCCATAGTTGTGATCAAGATATTAAAAAAATACGAAATATCTTATCAAGAATAAAGAAACGATCTCCGTGAGTAAGATTTCATGCAAATATTCTTTCTCCGTTTCTTGCAAATTAGAATAGATCATTGGGAATTCCAATCTTACAACCACACAAGTTCCATAGATAAAAATGAAAAAAAAATGAGAATCATATGGACAAATTAAAGATACAGTGAACCTTGATGAATTATGCTCCAAAAAAGGCAGTACATCATTTTTCTGATAAGTATATACTCTTATATGCTGCCGAAACAATCAAATACCTGGTAACCAAAGGTTCTCGAGATTGACAAGACTTCGTCCACTACAAAATAAACAATATTAATGATTTTTCAGTGATTACAATTTCAAGTTGGCCAAAGAGCAGAATTTTATTTTCAATTTTTCCGACACTGGACCAATAGTTGAAGTGTGTTAGAATTGACTCAAAAGCATATGTTACTCAACTATAATTGACTATAATGTAAAGATTTCAGAACCATCGGAAATCGACGAAATTTCAAAATTCTAGTGAAATATAGTTGAAAACAACAACCAAGAGCAGCGGAAAAAAAAATTGTAAGATGAAATGAGTGCCATTTCTGCGTTAACCTATGAGTTGGGCGCGATCAAATGTTTGAGAATGACTAGTCTGGTCAAGTATATACATATGTGGAAGGTCGTTAACAGGAATGTTCTGTTGGTACATTATTTATAGTACGACTATTGAGGTTTGACCTATCACCTATGGACGAAGTGACATTATATGAGGGTGTTGCCTTAGCTCCTGTCCCCCATATGGCTGCCTGTAACCACAGCTAGCATTGCCCCAACGTGAAGTATGTGTTGGGCATGTGACATGCTCCCTCAGTACCTCTCTAATTAACCTAGCTAGCTCCATTATGCAGCCACATATACATGGGTTGAGGATATCACACATGTAGGTTGAATTGTAAGTTGGTTCTTCTAGACACTTTGGTGCCACCCGAAACCCCTTTCTTCTAGTACCTCCGATGCGTTTCATGAACAGCACGACGTACCCTGTTTTCTTCTGGCGTCGTCTTATTGTTGCTGTTGTGATGGTCGTTGGGCCTCTGCATATGTCTACAGTTTTGACATTTTGGCATGTGCTTTGCATGACAGAGTTTAGCTGGTTAATTTGCTAATGACGTTCGCTAGTAGGTGGACGTGACATAGCAAGGCTTGGTTAGCTCGATGATTAACAAATGTTCAAAAGGTCTCCTCCTTTTTCTTCGTTGCAGTTGTACTTGTACCCCGTGATCTGAACTAACGTGTAGTGCAATCTGGACCTCCCATGGTTCTGCTTTTCGTGAACAACCTCTACTTTGAGTCGGTTGATAATCTCATATCATAGTATCAATGCATGTTTATTGTTCAGTGGTACGCACTTGCTCCAATTAACAACTTGGAGCTGCACTGGTGGAGATATGATTCTGCAAGTTGTTCAGGATAACAACTAATTTCACTTACTTTACATTGCAAAAGGCGAACATCTTTTCTGTCATCGATAATGGGGACCTACAGCCAGGTACCCTGCTTATGTGTTAGTAGTAGTAACCATGTTCCATGCATGCATATATATCTACCAGGACCCAGACGGATCAGTCGACGGCTGTTGCATGTGATGTGCTCCTGCTTCGGGTATCAAAGTCAGGCTGGAATCGCAGGCAACTTTGCAAAGTAACATTCCCTTCCTGTTAAGATAAGGCGACTCTTCTTGCTATCCGCACCAATAATTTCACCTTAAGTCCTTTGGAAGCACCAATTATTTTTCCAAAATAAAATAAAATATTTGTGTTCACGTATGGATAAATTCTTGTGCAAAACTACTATATACTTGAGAGACACCAGCAAGGTACGTATGATTGCATCCTATATATGGTGTGCATGCTAGTGGTGGAATATTTGGAAATCGGTTCGCCAAAGGGCACATGGCTAAATCACAAGAGTGCAATCTTACAAGAGAATGTCATTCAATAAAGAAAATGAATAGTCCTTTGAACATTTGATGATTCGTTTATTCAAATGGAAAATAATTTTCAGGGCGCTCTGAACGTGGCAAATCGCGAGAACGCACTCTTCACCGTTGAATTCCGCAGAATCTCTTCCGCGTTGTCCGATCAGGGGACCACGGTCTTCTCCCTCATTTTTATCTCTCCTCTCACACAATCCCCATCTCGTCCGGAAACCGCCCGCCATGTCTCCCGAGATTCGAGGGAGGGGGAGTTGTACTGACTCCATGGCGAGGCACACCAGGGACATGGAGGAGTGGAGCTCTCTCCCAGAGTAACCTCATCTCCACGAGCGGTGGCGCGCGATGCTCGTCTTCCCGGGCGACGACAGCGTGGCCATCATTTTCAGCCGTAAGATTACTTGGTTGTTTGCAGTCCGGGGATACACGTACACTATTACCAGTCTTAACAATTAGTCTCGAGGGAGTCGTCCATGTAACAGCCCCAACCTGGTAATGAAAAATACGAAGAATTTTTCCACTTTTGTTTTCATGTTTGCATCATAGCATCCATATGCAATTGCCATTCCTAACTTTCACTTGGAAACAAATTTAAATGGGGAGGCAAACTTCCCAACATCCAAACCAATGCAAATGCTCAATTTAGAAAACCAAATCATTCTTGGACTTCCAAATGGTTTAGGAAGTTCCAAGTTTACTTTTTGAAACAATTCTCAATTTCTAAATATTGTCAAATAAGAAATGAATTTGAGAATTCAAATTGGTTCAATTCAATTGCTATTTTTGAATCCAAGTTAAACATTCCAAAAATTCAAACTAAAATCATGGGGAGCTTCATTGTTATTGTTAGAACCTCCATGAATATTTTCATTATTTTTGGAGATGTTTAAATGCTTCAATTAAATACAAATTGGAAATTGTCAAAAATACTTTTATTTAAAAGCTGTGAACAAATGATGGCCAAAACATTTTATTTTGCCTCCCCAATTTTTGTGGAGGTTTAAAAGGTTAAATGGAGGCATGGAGCCTATATGATTTTTTCTGGAATTTAAAAAATGTCCTGGTGCCTCATTTAAATCGTCAAAGTTTGCTGCTGGACCATTTTGCAAATTATGTAAAAGTGGCCAGGGGGTTTTTCGTGAATCTTTCTTTCCCTCTCCCCTCCACAGTGGCGATCGCGACCACTGGCGCCATGCCGTGCGCTGGCTGAGCAGCTCCGCACCATGGCGTGGCCCTGGTGGACTAGAGTTTCCCCGACGCTGCCCACCTGCTCCCCTCACCCACTCCTTCCGTTCCCTTCCTTTTTTCCGGATCGAGAGCGACATAGCAACCCCGTGCGGCCACCGAGGAGAGGTCGCTATCGACGATGAATCGCCGCCCTTCTGAGCTTCCTCGGCACGAGCCGATGCCACCTCCTCCTCCGCCGCATCTTCCTTGTTCTCCCAGGCCAAGGAATCGAGCCGGGGACTCCCGGATCGACGGCCGCGTCCTCAACCTCCCCCGCCTCGGCCGCATCGCCGCCGGGCCGATTCCGGCAATCCCCGCCCTTCCGCGCCGTCGCCGTCCACACGTGCGAGACCAGGGTGAGCCCCTCTCCCTTTGGCCTCTCCCGCGTCCCTCCTCCCCCCCCCCCTCGCCGCCGTTCGGCGCCCGGTCGTCGCCGGTGCCGCCGTATTCTGCCTGCCCGGCCTGGCCGTCGCCTGGGCCGGCCTGGGGCTAGCTTGGGCCGGCACGAGGCCGGCCTCTTCGGCCACTGCCCCGGCCTGGCAGCCCAGCCTGGGCCGGCCAAAGGCCGGGCCCTTCGGGTCATACCCCGGCCTGCACCCCGGCCTGGCCGGCTCGAGGCCGGCCTGCCAGGGAAAATAGTTTCCCTTTTTTATTTTGAAACAATTTTAAATAAATGATAATTATTTGAATTTTGGTCCAAATATGACAAATCAAATACCAGATTGTTTAGAAAACATTACCTATCATTTGGTAACATTGCCATGCCTTTTGAGGAAATAATTTATCCTTTACTTAAGAATTCCTAAAATGGTAAAAATGAGACCTAAATTGGGAAAAATCATATGTCGATAAATATTGATCCAAAAATTATGAATAAGATATCAATGTGATCAACACTTCAAATGGATTCAAACTATGCTAATATCACATCATGATCCCAAATTCTTATTTGATGTTATTCATAATTTGATTAAATGAATTAAATTCAATTATTTAACTAATTTGCTATTTATTCATCGGTACTCCGAAAATTACAAATAAAGTATCAAAATGATCGGAATGACAAACCCTACCCATTTCATGTCATGTTCATGCATATTGAGACACTTCTCTAATAATTTAATAATTTATAAATATTGTGGTCACTAAGATAAATATGGGGTTGCTTCCAAATAATTGTACTAATTATTTGGCTCTCCATTTAATTTTGCTATTAAACTTATATGATGTTATCCTTGCATCAATTTGACATGTCATCATGTGCTTGAGCATTGCACCTTGTGTTCGTGTGATTTATTGTCTTTTGTATTATTTTTGGGTATCGATAGATTCTGGAGTTGAGGTCACCGCGACCTATCCCGACGAGTAGTACTACACGCCCCGGCAGCAAGGCAAGAGATAACCTAACCTTCTTGGCATCTAGTATTCTATGTTTTATAAACTTATTTTATCCACCATAATATATTGCATGTGATTCAAATGTCATTTTTGATCAAGACATAGAGTATCCTATGAATGCATGTTTTTCCCCGAGCCAATCACATGTATCCCTACCTCTGAACCTTAGTGATGATGTGTTGGCCTGAGACAAGAATATAATTGTTGTAGTTATATGATTAGCTATGCTTAGCCATGCTTAGTCAAATTTTTAGTAATGTCCGTTGTTTAATTCCATAATTGTTGATGTTGATGGAATGTTTCGGACATGGTGGATATGTGGGTGCTTAATTAAAATGCTAAGTAGGCTTGGGTGAGTTGCCATCGGGGATGGTATTTTGCCTCACTCTTGCCCCTAGGTGCGAGTTCTTTACCTCTTGAACCAAGACAAGCGTGCTGCCATTGGTGGGTGTTTGGGCGCCTTACTAACTGAATAACTTGTGCGGGCGTATCCAAGGGTCCTCTAGTTCGGTTTTCCATTTGAGTGTGAGTGGAAAGGATGATGTTGATGAGGATTTGTGTTTAGGACGTGGCGATGGGGCAGGGGCTGAAATAGGCTGGGGAAACTTGCCCTGTGGCCACAGATGACTCTTGGATAGTCTCACACGAGGTAAAGGTTTAACCGCGCCCGCTCGCCGGCCTTCCCCGGAAGATTGCCAATTTGGTGAGCCGGACGGTACCAATGGATAAATTAGTACACCCCTGCAGGGTTAATCTTTTCGAAAAGCCGTGTCCGCGGTTATGGACGACTTGGGAATAGACGATAAGACCATAGAGAACCTTAACCTAATTGATATGGCAGCTAAAGGTTGCATAATCAACGTGTGATAAAGGTTCATTTCCTCGAGGGTGATTCGAGGGAGTGCCTTTGGTGGAGATGAATGGGTTTTGGCTACAAGTAGGTTCGATGAGAACCGAAGATGAGAAGTTTACTCTCTTACCCCCTTTCTAAAAACTATTCTGAGTAGACGAATGCCATGTGTCAATTATGTTTCGGCTTATGAAAATTAGCTTTATGCAAAAGAAATACATATATAGCTTTAGAGCCTCCGTCAATCATTGGGCCTATATCGCCCTACTAAACTTGCGAGTACATCGTACTCAGTCTCTCTTTGCTGCCTTTATATTTGTATTTCAGAGGAGGACGACACCGAGCAGCTAGGTGGGTTCTTCGTGGACGTCGACCTGTAGTTCGGGGTTCCCAGGTGGCAGCTTGGGACCGTGGAACAAGCTGGCTGGGTTTATTTATGTGTAGGCCTCTTAGGCCCTATATTTGGATCTTGTTGTACTAGACAACACTACTTCGCTTCCACTTGATGAATTGCTGGTCTCTGACCTTTTGATGTGTAATATTTGTATCTTTCTCATATATGAGTTGCTACAAGAGTTTTGTGTCGTAGAGTCTGCAATGTGCTAGTTTGTTTCACAAGTCTCGGTCTCTGTACTATACGTGAAAGCGGTGTCTGAGCTTATGGCATGATCGAGGTGTTGTGTGCCGATGATCCATTCCGAGCACACCTGCCAATGAGTTTTGGCCTGGGATTGGTAAACCCAGTAACCCTCGATTGTGTAGCATGACCGGTTACACAATGTTTCACCGTATAGTTTTGGGGTCGGGGCGCTAAAAGTTGGTATCAGAGCAGGGCTGCCTGTAGGAAACCCTTTCTATTGGTCGATATCGAGTCTAGTTGAAAAGTTATTTTTAACCTAAAAATGAGTTGTGAAAACCTTCTTAGGATTCTTTTTACTCCTCATCCAACTCGCTATACTCTGATTGTTACCTCTATTTGTTTTATGCTTGGTGTCGATGTTTAGGTTCTCGGGGTTTGGGTTCTTACCGTCCAGTTATGTCTCGAGTCCGTTATATCCGTTTGATGTCGCCGCGATGACATTATGTCACCGTGGTTGTCTAAATATGTTTTAGTGTTTGCCATCTTCAATATCTATATCTAGAAGCACCCCATGATCTATCCTATCTGTCAAAGGTGTTTACTAACTATGTCATTGTTCAAATTCTTCAGAATGGCTCCTACCCGTCGTGGGGAATCAAGCAATCCTGATGCACCGCCGCCACCCTCAATGGCGGAGGTCCTGATGGCCATTGAGCAGAACCGGCTGCGAAATGAGCGTCTGCTCGAGCAGCTGGTGCAGCAAGGGGCCAGGAGGAACAACGACTGCACCACTCTCACCGAGTTCTTGCGGTCCCAACCTCCCACTTTCTCTGAAGCGAAGGAACCGCTTGATGCGGATGATTGGCTTCGGGCCTTAGAGCGCAAGTTTGCCGCTCTTCACGTTCCGGTGGCGGAACAAGTCAACTTCGCCACCTACCTGCTGAATGGAGCCGCCGGCTCCTGGTGGGAGAGCCATGTGGCAATGTTTGCCGCGGGTCATATCTTCACTTGGGAGGATTTCCGCACCACTTTCCGTGCGGCGTACATCCCCAAGCCCATCTTGGAGCTCAAGAGGAGGGAGTTCCTGGATTTGACCCAGGGACGCATGGACGTCCAGTCTTATGGACGGGAGTTCAACCACCTCTCCCGTTACGCCCCTCGGGACGTGACGAATGACGAGGATAAGCAATAGCTCTTCCGCAAGGGGCTCGCACCTCGTCTCCGATACGAGCTCCTACCCTTCAAGTTCACCTCCTACCAGGAGCTCTACAACCAGGCTCTCACCATGGAGCAGGGTAGGAAGGAGCTAGAGGCTTCCAAGAGGCCAGCTTCCACCGACAACCAGAGCTCCTCTTCTTATGAGGGCAAGAAGCGCCGGGTATTTGTGCCCATCAGCGCTGTGCCTAAGGCTCCTTCCGCACTGAAGCCCACCGGGTACTTTCCACCTCCGCCTCGCCTAGCTACTTCGACCTTGGGTGTGGCTGGAGGCGGTTTTCGACCTCGGCTGCCTGCACCACCGGGGCTCACTTGCTTCGCTTGTGGCCAGCCGGGGCACTACTCCAGGGAGTGCCCCCAGAAGGCACCGGCTCCCGCAACACCTGCACCAGCACCCTCTACCCCAGCCGCCAAGGCTACCACCGTTAGCCGTGGCCGCCTGAACCACGTCTCGGCTGAAGGAGTTGAGGAGGACCCCGGAGTTCTCATGGGTACGCTTCGAATCAATGATTACCCTGCTTCAGTCTTGTTTGATTCTGGAGCATCGCATTCATTCATATCAATAGCTTTTGCACACAACCATCAAATTCCATTTGTGAACATGGACTCCCCGTTAGTGGTCAAGACCCCAAGCTCTAGTTGGCACACAAAATGGGTGGCTCCGGAAATCCAGATTACCATAGGCTATTGGTCTTTCCCGTTCCAGCTGATAGCACTGAAGTCAGATGGGCTAGATATAATTCTGGCGATGGATTGGTTAGTCAAATACCAGGCCAACCTGGACTGTGCTGCCAAGTATGTCACCGTGATCCACCCAACCGTCGGGCTGGTGAGTTATTGGTCACCCTCGTCCGCAATTCCCTCCGTTGCCACTCCCCTCTCACCGGAGATCAGCTTATACTTCCTGGAAGGAACCACACCGCCGGAAATGCATGAAGTTGCTGTGGTGTGTGATTTCCCCGATGTTTTTCCGGAGGAATTGCCCGACATGCCACCTGATCGCAGCGTGGAGTTTGTGATTGAGTTAGTTCCGAGAACCGCCCCAGTTTCCAAAAGGCCCTACCGCATGCCAACGGAAGAGCTATCTGAACTGAAGAAGCAACTTGATGAGCTGCTAGAAAAGGAATTTATCCGGCCGAGTAGCTCACCTTGGGGCTGCCCGGTCATCTTTGTCAAGAAGAGGGATACAAATGTTCCTCGACTGGTTGTTGATTACCGCCCCTTGAATGTGGTGACAATCAAGAACAAATATCCTATTCCCCGAATAACCGACTTGTTTGATCAACTAGATGGTGCAACGGTATTCTCCAAAATGGATCTGAGGTCAGGCTACCATCAGATTAAAATCCAAAAGGAGGATATTCCGAAGACGGCTTTCACCACTCGCTATGGCCTATATGAGTACACCGTCATGTCCTTCGGCCTCACCAATGCTCTGGCTACATTCATGAGGCTGATGAACTCCATCTTCCATGAGTACCTCGATAAGTTTGTCATTATTTACATCGATGACATCCTTGTCTACTCCAAAACCAAAGACGAACATGCTGAGCATCTTCGACTAGTCTTGACCAAGCTCCGTGATCACCGCCTCTATGCCAAGTTCTCCAAGTGTGAGTTTTGGCTAAAGGAGCTCATTTTCCTCGGTCATGTGGTGTCAGCTGCCGGAGTAGCGGTGATACCAGAAAAAATTCAGGCAATCCTGGATTGGCCAACTCCCAAGTCCGCTAAAGATATTCGGAGCTTCCTTGGATTGGCGGGTTATTACCGCCGATTCATCGAGGGCTTTTCCAAAATAGCCAAGGCATTGACTGACCTCCTCAAGAAGAACAAACAATTTGTGTGGTCAGACAAGGCTGAAGAAAGTTTCCAAACCCTCAAGGTCAAGCTCACCACCACTCCGGTGCTTGTCCTTCCCGACACCGACAAAGACTTTGTCGTCTATTATGATGCATCACTCCAGGGCTTGGGCTGTGTTTTGATGCAAGAGGGCCATGTTGTCGCTTATGCTTCCCGTCAACTCAAGCCACATGAGCAAAATTATCCAACTCATGATTTGGAGCTTGCCGCCGTGGTACATGCTCTGAAGCAATGGAGGCCCTACCTATTGGGCAACCGTTGCGAGATCTACTCCGACCATCAAAGTTTAAATATCTCTTCACCCAGCCAGATCTGAACTTGAGGCAGAGGAGATGGCTGGAATTGATAAAAGATTATGATGTGACCCTCAATTATTAGCCCGGCAAGGCAAATGTCGTGGCCGATGCTCTGATTCGCAAGGCCTATTGCAACACCGTGATGGTTGAAAAGGCACAACCGGCTCTCCACGAGGAATTTGCTCGGTTAAATCTGGAGATTGTTCCCTCCGGATATCTAGCTAACCTCGAGATCAAATCCACTCTCGAGGATGATATCAAGGCCGCCCAGCAAATTGATGCCGAAATCCTCGAGATCAAAGAGAAGATAGCTAATGGGAAGGCGAGTTGTTTCTCGATTAATGACAATGGTGTTGTCTATTTCGGTGACCGTCTAGTGGTGCCCAAGAGTGGGAACATAAGGGAGTTGATCCTTTCAGAAGCTCATGAGTCACCCATCTCTATTCACCCGGGTAGCACAAAAATGTACCAAGATCTTCGCCCTCAATTCTGGTGGTCTTCCATGAAGCGCGAGATCGCCGATTATGTTGCTGAATGCGACGTCTATCGCCGAGTGAAGGCTGAACATCAAAGGCTAGCTGGTACCCTTCGCACCATAGCCATTCTCGAGTGGAAATGGGATGAAGTTGGTATGGATTTCATCACCGGCTTTCCAAAGTCACAAAAGGACAACAATGCTATTTGGGTCATCATCGACCGTTTGTCAAAGGTTGCCCACTTCCTTCCGGCCCGTGACGATATCCGAGCAAGCCAACTTGCCGACTTGTATATGGCCCGGATTGTTCCTTTGCACGGGGTTCCCTTGCGGATCATCTCCGATCGTGTAAGCTTATTTGTGTCCAAGTTTTGGCAAAGTTTCCAAACGGCTCTTGGAACCCGTCTCAACTTCAGTACCGCCTATCACCCTCAAACCGATGGGCAAACTGAAAGCGTGAACCAAGTTCTTGAGGATATGCTTCGGGCTTGTGTTATCTCCTTCGGCAAGGGTTGGGAAAAGTACCTCCCCCTCGCCGAGTTCTCCTACAACAATAGCTACCAAGCCAGTTTGCAAATGGCTCCCTTTGAGGTCCTTTATGGGAGAAAATGCCGAACTCCTCTAAATTGGTCTGAAACTGGAGAGAGGTCACTCTTCGGTCCGGATGTGATCAATGAAGTCGAGGAGAAAGTCTGTATCATTCGAGATTATATCAAGGCTGCTCAATCCCGGCAGAAAAGCTATTATGACAAGCACCATCAAGAGGTCCACTATGAAATTGGTGACAAGGCCTATCTTCGAGTCTCTCCTCTCCGAGGCGTTCGTCGCTTCGGAATCAAGGGAAAATTGGCACCTCGCTATGTTGGCCCTTTCACCGTCCTAGCCAAGCGAGGAGATCTCTCCTATCAACTTGAGTTGCCTTCCAACTTCCCGGATGTGCATGATGTGTTCCATGTTTCCCAACTCCGTCGTTGCTTCAAGGATCCAATCCGTGGGGTTGATCATGAGGCATTGGACATTCAAGAGGATTTGACCTATCGCGAGCATCCTATCCGCATCTTGGATGAAGCGGAGAGGAAAACCCGCAACAAGACCATCAAGTTCCTCAAAGTTCAATGGTCCAACCATTCCGAGGAGGAAGCCACATGGGAGCGAGAAACTAGCCTTCGTCAGGAATACCCCGCCTTCTTCACTCAAGCCTAGAATCTCGGGACGAGATTCCTGTAAGGGGGGTAGAATTGTAACAGCCCCAACCTGGTAATGAAAAATACGAAGAATTTTTCCACTTTTTGTTTTCATGTTTGCATCATAGCATCCATATGCAATTGCCATTTCTAACTTTCACTTGGAAACAAATTGAAATGGGGAGGCAAACTTCCCAACATCCAAACCAATGCAAATTCTCAATTTAGCAAACCAAATCATTCTTGGACTTCCAAATGGTTTAGGAAGTTCCAAGTTTACTTTTTGAAACCAATTCTCAATTTCTAAATATTATCAAATAAGAAATGAATTTGAGAATTCAAATTGGTTCAATTCAATTGCTATTTTTGAATCCAAGTTAAACATTCCAAAAATTCAAACTAAAATCATGGGGAGCTTCATTGTTATTGTTAGAACCTCCATGAATATTTTCATTATTTTTGGAAATGTTTAAATGCTTCAATTAAATACAAATTGGAAATTGTCAAAAATACTTTTATTTAAAAGCTGTGAACAAATGATGGCCAAAACATTTTATTTTGCCTCCCCAATTTTTGTGGAGGTTTAAAAGGTTAAATGGAGCCTATATGAATTTTTCTGGAATTTATAAAAATATCCTGGTGCCTCATTTAAATCGTCAAAGTTTGCTACTGGACCATTTTGCAAATTATATAAAAGTGGCCAGGGGGTTTTTCGCGAATCTTTCTTTCCCTCTCCCCTCCACAGTGGCGACCGCGACCACTGGCGCCATGCCGTGCGCTGGCCGAGCTGCTCCGCACCATGGTGTGGCCTTGGTGGACTAGAGTTTCCCCGACGCTGCCCACCTGCTCCTCTCACCCACTCCTTCCGTTCCCTTTCTTTTTTTTCGGATCGAGAGCAACGTAGCGACCCCATGCGGCCACCGAGGAGAGGTCGCCATCGACGACGAATCTCCGCCCTTCTGAGCTTCCTCGGCGCGAGCCGACGCCACCTCCTCCTCCGCCGCATCCTCCTCGTTCTCCCAGGCCAAGGAATCGAGCCGCGTCCTCAACCTCCCCCGCCTCGGCCGCGTCGCCGCCGGGCCGATTTCGGCGATCCCCGCCCCTCCGCGCCGTCGCCGTCCACACGTGCGAGACCAGGGTGAGACCCTCTCCCTTTGGCCTCTCCCGCGTCCCTCCTCCCCCCCCCTCGCTGCCGTTCGCCGTCCGGTCGTCGCCGATGCCGCCGTACTCTGCCTGCCCGGCCTGGCCGTCGCCTGGGCCGGCCTGAGGCCGGACGCCTCGGGCGGGTGCCCGACCTGGACCCCCGGCCTGGGGCTAGCTTGGGCCGACACGAGGCCGGCCTCTTCGGCCACTGCCTCGGCCTGGCAGCCCAGTCTGGGCCGGCCAAAGGCCGGGCCCTTCGGGTCATACCCCGGCCTGCACCCCGGCTTGGCCGGCTCGAGGCCGGCTGGCAGGGAAAATAGTTTCCATTTTTGTTTTTTTGAAACAATTTTAAATAAATGATAACTATTTGAATTTTGGTCCAAATATGACAAATCAAATACCAAATTGTTTAGAAAAACATTACCTATCATTTGGTAACATTGCCATGCCTTTTGAGGAAATAATTTATCCTTTACTTAAGAATTCCTAAAATGGTAAAAATGAGACCTAAATTGGGAAAAATCATATGTCGATAAATATTGATCCAAAAATTATGAATAAGATATCATTGTGATCAACACTTCAAATGGATTCAAACTATTATAATATCACATCATGATCCCAAATTCTTATTTGATGTTATTCATAATTTGATTAAATGAATTAAATTCAATTATTTAACTAATTTTCTATTTATTCATCGGTACTCCGAAAATTACATATAAAGTATCAAAATGATCGGAATGACAAACCCTACCCATTTCATGTCATGTTCATGCATATTGAGCCACTTCTCTAATAATTTAATAATTTATAAATATGGTGGTCCCTAAGATAAATATAGGGTTGCTTCCAAATAATTGCACTAATTATTTGGCTCTCCATTTAATTTTGCTATTAAACTTATATGATGTTATCCTTGCATCAATTTGACATGTCATCGTGTGCTTGAGCATTGCACCTTGTGTTCGTGTGATTTATTGTCTTTTGTATTATTTTTGGGTATCGATAGATTCCGGAGTTAAGGTCACCGCGACCTATCCCGACGAGCAGTACTACACGCCCCGGCAGCAAGGCAAGAGATAACCTAACCTTCTTGGCATCTAGCATCCTATGTTTTATAAACTTATTTTATCCACCATAATATATTGCATGCGATTCAAATGTCATTTTTGATCAAGACATAGAGTATCCTATGAATGCATGTTTTTCCCCGAGCCAATCACATGTATCCCTACCTATGAACCTTAGTGATGATGTGTTGGCCTGTATAATTGTTGTAGTTCTATGCTTAGCTATGCTTATCCATGCTTAGTCAAATTTTTAGTAATGTCCGTTGTTTAATTCCATAATTGTTGATGTTGATGGAATGTTTCGGACATGGTGGATATGTGGGTGCTTAATTAAAATGCTAAGTAGGCTTGGGTGAGTTGCCATCGGGGATGGTGTTTTTCCTCACTCTTGCCCCTAGGTGCGAGTTCTTTACCTCTTGAACCAAGACGAGCGTGCTGCCATTGGTGGGTGTATGGGCGCCTTACTAACTGAATAACTTGTGCGGGCGTATCCAAGGGTCCTCTAGTTCGGTTTTCCATTTGCATGTGAGTGGAAAGGATGATATTGATGAGGATTTGTGTTTAGGACGTGGCGATGGGGCAGGGGCTGAAATAGGCTGGGGAAACTTGCCCTGTGGCCACAGATGCCTCTTGGATAGTCTCACGCGAGGTAAAGGTTTAACCGCGCCCGCTCGCCGGCCTTCCCGGAAGAGGGCCAATTAGGTAAGCCGGACGGTGCCAATGGATAAATTAGTACACCCCTGCAGGGTTAATCTTTTCGAAAAGCCGTGTCCGCGGTTATGGACGACTTGGGAATAGACGATAAGACCATAGAGAACCTTAACCTAATTGATATGGCAGCTAAAGGTTACATAATCAACGTGTGATAAAGGTTCATTTCCTCGAGGGTGATTCGAGGGAGTGCCTTTGGTGGAGATGAATGGGTTTTGGCTACAAGTAGGTTCGATGAGAACCAAAGATAAGAAGTTTACATTCTTACCCCCTTTATAAAAACTATTCTGAGTAGACGAATGCCATGTGTCAATTATGTTTCGGGTTATGAAAATTAGCTTTATGCAAAAGAAATACATATATAGCTTTAGAGCCTCCGTCTATCATTGGGCCTATATCGCCCTACTAAACTTGCGAGTACATCGTACTCAGTCTCTCTTTGCTGCCTTTATATTTGCATTTCAGAGGAGGACGACACCGAGCAGCTAGGTGGGTTCTTCGTGGACGTCGACCTGTAGTCCGGGGTTCCCAGGTGACATCTTGGGACCGTGGAACAAGCTGGCTGGGTTTATTTATGTGTAGGCCTCTTCGGCCCTATATTTGGATCTTGTTGTACTAGACAACACTACTTCACTTCCGCTTGATGAATTGCTGGTCTGTGACCTTTTGATGTGTAATATTTGTATCTTTCTCATATATGAGTTGCTATATGAGTTTTGTGTCGTAGAGTCTGCAATGTGCCAGTTTGTTCCACAAGTCTCGGTCTCTGTACTATACGTGAAAACGGTGTCTGAGCTTATGGCATGATCGAGGTGTTGTGTGCCGATGATCTATTCCGAGCACACCTACCAATGAGTTTTGGCCTGGGATTGGTAAACCCAGTAACCCTCGATTGTGTAGCATGACCGGTTACACAACGTTTCACTGTATAGTTCTGGGGTCGGGGCGCTACAGTCCACCATGCGATGCACTGTGGATTGCTCACGGCACCACGTCACGATGGACACCTTAACCAACCAATGCTCCTCCATCTTCTCCTTCTGTCTCCAATATAGCTCCACAAAATCCCTGAAATCCGGAGACAAATCCAACATCATTGAATCAATGTCCATCATCTTTGTGGAGCGGATGGACTCGTACGACGAGCCGAGAAGGCGGGAAGGAAGGAGGCGGCACGCTCATCGTAATGTAGCGATGCGAGGACATGGATCCCACAGGCCCCTGCTCAGTCAGCCGGTGGTGGCGAGTGCTCCTCCCCCGCCTTCGTTGGCACGAGGGCCACGATGGTACCCCATCCTAGGCGCGCCCGCCATGCTGGATTCGCATGCGAGTATCGATTCCCATCAGGGACAACGGAATTGTGGCGAGGCATCGTGTGGATTGCCGGCAGCCGGTGGCGCTCCTACTATTTATAGATGAGCGCTCCAGGAGGAGGGAAGAGGAAGACGTAACCATAAATAACATTGGAAACAACAACGCGTCGAATGGAAGCCGAGAAGACAAATTCAACACACACGCAAAAATATGAAATCATTTGCAAAGTTTTGTGGAATCGCACACGACTATTATGAGTGAACTGTGTCTAATGTGGGATACTCGCGGTTCATTTCATATAAGAGTTTACGTTATAAGTAAAGCTTGGCACATGATTCCTTTTGTTAAACCGTGTGTGATATTGCGCAAATGTTTGAGGGTAATAAACCTTGTATGGTGCACAGCATTTCACACAGGGGGTGGAGCACTTGCTGACGTTTTTAAAACTGTACCCTAAGTGATATTTCGCATTCACATACGGATCATTCGAGAAGCTAGGGTCTTGCCTCTTAAAATATGTGCTTGTATTGATAAAAAGAAATCACATTTGTATAAAATAGAAAACGACAGAATGTCCATGTGTCATTTTATGACTGGAAGTAAAATTAACTTGTGGCGAATTCAAATCTGTCCATTGTAAAATAGACGGTCCCCCAGTAAACACCTGCGAGAAATGGACAGTAACGACAAATTAAGCCTTACTCTCAAACGTCTCAAGTTAGCAACACTGCTTCGGTGAAATAAATATGCACATCACACAGCACAAGAAACCCAAATGGACGAGCAATGCCGATATATGGCTTCAAATCATTGAGGACCCTTAAATTTGGGCGATGGCGCATGCATGATTCAAACAAACATTCCAACCAGACAACTCATGGTCCCTTCTTTTCTCTTCTCATTTTTCCAAACAAGGGAATGCTCGTGAGTTGTCACGCCCTCATATGTCCATATCTTGATCTACACTAGCTCTCTCCAACTGTCTCAACTGCTCCCACACATAATTCTCTGTTCATCTCCACACATAAATCTTCATATGTTGGTGGAGGGGAGCAAGAAGCTCAAGGCTGTCGTAATCGAGTTCTTCTCTACTCAGAGAAGGAGGTAATGTACAAGGTTAATTATGAGCAAATAGCTTGCGCATGTTCCGGATTTGATATTTTCAATTTCATTTCAGTTGAGCTGATTTGCTTCGGTGGTACCTTGCATTTTGCAAACAATCGTAAGAAATACTCCACTATGTCCATGTCTATTAGTCGCTAACTGAAGAGATAGGCCACGCAAAAAGGACACGGTAGATTAAAATTGACCGACCCCTGCCTACATCGATACTCAGGACTAAGGACAGTTATTAATGTGGTAGTACGTGTCAGGACTAAGGACAAATTTCTGATCCCACATTTGTGTAACATTAATCAGTCGATTTTGGATCAAGCAGAGAAGGATTAATGGCTCTGCTCTAATCAAGGATGAGGCTATGAGCACCCAGCAGCCATACAAATCCTATCCCTGCACACCCCTCTTATTTCCCCACCTCTTCCTCAACCAAACAATTTGCACTCCCCTATCCTCCCACCACTACTACCACTGAGCTACTATCCCCTACAAGGAGAGGGCAAAGAAGAACATATATACACTTTGTTGCTTCAGTTACAAGGTTGCAACAACTAATTAAGCTACAATGGCTCTGAGGCTGTGGGCGAGCTCAGCTGCCAATGCCCTCAAGATTTCAAGCAGTGGAGCCAGGGCTGCTGCCCCCGCCTACTCTATCTCCAGATACTTCTCCACTGGTACAGTTTTTCTATGCTAGCTAAAGTAGAATTCTTCAAGATAGGGTGCATCTCCTTTTTGGTAGAGAGCACATGTAGTCTGCAATGTTCTTGCTCTTTTACATTATTATTCTTTCACCAACTCTTTCTACTCAAGACATTGTGGATTTCGATCTGTATTTTATTTCCTTCTGGACTGGTACGTTCCTTGTTGTTATATTCACTATCATGCATATACCGGAGAAAGGAAAGGTGAAAAGAATTATCATCACTAGGAATAGAAAGAGGAATACATATTTAGAAAATGGAATGCCGATATCGTAAATAGGATAACTTGTTCTGCAAAACTAGATGCAGCTCTCGACAGTGCACATGATATATATCTTTGAGAGTAGGATAACCTGTAAAAGTGTCGCCGCGCGCGGTCATGTTTGAATGGTTTTGATGCGTTTTGCAGTTCTTGATGGCTTGAAGTACACTTCCTCTCATGAGTGGGTCAAGCACGAGGGCTCCGTGGCCACAATTGGCATCAGTGACCACGCCCAGGTGAAGCAACATCACTCTAGCTTTCCATGATTTTTATGATGCACCGATTCTTCGTCAATAATAATGCTCTTTTGACTTCTGAGAGCAAGCTTACGGTTGCTAGAGTAATAATACTACACTTGGCTGCATAATAGGACTGGGTATAGTATAGAGAATTATTTTCTTAGACTCTGATAAAAAATTAAATGTTAGTGACAACACCATGAAGCCTATATAAATAGTGTACAGTTCTCTGTAGCAATAGTTTATTTTGCGGGTGGGTATAATAAAGAAGTATTTGACCAAGTTGCTGGCTATGCAGGGCCATCTCGGGGAGGTGGTGTTCGTGGAGCTGCCGGAGGCCGGCACGAAGGTGAGCCAGGGCGGAGCCTTCGGCAACGTGGAGAGTGTGAAAGCCACCAGCGACGTGAACTCGCCCATCTCCGGCGAGGTCATCGAGGTCAACTCAAAGCTGACCGAGACTCCCGGCCTGGTACGTGCTTGTTTGTTTGTTACTCCTATCCTAGTAGTATAAAACAACTGTTACATAACTCGATCATCCTGACGAATGGATTTGCAATGGCGTCGTGACTAATCGGCAGATCAACTCGAGCCCTTACGAGGAGGGGTGGATGATGAAGGTGAAGCCGAGCAGCCCGGCGGAGCTGGACGCCCTGCTCGACTCCGCCAAGTACACCAAGCACTGCGAGGAGGAGGACGCCCACTAGAGTTTTTCCTTTTCGTTTGTTTCGAAATCCTTTTTCTCCCGTTGTCGCAAACATATCTACGCACTACTACTACTATTACTGCTCTGTCTAGAGCCAAATAAACCAGCCTCACAATGGATCAGTTGTTCTATTTACTGTGTCGGTGTACAACAAGCAGTACTATTCAAGTGATCCTGACGTCAAAGCTTCAAAGAAATAAACGATCGAACACAGGACTATCTCTGTGGAAACGTGTAGCATAGATTAATTTGAGCCAACTAATTAACACAGAGGTGTCATTCACGGCAAACCCGTCAAGCGGATGCGCCGAAAGAGACGGAGAAGCCGATCGAGTTCGCCGGAGGGTTTGCGTGTGCAATCACGACGGCGACGCGCCACCGGCAAGTGACGGGTTCCGGCGACATGTACACGGGAGCGGGCGGCGTTTTTCGTATGGGGAGCATGTCAGCGTCTCTCTCCGCCTCAAATTTCTCTGCCCCGCCGGCCTCGGCGTCAGCAGAGTTAAAGCCCTATTCAATGCGTGCGCCATTGGGGTGGTTCGTTCGTTTGGGAGCAAGGGCATGTGTCCCTTTCTTCCCTACTAGGCCGGCCTCGATCGTCAAAGTCAAGAAGAACCATCGCGCGTCGCCTAATTAATCATTTCGAGCTGCATTATTAGGGCTGCAATCCTTGTACATTTCTGTACAAGGAATCGGCTAATAATGCATTCCTCTCTTCTTCTGCTAGTTGTGGTATTCCAACCCCGAGTATGTACGTATTGGAGAAATTTCGAGTGGGAACTGTTTGAAAAGAGTTCGAGTTTCCCCCAGACAGATTTTGGATCTGTAGAATGCATGAGCTGTGTCTGAAAATAGTAAACAACGCATAGGGTAGGGTCGTACATATTTGTTTGACCGAGATGGATTGTATGTGCGAGTATTTTACTCGATCCATCAGGGCCATGGACTGAATTGTTCACGGAGAAAGAAGAATGCGAACGTTTGAAAATGCAGTTTGGAATCTCGTACTCTGGCTGCCAGGATCCAAATCCAGCGATCTGCTCAGCACGACAGCGGAATAACTCAACTTTTTTTTTTTTGAAAAGAAAGGCAGCGCCAGAAGTTTTAACACAATTTCTGCAGACCATTACCTGAAACACATCAAAAGCAGAAGCCTAAACACAGATATGTTCTAAGAACAAACGAAACGAACTATCTTGAATAGCAGCAGCATGAACACCCAATGTACTTTACAGAACAACGAAATAATCAACAAAATCTTCAGAATCGCAGCATGGACACGACCCTAGTTTTCAGTTTTTTTTTCTCTCACTCCCCAAATCACTGCCACTTTGGCATAATGTCATCGAAATTCCCCATCGTCGCACACAAATCCTACATTTTGCCCTTCCAAATATTTTTGCAGATATACTCTTTTTCCGCCACACCTTTTCTCCTCTCTCTCAGTTTTTACGATATGCTCGCCTACTACCTCTTTGTTCGCGCCCTCGCCCAGTCGCGAGGCTCCAGGTGTGCAGCTCACACCACCATCATCACACCACAAGTTACAGCTGGCCAATCCGGATCTAACGCCTACACGATGCATCGTGGACCGCCTCGTGAATCTCACAGCTTCCCCTGGCCGCCCGATCCCTTCCCGACGGCCAGGATAGACCCCTGCGCGCTCTGCTCCAGGGTGCGCACCACGTCCGCCATGGACGGGCGGAGGCTGGGGTTGTGCCCCACGCAGGACGCGGCCAGCGCCGCCACGGCCGAGGCCTCGCCCGCGTCGTAGGCGCTCCCGAGCCTCTCGTCGACCAGCATCCGCGCGTCGCAGGGGACGCCCGCCGCCTTGAGGCGCGGAGCGAGGACGGCGGTCAGGAGCCGGCCCTCCACGGGGTCGAAGGCCTCGATGCCGGTGAGCAGCTCCAGGAGCAGGACGCCGAAGCTGTACACGTCGGTCTTCTTGGTGACCACGCCCGAGCGGATGTAGTGCGGGTCGACGTAGCCCGGGGAGCCGAGCATGGTGTGCGCCGACGCCCGCGGGCGGACGGCGGCCGAGAAGCCCATCCGCGCCGACCCGAAGTCGCAGAGCTTGGCGGACATGGCCGCGTCCAGGAGCACGTTCGAGGCCTTCACGTCGCCGTGCACCACCTGCGGCTCGCACCGGTCGTGCAGGTACTCCAGCGCCTGGGCCACCTGCAGCGCCACCGACACCCGCCGCGCCCACGGCATCGCCCCGCCGGCCTTGCCCCCGCCGTGGAGCTTCTCGTGCAGGTTCCCGTTCGCCGCGAACTCTAGGACCAGCACACCTTCATCTGCATCGATCAAATCCATAAACAATTTAGAAGCGGCACGGAGCAGAGTCTGCAATAATCGAGAAAATGCCGGTACGTATGAGCCGAGCTAGCGCGGCCCGGGAAATGAATCAAAGCACCCACCTTGCTGCTCGCAGAAGCCGAGGAGGCGGACGATGTGCGGGTGGCGGATGCGGAGGAGCGTCTCCAGCTCCTGGCGGAACACGCGGTGGAGGCGCTCGCTGCTGCGGTGGACCTTGACGGCGGCGAGGGCGCCGGAGAGGCGCGCGAGGTAGACGGTGCTGAACCCGCCCTCGCCCACCACGGCCGAGGTGAACCCGCCCGTCATCTTCTCCACCTGCGGCCACGACAGCTGCCGCGTCCCTACCTCGTCGCCCCCTTTAGGCACCACCACCCCGGCACCGCCGCAGTCCGCCTCCTCGTCAACCTCCATGTCGCTGCCTGCCGCATTGGCCCCGCAGCCGCAGCAGAAGAACCTGTATCCCTGCCCCATCGATCCTCCCTCGCTTTCAGCTAGCTCTGAATCCCTCGGGTCTCTTGCACACACGCACGCGAGAGAGAAGAGCAAAGCAGAGCCGAGCCGAGAGGGAGAAGGAAGACTTCCGTGGCTTAGCTTTGGGGTTAATGCCTTGGTGTACGCACTTGGTGTAGACTAGAGAGAGGCTTATATATAGGTGGGTGCGTGGAATTCAGATTTGGTGGGGGTGTGAACTGTGAAGTTGCCAACATTTCCACAAATGATTATGCTGACAGGCAGCCAAGGGGTACAAGAAGAGTAAACCGCATGGGCGGTCCCTATTCTTTCCCAGGATCTTCAGTTTAGTCCCTATTCTTTGAAACTGAATAAGTAGGTCCTAATTCTTTTGCAAACTGCTCACGCGAGGTCCTAAATTGGTCTGACCCTCGTTGACCCGTGCCACGTCGGCTGGTGGGCGTGTGGCGGGAGTTTTCCCGCGTTTGGCGGTTGGGAATTTAGCAAATGAACCCCTATAAGTATTCATCTTCTAGGTCCCAGCTCTCAGGCCATTCTTCTCTACCTTATCTGCTCGCTGGTGTCTCCCGCCGCCATGTGCTCCTCCACAAGCTCCTCTGCTGCGAAGCGACTGTCGAGGAAGGGAGGCTCTCCCTCCCCTGCGCTGCCGAGGCCTGCAGTAGCTCCTACGCAGCAGCTAGCCATGGCGACGGGCATGCTGCCATTGGTGCCCTGTCCGTGCTGTCGGAAGCGCCGAACCATTCGGCTCGTTTCTGGTTCAAGTGCGAATCCAGGAAGAGTCTTCTACAAATGCCCTAACCACCGTGTAAGTTGCTGGTTGTAGTTCATATGTGTTCAAATGTGTGTCATTTATCCTAATTTTGGTGTTTTGTGCCACAGATTGGCCCCAATCCTTGCAACCACTACTACTGGGAAGATGGAGATGATTCTTATGTTGATTTTCTAGTTAGCAATGGATATTTGAGTGCTAGTGGCAACGTTGGTTCTGCTGGTGACATAGTGGATGAACAAAGTGATGATGAACAAGAAAGTGGACAGAAGATGATGCTTGATGTGGGGAAGAAGATGGACACGGTTGTGAAGAAACTTGATGAGCTGATAGAGATCTGTAGGAATGTGTTTGCTGCTATACTGTTTCTGATTGCAGTGGTGATGTATCTAGCTGTTGTTGCTAAGTAGTAATGTTAGAGTGATGATGTATCATTGGTAATCAAATGAAATGAAAAATTTGGGCAGCATTTTGTTTGTTTTGTGTATGTTGGCAGCATTTTGATATGAAAACACACAAGAATAAATCACATAGTCATAACAGAGATCCATTTCAGCATTGTCAGCATTGTCTAAACAGAAGATATTGCAACATAGGCAAAAGATAGAAATGGCAAGTTTAACAAGTGCACTTAAGGAGTTGCACTTACATGGTTTGTCTGAAACCAGCAGCCATGTATCTGGTTTCAGCACAAACCCAGCCAAAAGGAACCACAGTTGGTTACATAATGTATCCAAATTTGACAATTACGACATCTAGATAGTGGGCAACATGTTTTCTTTCTTCTTCTTGGGCGCTGGCTTCTTTCTCTTCAAGCCAAGTGTTGCAGTTGTTGCTCGACGAGGTGGCATATCTTCTCTGCAGCTTGCAATGAACTGACTCTCAGGGAGGGGACCTGGCAACGGAGTCTGAGACAATGCCATGTCTACTCATCCTTGTGCCATCGTCCTCCTCAAGAGCACTTCTCCTGAACACTGCACAAGCATGCCTGCAAGGTATACCGGACAGCTGCCAGGCCCTGCATGTGCACTCAAGTTTCAGAATGTTCACCTCATACTCTCCCCGCAAACCTTCCACCTTGAACAATTGTTCTGCAGCAGGTGCTGCATCATAATTGACTGCGAAATCTATGTTCTTATCAAGCTTTTTCCTAATTTTGGGACAAATTGTACCACACATGTCTTCAATTTCCTTCCTCTTGCTAAAGAACCTGATCATTAACTGATTCATGATCTTCTTGAGACAAGTAACAATAGGCATTTCTCTAGCATCGAGTATGTACCTAGTCATACGGCAAGACAAATGTGTAAAGCTACTGCATAGAAACCAAATGTGTAAAGTAGGTGCTGGCATTACTTACTTGTTGAACACAGCAGGTAAAACAGGGGAGCCGGTAATAACCACATCATCAATATTTGCAGTGTCAAACTGCATGTCCTTATGGTGCACATACAACTGAAAGTACTGAAACTTGGGCACAACTGCAATCATGCTCAGAGTATCTCTATCGCAATCTACAATGCGAAGTCCAGTGTCTAATTTCATTCCTGGGAGCAACCAATAAAGCATGTATTTTTCAGCATCATGATAACCTAGCTGCTGCATGAAATCTGTGAGCCACAAGGGAGACCATGTGTCTGCATCGCAGTCATCAAACCGAGCCACTTTCCCATCAACATACGACTTTGCTGATCCAAATCCGCAGAAAAATCCAGCATAATTGATCTCAACTGTGAACTTATCCTCTAGTGGCCCTAAGTAAGATGCAACTCGAGTTAAACTACAAGCGATTCGACCTAAGTACAACTACGCTACTATCCAACAAGGGATTAGAGTTAGGGTTCTTACCGTATCGTGCGGGAGGGTCTCTGGGTTGACGAAGCCGTGGTCCCTCGGTCGCGGGCGCCATCCTAGCGCCCGCCACACGCTCGTCTCCGGGCGCGTCGCGCAGGGAGAGCTCCGCCGCAGCCAATCGCCGCCGCCAGTCGCCGCCCAAATCGTGAGAGAGTGAGTGGTGAGCTGAATAGGACCGTTAAATGGATTGGTTTGGACGCGAGGGGGCTTTTCGCAAGTTTACAGGCCCGTCGGTTGCCTACCTGGGTCCCACCAGCCGACGTGGCACGGGTCAACGAGGGTCAGACCAGTTTAGGACCTCGCGTGAGCAGTTTGCAAAAGAATTAGGACCTACTTATTCAGTTTCAAAGAATAGGGACTAAACTGAAGATCCTGGGAAAGAATAGGGACCGCCCATGCGGTTTACTCGTACAAGAACTAGAACCACCTAACTCTGGCTGACATCTGGGCCCACCTTACTCACTCACTCGCTAGCATAATTCATCACGGTTCCCTTAAAAACCCTCCATCATCCCTGGAAGTTCATAGATTATTATTACACTGGAATAATCAATTGTCCTTTTGGGGGACGAATAATTGGATCAACACATGGACGATAACATGTATAGGTGAGCAAATTTGTAGGTGAGGTAGTGAGTGCATCGATCATGCAGCTAGTATTGCCGTTGCCGTGCAGCCTTATTAGCTTGAACTCCCGGATTATTGACGTGTTAGATTACAGCTGAAAACGCCCTCCAATTATACACGCACGATCCCCAACGGTTATGGCTCCTCCAAGATCCAGGATGTCTCGCAACTACTACTACCACTGATGATATGACTCACTGATAATGGCCTCTAGGAAAATAGAGACCAAAGGCTTCATCGTGCCGTTTACATCTGTCGTTGCAGAGCGCGGGTCGAGATCAGATCGGTGAGGAGCCTGACCGATCACTGTAATTCAGGGACCATCAAAGTAAGAATTATTACCAGTATTGTTAGGTGACAAAATAAGATTCCTCGGATAGTGTGATGAGTTTTTTTAGCAAAGGGGTTAATTGCTCGTATTTTTCTTTGTGAAGCTTCCTGCGTCGAAGGTGTGGTAATTGGCACCACACACCGTAGAACAGAACAGGAGACGGTGGTCAAGGCCACGCGCGGAGCACGCGATCGGTCGATGAATCGAGACGAAGACGAGGAATATGCATGTCTGAATGAGTCGTCGTGATAAATGAGTTTTGGTTGCTTCTGATGATTCAATTGGTTGGGATTAAGCAGTGCTCATGGCTTCATGCATGCATCTGCCATAAAGCGGGCGGGCTCCCGAGTACTCCCTGAATGCGTTTCATCTAAAAAAAGGTAAAATTCAAATGAAAATCCCGACATTTATGTTTGAAATCCTGACCAAAATGACAGATGGTTGCGCTGGCACTTGAGCATTCGCTGCCCAAGTGTGATTGCAGCCCACGAGTAGCGTAGGTCACTGAAACACTGACTTCAAGCTTCCTGCAGCCTGTTGCTGAGGCATTTTGGCTATAACCTTTTGGCTCGAATCTGAAACCCAAAAGCTGTGCAGCAGTAATTAAGCAACTTTGCAGCAGGGGGGATGCTGATGCATGCATGCACGCATCGGATTCCTGAAACCTCACGGAATCAATCGTCACATGAACCCCGCGCTCGCGTTCACTGAACACTGGATGCACGCCAGCATGGGCGCGTCGACGTTTTTAAAGGCCCGATGATTATTGTGGATTCTGCGCTAGCCTGCCCCCCTCTCTCTCTTTGCGGATGCAAAAATATCGTTGCAATCTGACACCTAGCTAGTTTTTTAAATTATACATCAGGCCTACTCTTTTGTGCTGTTTGAAATCCGTCCATGGCTTGAATTATGGTTACTGTTTTTTAGAAAAAAACCAACTGAAAATTTAGAACAAATGATACTAAATTATCATACCCCCTAACTCGTTCCCTCGCCTCCTCAGCGGCTGTGGGTCGAAAAAAGTTTAAGAAAGCTAGCTTTCAAATTTAAGGTTCTCTCGATAAAGAGATTTTTTCTTAACTAAAAAATTACATCAAGATGGTATGATCAAAACAGTTTACTTTCGGCCTCTGCATAGCAAAGATGCACAGAACATAAGACGTCTAAGTATTTATTTCTGCTACAGAAGATGAACCGACGTAAAGGTGATCAAACCTTGATCCATAGATTTAGGGCAGAGCTCCCAGTAGGACAAAGTAGGGCGGCCGCCCTACTTGACTTTTGACGGAAATATTCAAATGCACGTGTTTTTCTGAACAATTTAAGTGGTCGTACATTCGAAACAAACTCTGTATGAGAAAGTTATGATTGTTTTAGTCAACGCTATAGAAAATCAATTTCGAAGTGAAAAGATGAAGTATGTCTGGTCTAGTCAGAAATTAACTCTTTCTCTTTGAATAGTTAATTCTCAATCTAACAAAACCGAACACTAAACAATGTACGTTCCAGGTGGGGGTACTTAAGTAGGAGTTGAGAATAGTATGGCCAGCTTATGAGAGACTGAAATCAACTTTAGTTATGTGATTAATATGATACTTTCAATTTGTATACCTTATTAATCTAAAAAAATTGTTAGTTCATTAAATGTTTTTTTCTCTGCGAGTTAGGACATGTTTGAAAAAAAAATGATGGCTGACAGCTCTCTTTTCTAGTTTTGATGAAATGGAAACAAAAAGGGGCAAATCAAGAATAGGGGAAGATATCTGGCTGTTGTTGATTATTTTTAAGTGTGGACACCTTCTATTGCTATGGACTATATTAACACCGATTTTGACCATCACTTAAAATAACTATTTTTGAATTTCTTTATAACTTTTCTTGTCATGAATATTTTCGGTTTTTTTCTTTTAAACTTGTCTTGCATTTAATAAAACATGTCGAATGAATAATTTTTTGATAAAATGTCAAAGTTTTCCTTTGTTGAAACCAATAAAAAATGAGATGCCGAACTTGTAATTGTATTATATCTTTGAACCAAATAAAAGTGTTATCATTGATCGATCTGATGATTGAATTTTTATTTATTGTACTCATGCGTATGTCTTTACTTTATATACAACATGTTTGAAGTGCGAGAAATCAATCCAACTAATTGATCATGAAATTTCGGTTATCCTAGAATTTGGAAGGAGAGTTTTGTCTAACTTAATGATATATAGTTAATTTGTTTTTTCAGCCACCTCGATTTTTTTCCTGGATTGAATCTTGACGATATTTAATAGTTAAATACACAACTATTCTGATTGATTAATTTTAACTGTTTTAGACAACTGAAACTTGCACATTTATAAGTATTATGTTAAATTATTTTTTACAGGTTACCATGGGGGATGGGGGCGATTGCCCCCCCCCCCCACCCCAAATGATTCCAACGAAACCATAATATATGTTTGTAACTCCGCCATACCTAAATTTTGAAGCTTCCTTCGCCACTACTTAGATTACATGGGCATTCATGTTGAGTGAAAACCTTCTTGTCTGTCGTCCAGCTACACTTGGGCACATGAAACGCCAAAAAAGGACATATTTCACTCTGGTCGCCACGAATGGGATCAATAACGATGCTAGTGTGTGTAGGATAAAATATATAGATGAATTTTTAAACACAATATCATTCCAACTAAGCTACAAGATGAGTTTTAGCACAGATGGAAGTTGCCAGCATATAATAAAAATGTAAATAGACTTCTGTAATGGAAAGAACAACCAACTTTTAACAGACACAACCCATAGCACTATCGAAAGCACAGAAGATTAGAGAACTTGCTCCACCGGATAAAGGACATTCCAAAGCTTTTCATTTTGAATTCCATCCTTTTCTAACATAAGACACATTATGATTTCTTAAGAAACGAAGTTGACAAAAAAATCAATCTATTAGAGGGCTAGAATCCTCTTTGATTCAAAAGATTTCCATAAAAAAATGTAGAGGGCCAGAATCCTTAGGGCTATGTTTGCATTGCTGTACATATAATAAGAAATGAAATCCACTAAAGCATGCTGAAAATAATATAACACACCAAAATCATATAAGACTGAAATAGACACAAAGTGCAATCATGTCATCATTCTAGTCCTACGTTTTGAGAAGCATGTAAATGAACCCCTAATATGTAGTTTGTGTTTTACGGAATTATAGTCATAAGTAAATACATTTTAATGAATCATGTTCCTTCCTTTCATATCATGACAAATTTAAGTTGCTAGGATTAGCTGTTCTCTACCTCTACCTTTGTGATGGAGGTATGATCTTGTATATAGATTGTTTTCTTCTATACAAATAAAGTATGTATTTGGCGTGCTCTCGAAGAAAAAAAAACTTTCCCAACTTAGCGAAAGTGAAGGAATAAGGCAACATGTTTGTCACCAGGGGCGGAGCTACTACTATAGAATTGGGGTCTACAGACCCCAACGAAATTTTATAAAAGCAATTGTAAATTGTTGCATTTGAAGGAAAAAAATCCATGTAGTATATGAAGATCAATGACACGATCGATGTTTTTGGCTAACTTCTCCCCGGTCTATCACTTGCCGCCCATCCTTACAATGCCAAGCAGGGGCGGACCTACACCCAGGGCAGCCCGTGCTGCAGCCCTGGGCTTAGCCCAAAATATGCACTAAATATCCTTTAAAATTTTAGAAAAATCATGTAAAACTGTGGCTAAATAGCCTATACACATGGGCCAGCCCGGTGCGTGGCCCATTTTTGGGTCCGCCCCTGATGCCAAGCCACCACAACTTCACGGAGTCACTACTTCAACATCGTGTTACCGACATTGACTAGGTTGTGGAACAACCTGCCATCTCGTCCCACCTTCGACCACACTAGAGGAGACATTGTCCATCATGCTAGCAAACAACATAAATGTTGCTACTTGAGGGCCCTCCACCTGGTCTTACTTGTCATCTCATTTGTCGTCCCGGGTACCAGGAGAGCTTGTGAATGATATCCTCACAACAATGTTCACATATGCCAATATTTTGGTTTCCGTGTGAGTCGTTTGCCGACAATTTTGTTCAGATACGACCTCCTATTGCCCGAAGCGAAAATCAATTTAGATCGGGTCCGAAGCCTATTGTAACGAGTCCGGTAACTACTATCCACGTAGTTTCAATGACATTAAGCTAGCATGATGGGAGACAAAGATTTAAAAAAAACAAGTATATGGTGGAAGTATAGGAGGTGGTCTTGGGCAAAGCTCCAAAACACACGAAGATATTTGCTAGATTTGGATTTTGAACCAAATTTGGCAAAAAAATAATATGAAATTGCATGTGGCAGGAAGGCGGGGACTGGGAAGGGGAATCCACATGACTACAACGGTTAAGATGGATTGTGGAGCGGATTGCTTGATGTGCATTCACGCTATTTTCATCATTGCTCACAACCATAACTTGTGGGATCATGCAAGAGTTCCATATGGACGACCGCCAACTTCAACCTTACAAGTAAGAAGAAATTTGTTTTCGGGCAATTCAATAATTCTAGTACTACAATCTGTAGCTTGTCTCCTTTTGAATTTCGATGGAAACCGTAGGACACCCTCCAGCTTTCAAAGTAAAAAATAACCGTCGTACTAAACCGCTAGGGCTCTTGTAATTTTTTCCCTTTGAGATGCAAAGACATGCACCCTCGCACGATGATCAACAAGGCAGGCCACAAACATTGACGACAGCCTAACAGCAGTGACTGACCAAGTCACACGCTGGATCATGAGTAAGTTGCTTCTACGGCTGCTTCTACCGCGTGCGTGTGCTCGTGAAGCCGCACCTGCAAATGGCACCGAACTCTTCACACACTTGCTTACTGAAACGAGGTTGATGCTCTTGCCTCAGCCGTTCGATCGGGGTTCGCTCGTGATCCAGACCATCGGCGGCGTCGGCGTCGACGTCGAGACGTTGCATTGCCTTGCCGGCGCTGCAACGTACTGCTGGTGCCACGCCGCGATCAGCCGCGTGCCGGCCGGTCTTGGGAGGAGGGCGCGTACGGTACGGCTAGCTGCTAGCTCTAACCTGTACCCTGGAACAGCGAGTCGCTGCAGTACTGGTGGCCTAGGGCAACTTGCAATCATTGGGTGCACGATCGAATCCAAGTGCTGATTCCGACGGTTCACTGGCCAAACCACAACGCCAAGGCTGCACTGAAAAACAATATATCCGTCCAAATTAGTGGTCTTAGGCTCTTAGCAACATTGTTACTAACTTACTACTGTGATTTAGAACACCGTGATTAGTGAGGCTTTTTCAGGAGGTGTGCTCTTTCTTTCTCTCCCAGTTTGGTCTGGTAAGTGATCTCTGTCAGGAAAACAGTGACCGGTGAGGTGGTGTCAAAGGAAGTTTAACGCCGAAAGCAACGGTGGAGGCGAGATTTCACGTCCCCGTCCGGTGACCGGTGAGTTGGACGCCCCAAATTGCACCGTGTGCGTCACGTGTCATAAATATATAGATACTGCTATCTCTTGTGGCTCCACGGCTGATCTCCGTCTCTGCTAGTGCTAGTATATGGAGTTCAGACTTCTTTTTTTTTTAGATTTACAGGGTGGCCGCAGCCTCTCCAGTTCCATTACTAGAACGAAACCAATAGTCACCGTACATGTCTTAAGAACAGAAAGTAACTACATGATATACTAACTCTAGGCCAGGCTAGAGACTCTAAAAAAGACTAAAATTCAGATTTAGAAACTATGATGGATCTCTACAACACAAACCGAAAGCCATGCTCATCTAAGGACGGAAGAGCAAATGGAAGCAACAGCCACTGGAGTTGAGTGCTTTGGGCTTCTTCAGAAGGGTAAGCCTCTGGCAGAGAGAAGACCACAGGAGTTCAGACTTACGCGTCAGTTCGTTCGTTCGTTTGCCTTTAATTTGGCCGTGGCTTGGCTTGTAAATAGGTAAATACTATGTACCGGAGTCCGATAGGAACAAAATCGTCGGACCACTCTGAAGACGTCCATTTCCTCTTCCATCGAACAGCTGTGTGTGTTGCCTCCCACAGAAAAAAAAAAGGTCCATTCATTGTCTAATCTATCCCCAAATTCACGCCTGAACCTGCGTCTCCACCAAATCATTCTGCCCGGTCGACGCTGCCACTCTCCACCACGATTCGCTCGCCCCCGTCGCGCCTCCTCTCTGCCTGATGCGCCGCTCGCCATTGATCCAGTCATCCAGGTCGCGCCGCTCGCCTCTGATCCAGTCTTCCTGGCCGCAACATCCTTGAGCGCCGGTGCCGTAGGTTTCGTGGGCGGTGGCTTAGCTGGGCCGACCAGGCTAATGTCAAAACAGCGTGCTCCTCGCCTCCTCCGGAATCGATCTGCTGCTCGTCGTCTCTGCTCTTCCCATCGCAGTGAGAGGTTGGCATACCTGCAGGTTGCCTAGTTGGCTGACCTATCTCTTCAGCGACGTAGAACAACATGCTTGACACGGTACGAAAGCAGTTCTTAGATATTGTTACATGTGGATTGCATTTATTCTTATCGATCTGTGATTTTATCTTGTGTTTGCCCATCACGCAAGGACGGATGTAATCATGGGCAAACAAATTGTTCCAGATGAAATTGGTTTGTACATCAAAGGAAAATGCACCCACATGCTGGAGGCAAGCATAATCAATTCCAATTTTAATTTTATATGCTTCCAACAAAGATGAGTTATATTGTCATAGGACTAATTACATGCTTCGAAATATCTATGCTTCCAATACATATTGGTTATATTGACATAGAAATAATTCCTTGCTTCGAAATATTCGTGCTTTCAATTTAAATTTCTATGCTTCCAATACAGATGATTTATGTTGAGATAGAAATAATCTCTTGCTTCCAAATATCCATGCTTCCTGTGTATGCTATATGTTTTTCGTTTGTAGCATATAACCATGCTTCTTTATTTTTTATTTTTGAGATTGTCATTTTCAGTACCATTGCAATTTAAGTGTTTTCCTCGTACTAGCATGCAGTTATATTTCAGGCTTGGAAGCTTACGTGTTACTAGCTTAGTCGAGACAAAATAAATTGATGCTTCCAAAGTATATGTGTTTCTTGCTGAAAGTTTATCTTTTTTGCAATTGTTGTTTAAATTGTCAATGGCACTACTATATATGCAGATGAATTTGTTTCCAAGCTCATGCTTCGTGCATTTGTTTCAGAGGAACATACTACCCTAGCTTTCGCCACGTCGTCTTGCCCAGCAACCTGGATCTACCGGTCACCTCGGTTGCTTCACTATCAATGGATCATCGACGGGCACCATGGACAACCACCTCCTTAGTCTCACATGCAATCACGTCGACGATTGCATCTGCAGCCTCGCCGCGACATTTTAATCGACTGTTCAACCGCGGTAGGAAGCTCAACCACCATCCATATGAAGCATGGACACCATCTGAACAAAGCACAACCACAATACTAATGAAGGACGACCACCAAGAAAGTATTGTTAAAATCGGCCGGTGCGTCTGAACGGTGGATAACGGCATTATGAAGGTACGACAACCATTGTGGGGAAGTAGCATGGCCACCATATGAAGGAAGCACGGCTACCGCTGGAAGGACGCATGACCCAATCAGAATGAAGCATGACCACCAGTGGCGGACCTAGAAAAAAATTGGAGGGTGGGCACACTGCAACCAAAATGTCGCACCGCGGATTTTTTTACCAAATAAATAGTATAAATAGTCATTCTATTCATAAATATTATGGGTAGTAAATAAATTTTCCAAAATTCTGGGTGGGCCATGGCCCACCCGGCCCACCCTCTAGGTCCGCCCCTGATGACCACCATCAGAAGGAAGCATATCGTGACCATTACTTGGTGCAATCTGCATTGTGGCTAGATGGAACAAAACCGAAACCTAGAAGCCACCTTCAATTGTATGGAAGTAAACACGGAGAGTAGGAAGCAAGTAGAAGAATTAGTAAAAATATTTGTCACTACTTGTCTTGTAAAAGATGTGATTCATCCACGGCGGCAACATGCATAGAAGCATGGTAATGGTCCACGAAGCAAGTACACTTTTTTTCATTACTGATAATTGTAAAACAAAACATGTAATTCAAATGAATATATTTTATCCATGGAAGCAAATCTCCATTCGATAGGAGCAATATTTATTTCTTTAGAAGCACATCCTAGTTCATTTGGAGCATCCATAATTATGACAGAAAAAATAATTTTGATATCGCTGGAAGCAGGTTTGGTTGATGGACGAGGTACTAAGATGCTTCTGAAACATTTTGATTTTTGCATAAGACTCGTATTTCTATTAAATCACAGAAAATTTCATTCACCACGGAAGCACATCTTTGCTGCAAAGCATTAGAACCACATGCGGATATATTCATATTCAAAAACCAAATAGCAAGATTTGCTTCCCTATAAATCTGGAATTAGTTTCCAAATTACAATAGAGGCACCAAATCCGTAATTAGCATTAATTGCGAGAAATAAATTGCTAGTTAATGCCAAATTCCAGGAAAGTACTAGCGTTAATTACCAGAAATCGGTACATGCAAACCAACTACTCACGACCATCAGACAGCTGAGAAAATAGAAATCGGACGTTGCAAAAGGAGTCCGATGGGAAGCTAGCTGCCGGGATCCGATCCCTATTGGTGGCCTTGTAAATATACTTATACAAGTCCTACGTCAATGTTAATGGCTGACGGGGAGAGCTCGTGAAACGATTTAAATGCGGGGAGAGCTGCTGCTAGTAATTGTTGACAGTGCACTGTAAAGTGCTCGACTTCCTGCATGCTTTGCTTCCACGGAGTGATAAAGAGCAGTTTTTTTCAGTGAAACTTGCAGATGTAAGCAATCCGAGACTTTCTGATTCCATGTGATCAGAAAACATTTCGATCGCCAATTACTCGGGTCTTACGATTTACATCTCTCTTGGGCTGACGAATCATTGCTTCGTGATAGAGGGACCGACTAGCTAGCTAGCTGATCGTAGGTCAGCTTCAGAACGGTAAAAAACGTATCGTCGCAGCGATCACATCGTGGACGGATACGGATGGAGTACCGAGCATTGTACAGGTGCAGCGTGTCTGGGGCCGGACGTAGAAGACGACGCCCTAACACGATGTCCACTCGAAAATTAGCTCTCCTGTCCAAATTAACAACAACACAGCTACAGGCCTACAGTGCGCAGGAAATACAGCTGATGGCTCTCAATTCCATCAGATTTCTTTAGAGAAATTTGCACCGTCCCAATCCAATCAATCATAAACAGGGTCGTCACACAAAATCGTCCCTAACAAAGATCACATACAAAAAATCAAATTATTTATGTCTTGAGAAATCCAATTAAGCGACGCGATGGATGTGAGACTGTACCTACCGCGCTACCCAAACGAGGACGTAAGCGAAGCAAGCACGAAGCTTCACGACCCGTTCAGGTTTCTTCAGACACCTCGAGACAAATAGAGGTGTGTAATGGTGCATAGTGGTCTAGGAGATACCAATCAATTTAGACAAGAACCGTGCTCCTAACCCGTACGTGCGTGCGCGCGCCTACGAATTGAATGCAAATGATTAGCTGATTTTATGTATGCCCGACGATCGATTCGATCGGTGCCGCGTCTTCGCTTGTCCTACGTGCAAATTTCAGGTTTGGTGCAATGGATCATATGGATCGCAATTTATTTTGTTTGGCCGTGTGCACTGTGCTTGGAAGCTACGTGCGAGGAGCTAATTAAGCTATGGACAATGGACATCGCATCGGAATTGGACAAGACTGCGTCCTTCTAATTAAGTTCTTGCAGCAGCTTGCGGCGAGCAAGCAAAATCGCAAAAAACAATGGCGCATATGGGTCCTGTATATCGAAAGAAAAAACTAATAGTTGCAGTATCTGGTTGCTGATTAGAATAGCAACGTTGAAACTTGACGAAACTATGCGTGCGCCTAAAGTATGGTCGAAATAAAATTTGTTTGTGCGTCTTTTCGAAGAATAAGATTTGTTTGTGTGAGATTCGGGCGTGCAGGTGTGCATGCACGAACCCGGCCGCTAGTTCGTCCGTCCGTGTGAAGGAATTTGTCATGGGAGAAATCCTGTGCGTAGAACAACCGGACACGGTGGTGCTTCTTAATCCGGCGATTCCATTTCGGTCGCTTGTTCGAGCAATCTGTCGGCTGAATCGTCGGTCGCCGCGACCTGAATCCTATCTGCTGCGATCGTGCGCGCGAATTTTCTATGATTAAGGTACAGGAAACGTGTTCATCTTCTCTGAATAAATGATACTGCTACTGTTCTTTTCTTCTTGGCGTTGACGGCTAGCTCTTCTTTCTCTGAATATTTCTGGAGCAAATAGTTTGTTCTGAATATTAGTGGTAGCAGGGATGCCGATAGACTAAATGGGACAAAGATGAATAGAGAAGTCCTGTAGGAAACTACGTGCAGGGCGCTCAGCTAAGAGGGTATTGGAGAATGGAATCGGGTGCTTGTGATGGTAGGGTCTGTTGATTAAATGGTTGGTTCGTGTTAAGCACTTAGGCCATATATGAAGGCATAGCGGTTAACCACTCCTGATTGGTTATTTGTCTTTGTTAATTTACAGTCTTTGGCTTGCTGATTAGGTGTACAACAAGTTTGTGCAGGAATCAAAGTTCAAATCAATGTTTGTGCAGGAATTAGGAGGCAGGAGAGATGTTTTCTGATCTGTGTCGCCTAAATCCTAGGTGTCTTATCCCTTTGGTCTCCGCGCAGGAGGGCTCGTGCAAAAGGTTGTACATGCAGAATGTAAATTCAAGCCACGGCACTTGGCCTCTGCTCTGCTCTGCTTGCTTAAACCAGGTTTGGCTAGCGTTTAAACAACAACTGGGTGTACACGCACGTAACATAATCAACTGGTAGCTAAGGGCATGTTTGTTGGTGCCCAAATTTGCCCTTCCAAAATTTTGGCAGCCCATGATATCTTGGGTTTCATTGGTTTGGATGCCAAAATTTTGGTTGCCTATAAAATCTTGCAACTCTTCTCACATTTTCTTCACAAGTCTTGCCATCAATTTAGCCAACGTGGGGCATAGGAATTTCTAGCCCAATATTTTGGCTACCCAATTGTTACAAATTTTGGTAGGGCGTGAAAAGCAGGAAACCAAACATACCTTACGGAAAAGCCTTGTGTTCACCGGGTGGTTAGATTGCAGGCAGACTGTCTTCGGCGTCCATCTTCGGTGTTCCTATCCCGCCATCCATCCTCGACATACTCCGCTTCCCCCCTCGTCGTTCGCTGCAGACGACACCCTCTTGTCGTCCTGTCACGGACGGCCTCGTGTTGTTCTCGAGTTACAGCTCAAAATCGACGACTTCCACCTCGAACTAGCGGGGCTCCGGTGAGCCGAATTCGGCGCGGTCGAGGCCGATCTATCAAAGTCAATGCTCCAATACAAGGTCAGTTTCTGAGGATTTTTTGATTATGCGTGAGTGTTTTAAACGCTGCAAACTTGCGTATGTTTTGTTGCAAATGCACGAGCGAGATGCTACGATGATTATGAGACTCCAATACAAATGTTGCTCCAATGCTGTGAATACTTTCATGAGCAGTTGCAAGCTTTGTCGTCACGAGCTTCATACGTGTGTTGTATTTTTCCGAAGATTTACTACAAGGGCTGAGGATTCGGTAAGTGTGAATTTTGTTGCATACTCATATTTGTGTAATGCTTATTATTTTGTTACAGGTGTTTCATAAATGTTGTGATGTTTTCACATTGTTGCGGGATGACAATGTTGCAATAGTACAAAAGTGTGTTGTGTGTGGGGGGAGGCTCTGCTGATCGAGCTAACAATATTTCGAGTTTTATGACAACCATACGGTGTGAAGGCGGAGGATCAGTAGCTGGCATCCTCCAGAGGACGCCTACGGGCATCCATACGGCGATGTCTATGAGAAGTAAACATATGGCCGGGTGCCCGGTCAAATCCTATTTACCGCCTATTACGTGCGTTGTGCTCGCTCCGCCTACCCCCACCTATGTCTAGGGCAGGCCCATTCACTCCCGTCGTATATGTTCATTTATCTTCATATCCACGAACATCTATTTTTATATGTATGAAAAATTATTTTAATACAAATTAACATTTATTTTTATAATTAATTGTATGGGCATTGCTTTCCAAGACGCCATAGAAGAAACACCAAAAGTTTAAAACATCAACGTTCACCTAGGGGTGGTCTATTTCATTACTAACATGTTTCTAAACTCTAAAGTGATATAAATAAAATTTGTTCACCACTAGAGAATAAATAGTTATATGATTTTTTTGCGAAACTAAATATTTTCCTTTACCATTTAAAACATTCGAGTAATGCAAAATCATTCAGCACGAGATAATAAAATTTTACACGTCGTTTTATCCTTTTTTGTTCACCTAATATTACTTAAATGTTTTTTGTTATCATTAAAAAGGTTTTAAGTATATAAATATTAATGTTTGGCATGAGTGATTAAATTGTTCATGTATTTATTAATCCTTTTTGTTCAACTTGAAAGTAAACAATGTCGTCTAGAGAGGAGGGGGAGGGATTGAATAGGCGGTTTAAAAAATTACAGTTAAGGCTTGAAAAGATACGAAATAAAACTATCGTAATTTATGAAGCACAAAACCTAAACAAGCTATTTCCACCTATGTGCACCAACAACTTATGCCAAACGAGTTAAGAACTACTCCCTCTGTATCGTAATATAAGATGTTTCAGCTTTTTGCATGCGAACTACATATGGATGTATATAGACATAATTTGTGTGTAGATTCACTCATTTTACTCCGTATGTAGTCGCATGCAAATAGCTAAAACATCTTATATTATGATACTGAGGGAGTATATGATAACAAGATATATAACTTCAAGCACGAAGGCTATCACAAAGATAATTTAATAAGTAAGGAGCTCGGGCATAGAAATAATCGAGACATTTGGAGATAATGATTTATCTTGATGTTCACTTTCTAATGGAAGTCAGTCTCTGTTGGAGTGCTGCAGAGTCACAAGGATCCCCGAATAGCCGCCAATGGCACACCGTAATCTCTTGCGTAGTGTCACGATCCACTACGGGACCCTTGAGGGCGGTCACCAAACCTTTACGAGTTTGGGGAAATCTCCACCACTTAATTGGAGACTCTCAAAAATATTCTGGAGCTCCAAGTTCTGAAACGACAACAATAATAACCGTCTAGGACACCCACGTACCCTAGAGGAATAGGTTGTAGGGCACCCAAGCACCTAAGAGTAACAAGCATCTCAACTTTCACTTTCACGAATCACCGTGGAGAACTCAAACCGATGCAACAGGCGCAATGACAAGACCATACGAAGTTGTCACATCCTTCACTCTCAAATCCCATCAAACAACTAATGCTACGGAGTAACAAGACAGGAAGAACTCAAAAAATAAATCACCAAGATCTAGATCTAAATAGCTTCCCCTCATTTAGAGAAGAGATTGATTGGTGTAAATATGGATCTAAATCTCCTCTCTCGTTTTCCCTCAAGGGGCAAGAATCAGCTGAGTGATTGAGAGATAGCAAGCTCAAGGAAGATCAACAATGCAGGACAAACGCGAATTCAGCAGATCTGCTTCCCCACAAAATATGACAGTTGTAGGAAACATACTCCGGAATCTCCGGCCTAGCACGGAAACTCTGGTCTTGGTGGACCGGAAACTTCGGCCTTGCTGGAGACATCTAGAGCCTTTAGACCAGCACTGCGGGCATGATATGTACTACACGCTTCTATTCTTGTAGACTTCTTGGGCCTCCAAGCGTAGAGGTTTGTAGGACATCAGCAAATTTCCCTTAAGTGAGTAACCCAAGGTTTATCGAATCCACGGGAGGAAGAGGTTGAATGTATCACCTCTCAAACAATCCTGCAATTAAGATACAAGAAATCTTTTGTGTCCCCAACACACCTAATACAATTGTCAGTTGTATAGGTGCACTAGTTTGGCGAAGAGATGTTAAAATATGGGTAATATGGATGGTAAAAGATGGTTTTGTAATTCTGTAATAAAAATGGCAGCAAGCGAACAAGTGGCAAAAGTGGCTACAAACGGTGTATCAATGCTTGGAAACAAGACCTAGGCTTCATACTTTCACTAGTGACTACTCTCAACATTATTAACATAATTAAACACATGATATTTCCTACAAAATCATGCAAGGTAGAAGTTACTTGGAGATCATTCTTTCGTGGATCAAAATAGGATGAGAATTGCGTAGGGCTACAAAACCACACCTTAAAGTTCGTATTCCACATCTAGGGACAATGCACGCTGTCACTTTCATCATCCAAAGATAGTACTAACAAACACCACAACCTATCTCTTGAATAGTATCTTTCTAACACATCCACGGCACGCATGCTGTCACTTTCGCACACTAAACACAAGCATCAAGAAACCTCATGATCTATTCAATCCAACAATAATAAAGAACAAACTCATGACGAAGATCCCTCTAAGCAATTATCCATAGAGTCACACACGGCACCCGCACTGTCACCATGGCACCGTGATCACAACGGTGACTCCGGAACTTATACTAGATGACACCACTTGAGCAACAACATATCCATTACATAAAGGGAAACATCATGTATTCAACTATATAAACAAAGCTCATGATCACAATGAAGATCACATCATGGGAGAGAGAGATAACCACATAGCTACTTGTACAAGCCTTAGCCCCGATGAGGGACTACTGCCTCCTCATCGTGGGAAGCAGCGGTTTCGATGGAGATGGCTTCCGGAGGTCGATCCCCGTACCGGCAGGGTGTGATGACGTGAATCACATGTTCACTGGGGAACCCCGAGAGGAAGGTATGATGCAGCAAAGCACCAGTTTCCCTTGATTACAAAACCAAGGTTATCGAACCAGTAGGACTTGGAGAAGGCCTTGCTAGGTGTCAACGGTGCCAGAAAAAGATTGTGGCGTGTTGACGTGGACCTGCACACAATCACAAATAAATTACTTTGCCCCAACGAAACAGAGAGGTTGTCAATCTCTCCAGCTTGCTGAACACAAAGAATTAAATGTGCAGATGTAAAATATGATGAGAGTGAAATATGACCAGCGAGCAAACGATGATTGAACGCTGGTAGAACGGTTGTAAACAGTGTTGGAAGATAGGACCGGGGTCCACAGATCACTAGTGGTGTCTCTCCAAAAGATACACATGATGGGTAAGCAAATCACAACATGGCAATTGACAAAATTGTGGGTGCATAACAATGCTATCATAAAACAATATAGTTCACCGCTTCATCTAATATGGGCATTACATCAAAATACATAGACCGTTATCCAACTGCATCTATGACTAATGATCCACCTGAGATCGCTATCCGGCATGTCACCCAGAAGTATTAAGTTGCAAGCAAAAAATCATTGCAATAAGCAAAGTGCATAATGTAAGAAATGTAAATAACACAAGGAAATAACACTGCTGTTTTCTCCCTAGTGGCAACAACACATTCATGAGCATAAGCGTTTCTGTCAATCGCACTCAGCACACAAAGGCATGAACCCACTATCTAGCATAAATACCCTCTCTGAAGATATTAACAATTACTTGGCCAAAGAATCCACTAGCATCGGAGAGCATGCAAGATCATAGATAAAACATAACACATAGATGAACAAGAGTAATGATTTCCACAATTCACCGGATCCATGCAAACACATCATGTAGCAGTTACAGATACGATCTTGATCATCATAGGAAGCTGATACCTACAAGTATAGGGGATCGTTGAAATCTTCGATGTGTAAGTATTACTATCGATCCCACGAGGAGTAGAAGGTATAAGTATTTATCCTCTCAAATAAGAGTGTCACTTCTATTATTATCTATGCACTAGACAAACTAAAATGATTAAATGATGCAAGTGTTTTTGGGTTTTTGGTGTAGAGTTTGCAATAAAGTAAAAAGCTGAAAATAAAATATGACAAGTGAAAGCTCTCAAAGAGAGAAAGCCCAATCCTCTATGCAGCAAGAGGACAAGCTTGAGTGGTGTGTTTCTTATAGGTGGAAAACGTTCCCAAGGGCTACATGGATTTCATGGCATAAATATTTCTAGAACAACAAGGTAAACATTTTGTCAAGTTTTAATCTTCTTTGGACGGAGCCATAATTAGGTGTAGTTAAATAAATAAACTAAACCCCTTATGATGGATCATGTGGCCAAGTAAATGACTGCACAAGAATTATTAAGACATAAAGTCCCACCATAGCATTACACTCTAAGGTCCCCGATATAAATCCCCTCCTAATGTAACTTCATGTATTAGACCAAGGTTTACGTGTCCTCCTAGGTCCTACCCATTCCATCACACTAGTGTGATAGCACCTTCATGCATTACTCAATATATGGTGCACTTCATACATTGTACATCAAGACAATCATAAAAGATAAAAACTTGACCAAATACTCAACACAAGTTAAGTGAAAATTATTGCCAATCCATCCTATGCCCCCAGGAACATAAGAGAACTACTCACAACGCGAAGACATGATATGATTCAATGGTATAAGTGATACAACACAATCTGAAAATATAATCTCCCCACAAAACAATGACAAGTAGCAATTCACAAACATGTGGAATAGTACTTAGACAATAGTTAGGGTTCGAACTATCTCAAACTATGAGGGGGATGAAGTGGATCACGAAGATGGTGATGGAGATGGTGCTGTTCTTGACGATGGTGTTGATGGAGACTCCAGAGGGGGGCTGGAGGAGCCTTCCGGAGGTGATTCCGGCGGCGTTTCCCCCTCCGATCTTCTCCGGCGGCAGCCTTCTGTCTCCTGTTTCTTTGTTTTGTGTTTCTCCGCCGCCTCCTCGTGAAAGCCGTCGGGGGACTATTTTTATAGTCGGTTTTAGGTCAAGACAAAGCCACGGAGACGAAAACAGGTGGCATCGGAGCCACGAGGCCCAAGATGGGGGGTCCCAAATGGCCAAGGAATCTGGCCACGTGGGCCCACCTCTTTTGGCCCTCGGGTCTCCGTTTGTTCGCTTCCTTCGCTCCTACGCTTTGTTCCTTCCAAAAAATGATCCCCGCAAAATATTAGGTCATTTGGACGTCGTTTGGGTCCCTGAAACATCAAAATATAGAAAATAGGGTTTTCCGCCAGTGCAGTGTTAATTCCAGAAAAATAGGAAAACTGTGAAATCTTCCCAAGATCCTTATAAAATAATGATATAACCCTTATATGATGCAAATATGATTGAAATATGAGTATTATAATGCAAAGTTCATGTATGCATTTTACATGCATTAGCAGCTCACAAGATCTAAACAATGGAGTACAAGGAGAAGAGACAACCATCTAGCTACTGCTATGGACCCGTAGTCCCGTGGTGGACTACTCACGCATCACTCCGGAGGTAGGCATGGTGATGTAGATGCCTCCGATGATGATTCCCCCCTCCAGCAGGGTGCCGGGAAGAGGTCCAGAACCCTCCCGATCTAGGGTTGAAGACGGCGGCAGCCTTAGATGTTTTCTGAAGAATATGATCGGGTATCGAGGGTTTTTGCGTCGAAAGGAATTTATAGGCGAAAGGGTAACATGAGACGATGACGGAGGCAGTGAGGTGGGCCCCAGGCGTGGCCAAGGGCTGGGCCGCACCTGGCTGCCACCTAGCGGCTATGGGGCCCCTGCAGTTGTCCTTCTGGCTCCGTCCTTATTTCTGCTTGGAAATAATTCCTGTAAATTGGCAGCTCATTCTGAGAAACTTCCCCGAACAACTTTTCTGAAACAAAAAGATAGCAGAAAACAGGAACTAGCACTGGGCATCTTGTTAATAGGTTAGTTCCATAAATCATGCCAAAATGATATAAAAACATGTGGCACTGATATATAATCAAGCATGGAACATAAAAAATTATAGATACATCTGGGACGTATCAGCATCCCCAAGCTTAATTCCTGCTCGTCCTAGAGTAGGTAAATGATAACTGAATAATTTTTGAAGTGACGTGCTAACAACACAATCTTGATCAAGTAATCATGTAAAGCGTATGAACTGAATGCAATGATCCAAACAAAGGTTTATTAAATAAACAAACAATGATTAACCAGGTGCAACATCTAAGCAAGAATTTATTAGAAAGAGTACTTTGAAGATCTAAAAGTATAGCACCTGAGAATTATTGATATCTCACAAAGCAATATTGTTTCGACAAAGGGGTTTGGCCAACACAAAGGAAGATTTAAGTTTTCAGCATAAAGCTTCAACTTGCAACATATTTATCTCAAGATAAGGTCAACACAAAGTTTTCATGGTCAGACACAAAGATAACATGAAGTAAAACTTGAACCAAAGTTGACACCAAGTGATTGCTTGAGAGGTAAAGAAGGAAGAGGAAAACTGACTCAACATAAAAGTAAAAGAAAGGCCCTTCGCAAAGGGAAGCAGGGATTAGTCATGTGCTAGAGCTTTTTGAATTTTTTTAGATACAGAAGTAAAACAGTTTTGAGATATGCATGCTTTCGTCAACAAATCCACAGAAGAGAAGGCAGATAGTCCTCTGTAACAAGCAAGGCTTTTAGACTTTTGAGAGCGGCCAGTAATTAGAGGAATGAGGTCACTCCTCGTTCTCCTTTGTTTCACCACTAACAAATGTTTGACTGATTTCTCAGGTTTGCACTGTGCGGAGGAGAATGGTGGATTATATTTATAGTTTGCTTAAGCCAGCTCTCGGCAAATTCAAGTGAGCACGTAATCCATCCTCACCGGGTGAAAGAGGGAGAAAAATGGCCTTTCTTGTCACAGAATATATCTAGCTTGTCTTGCACTGTTTCCTCATTAGCTTAAAAACAGAGACACAAAAGGGAATTTTGAACATTTAAAGATAGCACATGAAAAATTTACTTGGAGTGGCAAGGAAATAACACATGTAGGTAGGTATGGTGGACACAAATGGCAAAGATATTTCGCTCGGGGATTTGGATGCACGAGAAGTATTCCCTCTCAGTCGGAATTTTTGGGCTTAGGAAGGTATCAAGAAATCTCATAACATCAACTTAGTCAAGAATGACTACATGATATACATTAAGAAAAACCACTAGACTTCACACCGTCTACCTTGTTAGACAAACCAACTCTTTGCAAAAAGAATATCTAGACTTTGACAGCTACCAAGCAGAACAAACATTATAATTTTAAAGCTTCAAGGCAATTCTTTACTAATCTATTCTTACAGATGTTCCACAAGTTTAAGCGTTTAATCTATTTCATATCTCTAAACAATTGACAAGTATCAAATATTCAATGACAATGATCTACAAGATTATGCAAGCACTTTTCTCACTTCCTACATGATAATTTTCATTCAACCAAACACCAATCAACCTATTTGAAACAAAACTAAAAGGGTGAAACCACAAGAGAAAACTTACTAACTACAAAAGCTAACAACTCTGAACAAGAGATGCATGAAAAACAAGAGCTAGAAGCAACAATAATAAAAACTAAACACTCAACACATATGAGTGAAGAACAGGAGTATCTAATGAAAAAGCGGAGCGTATCTCTCTCCCAAACAAGCATGCAAGGATCCAATTATTGCAAAGACCAGAGAACAAAATACAAACAAACTAAAAGTAAAAACAAATGACGCTCCAAGAACAGCACATAATGTGTGAAGGAATAAAAATATAGTACCATGAGTAACATCGATGATTGTTGATGAAGAAGGGGATGCCTTGGGCATCCCCAAGCTTAGAGGCTTGTGACTTCTTGAATATTTTAGAGGAGGGTCCATGGGGATCATCCCCAAGATTAAGCTTTTATCCCTTTTTGATCTTCATTCATCACCTCACACTTGGATACTTGAAAACTTCCTTCACGCAAAACTTATAGCAACTTCATTAGAGGGGTTAGTCCACAAAAACAATATCTTCCTTCAGTTCCAAAGCACATATCATGAACTTATTTAAAAAAAAATAGCTACTGTCACAAAGGTCTAAGTAAAGATCTTGACCTCAAAAGAACTTCACTTTGCCCATAAAAGAAGCAATGCAAAACTAAGGACATAATCTGTCAAAAACAGAACAGACTGTAAAGATGAATTTTTTCGGGGTACTTCCGGACCTCAAATCAGAAGATGTAAAACTAAATAAAGGTAGATAAAACCCTGATGATTGCTGTCAAAATTTTCACCCACAGATGACATTCTGTGATTTTCTGGATTTTCAAACAGTGAAGAACATAAATCTGTTTCTGGACAGCAAACTCACAAATTAGTCTTCCTCTCTTTAGAGGCTATTCTTGGCACCAAAAACCAAAACAAAAAGATACAAGGGAGTTGTTACAGAGGTAACATCACCCAAAACAAGAACAAACCAAAAATAAACAGAAGGTAAAAATGGGTTGCCTCCCATAAGCGCTTTTCTTTAGCGCCTTTTAGCTAGGAAAAAGGGCAAATTCAAATTTTATCAAATTCATCTTCGAAAGAAAGGTTAGAAATTTCTTCATAGATACACTGTATTTTTACTTATGCAAGGTTCAGAATTTCCCTTATCACTACCTTTTGGTTGACTACTTTCATCAAAAGCATTTTCAGGAACAACCCAATCAAAATTCTTTTCTAGAGCTTCATGCATTGCTATAAGCTTAAATGGTATGGGTATTTTTAGTTCCTCTTCATATTCAGTTTTGCCTTCATACCTCATTCTTTAGTTTCAAAAGTTTTAAGGGTATACTTAATATTAAGGCTACATCCCAGCATATTATAGTGAGCAAAAATCCTTCTAGCTTCTCTAGCAATATTATCAAATTTTAGAAGTAAGGTTTTAAACAGGAAATCTTTATCTTCCCCCTTCTCCATACTTTCAAGACTAAAGAATAGTTGTTGTATAGTAGGATGAAGGTTAATAAACCTAGCTTCTAACTTTTCCACCAAAGAAGCCACAGCAGTTTCATAGTCATGTGTAAGTTCCACCAAAGATTTTTCATTTAGATCATAAAGACCATTAACGTGATTGAAGAATTCTTAAATATTGTCTTTACCAATGATGGAACCACTTCCTACCTTAATGTCCTTTATAGAAAATTTAGGTAAAATCCCCATGACTCAAACAAGCAATAAGATCATACAAACCGAAAAGCGAAAACTTGCTAGAATTTTTAATTTTGTTTGTGTTTTTCAGTTTTAGAGCAAATGAAAGGCAAAAACAAGACTAACAAAAACTAAACTAAGCAAGACAATAACAAAGTAAAGTGAAAGGATGTGTGAAACTCCCCTAGCTAAAGCTTCCAAGTCCCTGGCAATGACGCCAGAAAAAGATCTTGATGACGTGAATCACACGTTCGCTGGGGAACCCCAAGAGGAAGGTATGATGTAGCAAAGCAGCAGTTTCCCTTGATTACAAAACCAAGGTTATCGAACCAGTAGGACTTGGAGAAGGCCTTGCTAGGTGTCAACGGTGCCAGAAAAAGATTGTGGCATGTTGACATGGACCTGCACACAATCACAAACAAACTACTTTGCCCCAACGAAACAGAGAGGTTGTCAATCTCTCCGGCTTGCTGAACACAAACAATTAAATGTGCTGATGTAAAATATGATGCGAGTGAAATATGACCAGAGAGCAAACGATGATTGAAAGTTAGTAGAAGGGTTGTGAACAGTGTAGGAAAATAGGACCGGGGTCCACAAATCACTAGTGGTGTCTCTCCAAAAGATACACATGATGGGTAAACAAATCACATCACGGCAATTGACAAAATTGTGGGTGCATAACAATGCTATCATAAAACAATATAGTTCACCGCTCATCTAATATGGGCATTACATCACAATACATAGACCGTTATCCAACTGCATCTATGAATAATAATCCACCTTGAGATCTCTATCCAGCATGTCACCAAGAAGTATTAAGTTGCATGCAACAAATCACTACAATAAGCAAAGTGCATAATTTAAGCAATGTAAATAACATAAGGAAATAACACCGTTGTTTTCTCCCTAGTGGCAACAGCACATTCATGAGCATAAGCGTTTCTGTCAATCGCACTGAGCACACAAAGGCATGAACCCACTATCTAGCATAAATACCCTCTCTGAAGATATCAACAATTACTTGGCCAAAGCATCCACTAGCATCAGAGAGCATGCAAGATCGTAGATAAAACATAACACATAGATGAACAAGAGTAATGATTTCCACAATTCATCGGATCCATGCAAACACATCATGTAGCAGTTACAAATACGATCTTTGTTGGCACCCGTTTTTGGCCGACTGCCATGATGTATAGGTGAAGAGCCGAGGATGGAGTAGGAGTTAGGTGGAGCAGGAGGAACCTGATAAATCAAGAGATGCAAGCCGCCAAGGTCAGAAGAGGGAGCTAGCGTCAGCTCATGACCATATGGACTCGTCATTGAGGACCTGATACAATGGCGGGTTCTAAGGACTCGATGAATCTCAGAACCCAGTGTACCGGTGGGTTCCAGGGACTCGACATTGGTGGGTTCTAAGGACTCGACATTGGCGGGTTCTAAGGACTCAAACGAATCTCGAGATCCGATGTACCGGTGGGTTCCAGGGACTCGACAAGTTGAAGATTCGGCGGGAATCAGGACCGGGAGATCTAGTGGGCCGGGGGCCCAAGGCTTGATGTTCGACGTGACGTGTTCCAATTGTGTAAATTCGTAGACCGTGACTTGCACGGGAAGTCCAACCGCTCCTATAAATATGGGGTGATGGCCGATTATAAACCTAAGCACACAAATTCACTCAATCGTACTTTCATCTACTTTCGTCTCCTATCCCATGTGTCCCTGCTTCCTTTCATCACGGTGGCTTCGTTAACCCGGGCTCGTTTGTGCTTGATCGAAAACCGATCTAGGGCGAGCGAATCGATCTAGGTCAGCCAATCGTCATCATAAACCCCGAAGGGTTCCATCCCGAGCGAGCGAGACGTCTGGTTTCAAGAACGCTGGCTTACTGTCTTGCGTATCGCGCTGGGAGTCGGCTACCCTCGGAAGCTTGCGGTGCATCACGCCTGCCTCCAGAGGACAACACATAAACGTGTTCATGTGCGCAACTCTGGAACGAATCGGAGCCAACACACTTTTTGGCGACTCCGCTGGGGATGATTTCAAACCTAAATCGGGCAATGATGACCGGTTCTAAGGCTACAGATTTGTCTGCTATCACCACCGACAACATCATCAAGCCTACTCTCGAGGAACTGTCGGAGGATCATCGCCAAGCTTATGAGGCACGGAAGAAAGAGCGCCAAGATGAACTCGACGCGTTGAAGAAGAAGCGCGACGAGGAGTTTGAAGCTTTGCAGAAGAGGACTGAAGAGGATGATTTAGATATGTTCTTGGCAACCTTCAAAAAGGATCATCAGGGTACTATCACCTCTACTGGCGAGTTGAAGCTGACACCACTCGCCGAAAACCTCTCTGTAAGTACTAGCGTGTTTAATGATCTACAGTTAGCCGAAATACATAGGCAGATTAATGAAGCTAATAACTTAACCTACACTGCCATGATGGAATATGTTAACGCTAGTAAAAATACGCCTCAGGCTAACCTTAATTCTGCCACGGTTAACCCTAATGCCAGTCCATCGGCTACTCAGCCGATTAACCCGTACTATGGGCAAAGCCAGCAGCTTGCAAATATGGTACCATGTCCAACTCCTATCAGAAGTGTGTCGTATTCGGCTTATCAGCCGAATCTAGTCATGCCTCCTGTGCCACCAGTTGCGAGTCCGGCTTCCGAGTCGGCTTACGTGAAGGCCGGCTCTAGGTCGAGTTTTGTAGCACCTGTACCTCAGCCAACAACTAACTCTGATGATAGCCTAGTGAAGCTAAGGGTCGAGATGCAAAAGATGTTGTATGAGAATTTTGGGGTGGAGCCTAAACCCCTTGCTTTATAAAAAGCCATATCCAGAGTACTTTGACAAAATACCCTACCCCCATGGTTATAAGGTGCCTGAATTTGTCAAATTCAATGGGGTGGATAACAAAACAACTTGGGAGCATGTAGGTCAATATTTAGCACAGATAGGTGAAGCTGGAAACATAGACCCAATTAAAGTACGTTTGTTCCCTTTATCACGAACTGGTACAGCTTTTTCATGGTTTTTTGCATCACCTCCAGGTTCCATACACACCTGGTATCATCTGGAGAAGAAGTTCCATGAGCACTTTTACAGTGGTGATAATGAGCTGAAGTTGTCTCATCTGACATCGGTTAAACAAAAGCCGGACGAATCGGTATCCGATTACGTTAGAAGGTTCATGGATACTAAAAACCGGTGTTATGGAGTCACCTTATCCAAATGGGATATGGCCGACTTGGTCCTTAATGGTTTGAGGTCCCATCTGAAGGAAAGGATGGAAGGCCTCGAGTTCCTTACTGTCGGCCAGGTACTACAAAGAGCGTTAGTTCAGGAAAGCCGAGCTAATGAGGTTAAAGAAACCCATCGGCTAACTCGTCCACGAGTAAACGCGGTAGAATATGGTCTGGAGTCGGATGAAGAAGCCGACGTTTACTCTTCTGAGTTCGTTTGGCCTAGTAAGGCCAAACCTAACGTATGCGATGATTTGAAACCGATTAGGCCAAATCGGTTGGAAGAACTCAAATGCACCTTTGACATGACCAAGTGTGACAGGATATTTGATGCCATGTTAAGGGATAAGCTGATTAAGATTACCCAAGTCATGCCACCGCCCGACGAGATAAAGCGACGGGCGTATTGCAAATTTCATAATTCATATTCTCATACTACTAATGATTGCAATGTTTTCCGTTGACAGATTCAATCGGCCCTCAATGATGGATGATTGAGCTTTGCTGGGATGGCAATCGACCAAAAGCTGTTCCCAATGAACATGCTGCAGCTGGAAGGAAAGAAGGTCCTCCTTCGGCCAGAGGCGGCCGAAGCGGCGAATCAGGCTAACATTGTTATTGGCGATCCCAGGGCCAAGGAAACCGACAAAGTTAATGGGAGAAGAGTTATGGTGAGTCGACAACCCGGAGGTGGGGAGGTTATCGAGATTACTGTTCCTAACTCCGCACCCGGGGGGCCGGATCAGAGCAGTCGAGATCTCCGTCGCGGTTTGTCAAGCCCAAGAACCCAAAAGTTGGCCGGTGGAAAGTCAATGAAGCCAGCTTCAAGCATAAGCGTACTAAGCTCTGGATATGTTAATGTCTAAGTATGCAAGATCAGCCAATGCAAGGTGGAGTCGGCAAAATTATGAAAAGCGTCCGAGGTCACCATCAGCGGAGGACCTCAAGCGCCGGGTGAGGTCAACCCGGGCATAATCGAGCACCCGGACGTCGGTATTCGATCAGAGCCGACTTGATATGGCAAGTCGGCTGTGCCGAGAAGTCGACAACCCGGCGGAAAGGACCCGAACATCAGTGTTTGACAGGAGTTGGATGGGCTCTACTTACAACCCGGAAGCAGGGAAGGTGTGGCGTGTTAAGAGTAGAGAGGCTGAAGTCGGCAAGTCGGATAGCATGGCAGGAAAATGCGTCGGCGACTCGTTGATCATTGGGAATCACGTCTTGAAACTCATGGAGTCGACTGGAGATAAGCCGACGGAATCTAGCTCGCCAGTACCACCCAAGAGTTTGGAAGTTGCAGTTAACAGCCAGGAGCCAGTTTCTAATCGAGTCATGTCGCGAGACCCAAAATATACTCAACCTAGATGGTGTCCCTTGGGGATAACCAAAACACAGAGGAGGAAGTTGCAGAGGCTAAGGAACCAGGAGAAGGCAGAAAAGGAAGTTGAGCGATTCAGGGATGAGTCCTTCAATAGGGAACGTCTGATGATATCTTCCAGAGTATGGGTGAGGAAGTAGGATAACATGATGATCACAAGCATTCGGAAGAGAAGGAGTTGACACAGGACTCGCCCGTACCACTCAAGTTGTCCTGGGCAGATGAGGTAGAAGCCGACGAAGCACTTAAATCGGTTGAGTCGGAAGCTCGGGTGGTAGATGAGGGCTCGATGGAGGACGAGTCAACAGACGACATAGAGGACGAGTTGGTGGATTATGAGGAGTCGCCAACTCGCATGGGGGTGGACGTGAACATGGTATATTATTTGCCCGATGAGTTTCGAGTTGTTGACGAAGACGGGGAAGTCGCCCAGATCGATTTCGGTCCAAATAATGCAGTGTTCGAAAAGCCGGAGAAGCCGGTACAACATTTAAGACCGTTATATGTTAGAGGACACATCAATGGTTCGCCGGTGACCAGGATGTTAGTAGATGGCGGCTCCGTCACAAACTTGATGCCGTACTCGGTTTTCAGGAAGCTAGAGTTGGACGAGGGAGAACTGATGAAAACCAATATGGTACTCAATGGGTTTGAAGGCACCGAGAGAGTAGAAGCCAAGGGAGTCATGAATCTAGAGTTAACTATTGGGAGTAAAACTTTGGCCACAGCCTTCTTTGTTGCTGACGTGCAGGGTAATTACAATGTTCTGTTGGAGTGTGATTGGCTCCACGCTAATGAGTGTGTACCATCCACCATGCACCAGCAACTTATACAATGGGTAGATGATGAAATGGAAGTCGTCAAGGCGGACGAGTCGGCTTGCATGGCTTTAGCCGACTCTTTAGTTGATTGGCAACACCCCAATGCCACATGTTTGTCGAGACGCGACTTCAGTGGATACGACTTCCTGAGTGCTACCAAGGGTGGTTTTGTGCCCGTGTCTTTAAAGCCGATTAGTTCTAATCGGCTCCAACGAAATTAATTTGATGGATTCTAACAACAAGTGGTTGCAGAAGCGTCTGGATGAGTATTGGATAGGGAAGAACGATATGTGTGAAGCTATTGAAGAGCCAGATGACATGGAAAATTTAGGACAAGGATTCGCGTCGGCTGATCCACTCGAAGAGGTGGAAATAGAAGATGGTACGACTCCAAGGCCGACTTTCGTGAGTCGAAATTTAGAAGCCAATTACAAGCAAGCGTTAATCGCATTAGTCAGGGAGTATGTAGACTGCTTTGCATGTGTCGGAGAATAGGCCCAGGAACCGGGCGTATCTCACGGGGTAAGAATCGAGCAAGGGGCTGAACACGGAGTCAAACAACCTCTAACGTTCCACGGCGACGGTGCTCGTCGGGCTCGTCGGAGGGGAACACTGCAGAGAGGGGACGCACAGTATTACCCAGGTTCAGGGCCCTCTTGTGGAGGTAAAGCCCCTACGTCCTGCTTGGCTGTATTGCTTGTAGAGGTTTTTCAGTACAGGGAGAGCCTGTGGAGCTCGAGGTGGCTACAATGGCTAAAAACCCTAACTGAATCAGGGGGTGAACTTAGATCTAAAACCCAACCCTTGGTACGGGAGTGCCCTCCCTCCTTTTATAGTCGTCTTGGTCCTCTTCCGCCCAAACATTTGGGCGGGAAGGGTTGCCACATCCCGACGAAGGAGGAGGCACGGTGCACCATAAAGGTGAAGTCCACCATAAAGGTAGAGCCCATGGACGCGGTCCACGGCAGGGGAGCAGCGTCACCAAAGCTGAAAAGAGGCACCGTCCAGCCAGGATGGTGGGCTGGCGCAGCAGACGTGGAACGGGTCCCGCGGTGACGTCGCCGTTGGAGCGTAGCTGCAGGCGGTCTCCTTATCACCAAAGTGGCAAGCCTCGTTGTCCGCTTTGCTTGGTACCGCTTTGTTGACCCCTTTATTCATCAGAACGGCAACTGGGGCGCTGGCGTCATCGCGCTTTGGCGCGCCAGTGGCTCTGCGGGGAGCGCAGAGCCCATGTGCGCTCTGCCGCGGAGGCAGAGCTGGCTTCGAGAGGAAGGAAACCTCCCGAGGCGAAAAAGCCTCGGCAAGCTTCGCGGCTTAGTCCTTAGCCGAAATCCTGGTGGCGCCTTGGGGCGCCTTCTTGTGGAGAGATCCCCTGTCGAGACTCGACAGGCTTGGAGAGCCTCTACAGGCCGAGAGCCTGGTCCTTAACGGAAAACAGACCGAAGAGTCCCTTGGGCCTTGGCAGGCCGGCCCGTGGTACCCTGGTTTCCACTGTGCCGACAGTAGCCCCCGGGCCCACGATGGGCACGCCGGAGTTGCCGACGGAGGCGAAGCGTCGAGGGCCCAACAGAGCCTGCCAGGGCCGCGACACGTGGAGCGCGACGGTTGCGCCCGCGGCCATGATCTCCTCGGCTTCAACGGGCGTCGTGGTGGGACCCGCCACGACCAAGCGCCCGGTCAATAAAGTCTGGGCGCGCAGACTGCGCCCGTCACTTCTCCCATTACTCCGCCGCCCACTTCTTCCAAACGATTTCTTCTCCCCAGAGCGCTCCTTCTCCACGGTTGTATTCTTCCTCTCCGGCGAGCGATGGCACCCAAGAGAGCGGGCACCGAGCGAGTTGCTTGAAGTGACGGTTGGAACTGGGGGCCTGGGCCCCGCCGAGGATGCAAGCAGCGCCGCGAGGCACCTGGTAGCCCTCAGGAGTCTCGGCAGGGAGGTTATCGTTCGCGGGTTGAGCGGCGTTGGCCTGGGGGTTCTGCTGGTAGTTGTTGTCGTAGTTGTTGTTCCAGCGTCGCCCCCTGCGGCCGCCGCGGCCGCCGCCGCGGCCACCGCGGCCTTGCTCCCCCTCGCGCGCCTCGCGAGCCTCGCGAGCCTCGCGAAGCCTCTTGAGGTCGTAGCAGTCCTCGGTGGCGTGGGAGTGCCTATTGTGGTAGATGCAGAAAGGCCGGTCGTCCTTCTTCTCGGTGCCCGCGGCTGAAGTGGCAGCGCGAGGCTGCTTGGCGTCGGGTTCGGCCGCGAGGACCGCGGTGGTCTTGCGCTTCTCGGAGGATTTCTTCTTCTTCTTGGAGCTCTCAGTGGGGTCCTCAGGCTCGTTCTTGACGAACAGGCGGCCCTCTTCAGCCTTGGCGCACTTGTCCGCCAAGTCGAAAAGCTTGACGACGGTGGTGATGTTGTCGTGGATGCCAAGCTTCTCGAGCATCCGCACGTCCGTGACTCCAGAATGGAAAGCCGAGATGACCTGTGCGTCTGTGGCGTTGGGAATCTTGTTCCGCACCTGGCTGAAGCGCTGGATGTACTTGCGGAGGGTTTCGCCAGGCTTCTGGCGCACGCCGCGGAGATCGTTGTACGTGAGGCCGCGCTCGTACGTGCCCTTGAAGTTGGCGATGAAGCACTTGCAGAGGTCCTCCCAGGAGCCGATGGACTCGGCGGGGAGGTTGGTGAGCCATGAGGACGCAGAGTCCTTGAGAGCCATGGGGAACCAGTTCGCCATGACCTTGTCGTCGCCCCCGGCGGCCTGGATGGCCAGGGTGTAGAGCTGCAGGAACTCCAACGGGTTGTTCTTGCCGTCGTAGCGTGGAGGGAGGTCCGGCCTGAACTTGGTCGGCCAGACGACGCGGCGAAGGCTGCGGGTGAACGCAACCGTGGTGCCATAGGTGACCACGCCGTCGGCGAGAGTGGCGCGGAGGTGACGCCCGGCGGCGGCGACGTCCTGGACGGCGCGGTTGTGGCGTTGTTGGCTGCGCTCGATGTTTACGCGGGCGTCCTCGGGTGCTCGCTGCACGATTTGGCAGTCGTGCGGCGACGAGGCGTGTGAAGCAGCACGGTTGTCGCGGGGAGGAGCCCCCGCCGGAGCAGGTTGCGGTGGAGCTGGAGCGGGCGCGGGTTGGCGAGGTGGTGCAGGAGGAGCGCCTTGCGCTACGTCTCCCGCACGACCAGAGGGGACCAGCGAGCGAGACGGCGCGGGAGCGGCGACGCGGGCGGCGCCGATGAGCTCGGAGAGGCGATGAAGCCAGGCTTCGTGAGCCTCCGGGTTGGGACGGTACCGCAGCAGCTCCTGCGCCATGAGGAGCGCAGTTGCCGGGCTGGGCGCGGGGCGGCCCAGCGAAGAGGCAGCACCGTCGCGCGACGGGTGAAGGGAGGAGGCTTCCTCTTCGCCGAGGTCGTCCTCGGTGTGGACGTCGTCGTCGTCCGCTGGGTGCTCGACGCGGGGCTCGGGGTCGACGTGGCGCTCCGGAGCAGTGTTTCCACGAGGGCGGCCGCGCTGCCTGCCGGCGGGAGGAGCAGTGGCAGCGCTGGCCGTCCGGCGAGCGAGACGCTCAGCACGAGAGCCAGCCATGGTGGTGTCGAGGTTGAAGACGCGCCTCAGCCCCCTACCTGGCGCGCCAAATGTCGGAGAATAGGCCCAGGAACCGGGCGTATCTCACGGGGTAAGAATCGAGCAAGGGGCTGAACACGGAGTCAAACAACCTCTAACGTTCCACGGCGACGGTGCTCGTCGGGCTCGTCGGAGGGGAACACTGCAGAGAGGGGACGCACAGTATTACCCAGGTTCAGGGCCCTCTTGTGGAGGTAAAGCCCCTACGTCCTGCTTGGCTGTATTGCTTGTAGAGGTTTTTCAGTACAGGGAGAGCCTGTGGAGCTCGAGGTGGCTACAATGGCTAAAAACCCTAACTGAATCAGGGGGTGAACTTAGATCTAAAACCCAACCCTTGGCACGGGAGTGCCCTCCCTCCTTTTATAGTCGTCTTGGTCCTCTTCCGCCCAAACATTTGGGCGGGAAGGGTTGCCACATCCCGACGAAGGAGGAGGCACGGTGCACCATAAAGGTGAAGTCCACCATAAAGGTAGAGCCCATGGACGCGGTCCACGGCAGGGGAGCAGCGTCACCAAAGCTGAAAAGAGGCACCGTCCAGCCAGGACGGTGGGCTGGCGCAGCAGACGTGGAACGGGTCCCGCGGTGACGTCGCCGTTGGAGCGTAGCTGCAGGCGGTCTCCTTATCACCAAAGTGGCAAGCCTCGTTGTCCGCTTTGCTTGGTACCGCTTGGTTGACCCCTTTATTCATCAGAACGGCAACTGGGGCGCTGGCGTCATCGCGCTTTGGCGCGCCAATGGCTCTGCGGGGAGCGCAGAGCCCATGTGCGCTCTGCCGCGGAGGCAGAGCTGGCTTCGAGAGGAAGGAAACCTCCCGAGGCGAAAAAGCCTCGGCAAGCTTCGCGGCTTAGTCCTTAGCCGAAATCCTGGTGGCGCCTTGGGGCGCCTTCTTGTGGAGAGATCCCCTGTCGAGACTCGACAGGCTTGGAGAGCCTCTACAGGCTGAGAGCCTGGTCCTTAACGGAAAACAGACCGAAGAGTCCCTTGGGCCTTGGCAGGCCGGCCCGTGGTACCCTGGTTTCCACTGTGCCGACAGCATGGGAGTACCATGAAATGCCAGGATTGAGTAGGGAGTTAGTCGAACACCGTTTACCAATCAAAGCCGGTTTTAGACCACATAAGAAGTCGGCTCGTAAATTCAACCCGTAGATTTATGATCCTGTCAAGGAAGAAATCGGCCGGCTTTTGAAAGCCAACTCCATAAGGCCGTGTAGATATGCGGAGTGGAGTGGGTGTCCAACATTGTTCCTGTTGAGAAGAAAGGATCGAGGAAGCTCAGGGTGTGCATAGATTTCAGAGATCTGAATAGAGCAACTCCTAAAGACAAGTACCCTATGCCTATAGCCGATATGCTTATTAATAATGCTTCGGGTCAGAAGGTTATCAACTTTCTAGATGGCAATGCGAGTTACAATCAAATCTTCATGGCGGAAGCCAATAAGGCTAAGACTGCGTTTAGATGCCCTGTATTCGTTGGTCTATTTGAGTGGACTGTGATGACCTTTGGGTTAAAGAATGCTGGAGCCATATATCAGAGAGCTATGAATCTTATTTTTCATGATCTTCCTAGACTCATACTAGAGGTGTATATTGATGACGTCGTGGTGAAATCGGACGGGGAGTTGTCTCATTTGGCCGATTTGCGCTTGGCATTTGAAAGGATGAGGAAGTATGGACTCAAGATGAACCCATTGAAGTGTGCTTTCGGTGTATCGGCTGGAAGGTTCCTAGGTTTTGTTATTCATCAAAACGGCATAGAGATCGACCCGGATAAAATAGCAGCGATCCAGAGATTCAGGCACTGGGTAGTAAGAAGGACATGCAAAGGTTTCTCGGTAGGGTGAACTATCTTAGGATATTTATTACTAACTTATCAGAGAAAGTCGATGCATTTACTCAGATTCTTCGGTCCAAAAACGACGACCAGTTTACATGGGGGGCGAGCCAACGGGAGGCATTTGGGAGGATCAAAGCCTGCCTAATGACTCCTCCAGTATTAAGGGCTCCCAAGCATGGTGAGTTGTTTATTCTTTATGTGGCGGCCGAAGAGAAAGTTATTGGAGCCGCCCTAACCCAAGAGACCGAAGGAAAGGAGTACGCTATCACATATTTGAGTCGGCGATTGCTAGACGCCGAGTCAAGGTACACATCAGTAGAAAAAATATGATTATCTCTTTATTATGCTTGTACCAAGCTACGGCATTATTTATTGTCTAGCAAGTGCATAGTAGCCTGTCAAACTGATGTCCTCAAATACATGTTGCAACGGCCGATTCTTAGTGGTCGAATTGGCAAATGGGCTTACAGACTAGTGGAGTATGATCTGATCTATGTACCTCTCAAATCTATGAAGGGTCAGATTGTTGCAGACTTCCTAGTTGAGCATCGAGTTGATGAGGAGGGGGATTTGGATGTAAACCTAGTAACAGCTGTGCCGTGGAAATTGTACTTTGATGGTTCAGTGTGCAGTAGCGGCCAAGGAGTTGGTGTTGCTTACATTTCTCCTCGTGGTGCCATATATCAAGCTTCTTGCCGACTTGAGGAACATTGCACGAACAATAAAGCCGAATATGAAGCATTAATATTTGGGTTGGAGATCTTGATTGGGTTAGGAGTTACGCATATCAAGGCTTATGGTGACTCACTACTGATTGTTCAGCAGGTCCCAAAGGTATGCCAATGTCTAGACGGATCACTTAACAGTTTTCTCGATAAGTGCTTAGATATGATTTCTACTTTAGATTCATTTTCTATATCTCATGTATCTAGACAAGACAATTGTCTTGCCAATGAGTTAGCACAGCAAGCATCAGGTTATCATGTTAGTAGAGGCATGTTTTTCATATCTAAACAACCGATGTATGACGATGTTAAGATAACCGACTCAATGGAGCCGGCTACTGATGATAAATTGCAAACAACCGACTTACAAGAGTCGGCTACTGACGAGTTTTTGTCTAACCGGGTTGTTGGTTGGAGAGTTCCTATTATCTCTTACTTGCAGGAACCAAGCCAGAAGATGGATAAGGCTATTCGGCGGCTTGCCTTGAAGTTTACTTTGGTTGATGGGGAGCTTTATCGCCGGACAGCAGATGGTCTTCTACTCAAGTGCTTGGATAAAGACCAATCCCGAGTCGCCATGGGAGAAGTGTATTATGGCTCGTGCGGGACTCATCAATCGGCCCATAAAATGAAATGGATGCTGCGACGAGCCAGGTTCTACTGGCCGACGATGATCAGTGACTGCTTCACACTACTAGGGAATTGCTTATCGCTGGCGGCCAGAATTAGGCTATCCCCGGCGGTTTGCAAACCGCCGGCGACCACCTCGCCGGTGGTAATACCTTACCGCCGGCGGTTTGCAAACCGCCAGGGGTAAGCCTGGTTAGCGCCGGCGGTTTATGCCAACCGCCGGGGATAAGCCAGTTTACCACCGGCGGTTTTGCTAAAACCGCCGGGGGTAATATTTACCGCCGGCGCTTTCCAATCCGCCGGGGGTAATATTTACCGCCGGCGGTTTTAGCAAAACCGCCGGTGATAATTCTTTTAGGATTTAAAAAAAAATCACATGGGCTCCATCACATACATTTCCCACGTGATACTCCAGAACTCACATTGTTCTGATTCCAAAACATGTCTAGCAGCAGTGTATATTTGATTTTACAAGCAAACCGTAATTCTCAGCTAAAAATTAACTATGCACAGATCTGGAATTTCTAGCAGACACAGGCTGCAAATGCTAATCATAATCTCAGCATATATGCAGGAAATACACACGTTGGCACACAAGACAAAAATGCCAAAGAGAGATCATACATCGAAATGAACGTCAATTTGATTGGGAATTACATCCTGCAGGCAAACCGTACCATCCCTACGCCATACAATATGCTTGATAACTCATAAACTCACTGGGACGTACATCATCATTCAAAAAGAACACGGTCATCTTAAAATACCAAAGGACCAAGTGGTGGAAATATACTTTTTAAGCGAAGTAATTTTCCATAAGAAACACGCGTGATGGATGAACCATTTCATATGACAGGTTGTATATACCTTTGACATGAGAAGTAATAATACATCCCAGCAAAGACATATCTTGAGCTTTTGCAAATATGCCCCTTGTGTGAAGCTACTTGTGTGTGGTCAGTGTGAATCACGATAACATCGTAGAGATAATGCATATAAAAGCTGAAATGCTGCATATGAGAGAAACTATAAGAGTACAACAAGCTCCAAGAACCAACGATATATCAGGACAGACTTCTACACATGCTGCTGCTCACAAAATTCAGCTCAAGTAGAAAATCATATTAACATAGACGAATTGTGTCTATTAGAATCTCCACAAGGACCAAGCATCCACACTGCACAAACAGCACGCACGCGAATCAAATGAGATCCGTCCACATACATCCGGGCAGGAAGAGACGTACCTGGAGGCCGTCGGGGAGGTACTGGTGCTTCATGGAGAGGTCAGTGGCGCTCTTGAGGCGCTGGATGCGGGCGTCGACCACCTCCCTGGGCATCCTCGCAAACGCCTCCTTGATGTCCAGAGTCAGACTGCACCGTGTTGTCCATGGGATCTGCAGTGAGAGAGAGAGAGACTAAGAGAGGGACCACGGAGAATGAAGGGAAAGAGAGAGACCTGGAGGAGCAGTGCAGGCGGTGTCGCCGGATCTGAAGCCGGTCTGCTAGGCGGCGGTGCCGGTGGTGCCCACAAACCCTAGGTCATGCGCCGCCACGGTCCGGCCAGCTCGACGGAGCGGCGCGCGGCAAAGCACGCGCGCGCCGGCGAGCCAGTCGTCCGCAACACCGTAGCTGCTGGGCGCCGGTGCATCTGTCGCCGGTGAAGTTGGGCGGCGTGCTTGATCTGCTGCGAGAGGATGAACGACAGCGACCGGGGCAGGATGGGGTGGCGGAAGGGAGGATGGCCGAGGCTGGGGGGAGGGGGCGGTGGTGGCGGCGGCAGAGGGACCTGGCGGGCGAGGTGAGAGAGGCAGCGGCGTCGATCTCGATCTGGGAGAGGGTGAGAGGCGGATCTGGATCGGGGAGAGCGAGCTGTCGTGGGGGGGGGGGGGGTAGGTGGGTGGCGTCGCTTTTCTGGCATCTCTCGTTCCAGATAGGGTTGGCCGGTTGGGTATGGGTCGTTGGATCGGTTGGCAGAACCGCCGGGGAAGTCCATTTACCGCCGGCGGTTCCCATCTTACCGCCAGGGGTAATAAAATAGCGCCGGCGGTTTTCGGATAACCGCCGGGGGTAAATCTGAGCCGGACAGGGCCAGCACTGGGCCCACTTAGCGCCGGCGGTTACATATCCTTCCCGCCAGCGGTACGAGGGGTTACCCCCGGCAGTTTTTGGCCAAACCGCCGGCGGTAAGTTGAGGCCCAGCCCGGGGTCCGCGGCCCACATTACCGCCGGCGGCCCAAGTTCCCTCCCGCCGGCGCTATGTGGCTTATCCCTGGCGGTTTTGGCCCAAACCGCCGGGGGTAAATTTAGGCCGGCCGATCACAACTTACCACCGGCGAAAAAAATTACAAACAGCCGGCGGTAACGTGTGCTGCTATAAGCAATTCTCTAGTAGTGTCAGGTACTATAGGGGATGCGAGAGTTGTCAAAAGTTCGGGGATATTCAGTCAGTATCGGCTTCACTGTTAAATCCAACTATCAAACTGTGGCCTTTTCGAGGGTGGGCACTTAATTTTATTGGGATGATACATCCAGCTTCATCAAAGGGACATCGGTTTGTTTTGGTAGCTACTGACTATTTCACCAAGTGGTCTCAAGCAGTGCCCTTAAGGAACATGACCCACAAGGAAGTAATCCAGTTTATAGTTGAGCATATTATTCATCGGTTCGGCATACCACAAACATTGACTACAGATCAAGGCACGTCTTTTATGGTGAAGGAGGTCAAACAACTTGCCGAGTCATATGGGATTAAGATGCTTAACTCATCTCCATACTGTGCTCAAGCCAATGGACAAGCAGAGTCGACAAACAAGATACTGACTTGGCTCATCAAGAAGAAGATTGAAGATTATCCAAGGAGATGGCATGATTTGTTGTCAGAGGCTTTGTGGGCTCATAGAATCTCAAGGCATGGAGCTACAAAAGTTACACCATACGAGTTGGTTTATGGACAAGAAGTCGTTTTACCAGTAGAAGTAAATCTGGCTACTTTGAGGTTTGTGAAACAAAACAACTTATCGGCTGAAGATTATTATAGCTTGATGATGGATAATATTGATGAGGTAGCTGATAAGAGATTGGAAGCCCACAAGGGAATAGAGAAGGAGAAGTTATGGGTTGCTAAGTTCTACAATAAGAAGGTCAAACTGAAACAATTTCAGGTTGGCGACTTGGTCTGGAAAGTGATACTACCAGTTGGTTCTAAGAGTCGAAAATTCGGCAAATGGTCACCAAGTTGGGAGGGACCTTCCCGGGTTGTGAGGATAGTACCCGGCAACTCATATCTTGTGGAAACATTGGAGGGAGACGTGCTTACCCGAGCTCTTAATGGGCGATATCTCAAAAGGTTCCATCCAAGTGTGTGGAAAGCTGCCTAAAGCTACGCGCATGGACGCATATATATCGTCCTTAGAATATTGCATGGCCGATGAGCTTAGCATCGTCCTTAGTTGGTCTACGAAATATTTTCTGGCATGCAAGCTCTGCCACAAAACAGGGGGGGCATGTGTTGGCACTCGGTTTTGGCCGACTGCCATGATGTATAGGTGAAGAGCCGAGCATGGGAGCAGGAGTTAGGTGGAGCAGGAGGAACCTGATAAATCAAGAGATGCAAGCCTCCAAGGTCAGAAGAGGGAGCTAGCGTCAGCTCATCACCATACGGACTCGTCATTGAGGACCTGATATACTGGCGGGTTCTAAGGACTCGATGAATCTCAGAACCCAATGTACAGGTGGGTTCTAGGGACTCGACATTGGTGGGTTCTAAGGACTCGACATTGGCGGGTTCTAAGGACTCAAATGAATCTCGAGATCCGATGTACCGGCGGGTTCCAGGGACTCGACAAGTTGAAGATTCGGTGGGAATCAGGACTGGGAGATCCAGTGGGCCGGGGGCCTAAGGATTGATGTTCGACGTGACGTGTTCCAATTGTGTAAATTCGTAGACCGTGACTTGCACGGGAAGTCCAGCCGCTCCTATAAATATGGGGTGATGGCCGATTGTAAACCTAAGCACACAAATTCAATCAATCGTACTTTCATCTACTTTCGTCTCCTATCCCATGTGTCCCTTCTTCCTTTCATCACGGCGGCTTCGTTAACCTGGGCTCGTTCGTGCTTGATCGAAAACTGATCTAGGGTGAGCGAATCGATCTAGGTCAGCCAATCGTCGTCGTAAACCCCGACGGGTTCCATCCCGGGTGAGTGAGACGTCTGGTTTCAAGAACGCCGGCTTACTGTCTTGCGTATCGCACTGGAAGTCGGCTACCCTCCGAAGCATGCGGTGCATCACCCCTGCCTCCAGAGGGCAACACATAAACGTGTTCGTGTGCGCAACTCCGGAACAAATCGGAGCCAACAATCTTGATCATGATAGGCAGCTCACAAGATCTAAACAATGGAGTACAAGGAGAAGAGACAACCATCTATTTACTGCTATGGACCCGTAGTCCCGTGGTGGACTACTCACGCATCACTCCGGAGGCATGCATGGTGATGTAGATGCCTCCGATGATGATTCCCCCCTCCGGCAGGGTGCCGGGAAGAGCTTTAGAACCCTCCCGATCTAGGGTTGCCGATGGCGGCGGCCTCGGATGTTTTCTGGAGAATATGATCGGGTATCGAGGGTTTCCGTGTCGAAAAGAATTTATAGGCGAATGATGGCGTGGATTACACGTTTCCTGGGATACGCAAGAGGAAGGTATGATGCTGCAAAGCGGCAATTTCCCTTGATTATAAAACCAAGGTTATCGAATCCAGTAGGAATTGGAGAAGGCTTAGTGAGGTGTCAATGGCACCCTTAACAATAATTGACGTGGACCTGCACACAATCACAAACAAGTACTTTGCCCCAACAAAAACAGAGGGGTTGTCAATCTATCCAGCTTGCCAAACACAAAGAATTAAATGTGTAAGTGTAAATACGAAAAGAGTGAAATATGACCAGCAAGTAAATGATGATGAAAAGCTATTAAAACGGTTGTAAGCAATGTAGAAAAATAGGACCGGGGTCTACAGTTCACTAGAGGTTTCTCTCCAAAAGGTATACATAATGGGTAAACAAATTACAGCATGGCAATTGATAGAATTGTGGCGCATAGCAATGCTATCATAAAAATATATAGTTCACTGTTTCATCTAATATGGGCATTACGTCAAAATACATAGACCGTTATCCAACTGCATCTATGACTAATAATCCACCCCGGGATCGCTATCCAGCATGTCACCCAAAAGTATTAAGTTGCAAGCAACAGATCATTGCAATAAGCAAAGTGCTTAATGTAAGGAATGTAAATAACACAAGGAAATCATACCGCTGTTTGCTCCCTAGTGGCAACAGCACATCTCTAGCCTTAACCGTTCCTATCACCGAACTGAGACAAAGAGAGGCATGAACCCACTATCTAGCATAAATACTCCCTCATACAACACTAATAATTATTTGGCCAAAGCATCCACTAGCATCGGAGAGCATGCAAGATCATAGATAAAACATACACACAAAGATGAACAAAAGTAATGACTTCCACAATTCATTGGATCAATGCAAACACAATCATGTAGGAGTTATGTTGCGCAATAAATGCGTCACACGAACACGTCCTCGTGTACCTTCAACGTCGGGGGCGATACGCCGCAACTCACGTCGAAGGAGGCCGGGTCACAGCGCGATACGCAAGACAGTGACTCGGCGCGTTTGAAAACCAGACGCCCCAGTTCCTCGGGAGGGACCCCGTCGGAGGTTCCGGCGAGGATTGGCTGAACTTGGCCGGTTTGACCGCTCCAAGCTCGGTTATCGATCTCTGGCAAAATCTATGCGAAGTCGCCGAAGAACGGAAGCACGAACAAGGGTTAGAGGGTAAAAAGTAGATGTATTGGTGTTTGTCGATTGCTTGCTTAATTTCAATCGGCCGTCACCTCCTACATATATATAGCGAGGCGGCTGGACTTCCCGTACAAGTATTGGACTTCTACAAGGATTACAACTCATGAACTAGGTCGGTTTCTGCTTTTAAACTAGGTAAGACTCTTGGTCGGCTTTGTGCTGGACGTCTCCGGCTCTTGGAAAGTCGCCTTTTGTCTTCCGGGTGGAACCCGAACTCTTTCTGGCTCTACCGACTTCTGCTTTGGGCTTTGGCAAGTATTAAACTTCCTCACGTCTGGCTCCTCCGATGCAGCTCTAGAATCTTCGAAAAGCTTCAAATCTGGCCCGCATCGGGTCCTGTCAAACCGGGTTCTGTCAAAACCGGGTTCTGGACATGCCGGGTTCTGGACACGCCGGGTTCCCCTTGAGTCATCTGTTCCTCCGAGTAAGCGCTTGAACCTGTGATCCGGGTTGTCACTAAACCGACTCCTGGATATGTCGGGCTAGCTCCCTGCCGGGTCATCAACGAGTCGCCATTCCCTCCTGAGGATTCTTGAACCTGGTACCTGCCAAAAACGGGTGCTAACACATGCCCCCCTGTTTTCTAGTAAATCTTGCATACTAGAAAATATACAATGTAGAAGATTTGGTCTAAGGGCGATGCTTAAGCTCATCGGCCATATGTGTAGCTTACGCAGTTTGCCACACACTTGGGTGGAATTTCTTCAAGTATTTCCCATTGATAGCTCGAGGCAATATGCTGCCCTCCAATGTCTCCACCAGATACGAGTTGCCGGGTACAATTCTTATGACTCGGAGCGGCCCTTCCCAACTCGGTGACCATTTTCCGAATTTCCGGCTTTTTGAACCGATTGGCAGTATAACTTTCCAGACCAAATCACCGAGTTGAAAATCCTTGACCCGGACTCTCTTGTTGTAAGCTCTTGCCACCCGCAACTTCTCCTTCTCGATATCCTCCAAAGCTTTGATCCGTTTGTCGGCCACTTCATCAACGTTGTCCATCATTAAATTGTGATAATCCACGGCTGACAAATTGTTTTGTTTAGCGAACCTCAAAGCGACCAGATTTACTTCTATCGGTAAAACGGCTTCTTGTCCATATACTAACTTGAAAGGAGTTACTTTGGTTGTGCCATGCCTTAAGATCCGGTGAGCCCACAATGCCTCGGACAGTACCTCATGCCACCTCCTCGGGTAGTCCTGTACTTTCTTCTTGATCAGCTTGACCAGAATTTTGTTGCTTGACTCGGCTTGTCCATTGGCTTGATCCCGAGTGATTCGGCAAACTGTTTCACCTCTTTGGCCATGAATGAGGTGCCTTGGTCTGTAGTAAGAATCTGCGGAATGCCGAATCTGTGAACAATATGCTCTGTAATAAATTGAATTACCTCTTTGTGGGTCATATTCCGGAGGGGTACTGCCTCAGACCACTTGGTGAAATAATCGGTAGCAACCAGCACGAACCGATGCCCTTTGGATGACGCCGGGTTAATCATACCAATGAAATCCAATGCCCATCCTCGAAAAGGCCACGGCTTTATTACCGGGTTAAGAAACGAAGCCGGCACCAGCTGAATATCCCCGAATCTCTGGCACGCTTCACACCCCTTGTAGTACCGGAAATAGTCATTGATCATAGTCGGCCAATAGAACCCGGCTCGTCTGAGCATCCACCTCATCTTGTGGGCCGACTGATGTGTACCGCACAACCCCTCATGTACTTCTCCCATGGCGACCCGAGATTTATCTTCATCCAGGCATTTAAGAAGAAGCCCATCAGCTGTTCGGCGATACAACTCGTCATCTACCAGAGTATATTTGAAAGCAAGCCGCCGAATAGCCCTCTCGGTTTTCCGACTCGGATCCTTCAGATAATTGATAATAGGCGTCCTCCAATCAGCTGACCGAGTCTTGCCAGGTTCTTCCGGAGCCGAATTAGGTAACCCGGCTTTCCCTTCATCTCCCGAGTTAGATGACTCGGATTTTCCTCCAGCTTCCGAATCATTGACGACAGTTATCATCGGCTTCTCTGTTGTGAAGAATACTCCTCTGCTGATATGATAGCCCGATGCCTGCTGTGCCAAATCATTGGCGAGCCAGTTGTCCTGCCTGGAAATATGAGATATAGAAAAGTAATCCAGAGTCGAGATGATATCCATGCACCTGTCGAGATAGGCGTTGAGTGATCCACTGTTACACTGGAAGATCCTGGCCACTTGCTGGACAACAAGCAGCGAATCGCCATATGCCTCGACATGAGTTACTCCTGCACCCTTTAAAATCTCTAACCCGAATAGAAGAGCTTCATATTCGGCTTCATTGTTAGTGCAAAAATAATCAAGACGACAGGAGGCTTCAAAGATAGTACCGTGGGGTGAGATATACACTATGCCGGCTCCTTGTCCACTGCTGCAGACTGAGCCGTCAAAGTAGAGTTTCCACGGTACAGCCGACATAAGATTTAAGTCGGCTTCTTGTTCTAGGTCAATCCGATGTTCAACAATAAAATCGGCTACAATTTGGCCTTTCATAGATCTAAGAGGTTCATAAGCCAAATCATATTCGATTAACCCGTATGCCCACTTGCCGATTCGTCCACTAAGAATCGGCCTATGTATCATATGTTTGATGACATCGGTTTGACTAAACACTTTGCACTCACTAGATAGAAGATAATGGCGCAATTTGGTGCAAGCAAAGTAAAGAGACAAGCACAACCTTTCGACAAAGTTGTACCTTGACTCAGCATCCAGCAACCGCCGGCTTAAGTATGTGATGATGTACTCCTGTCCTTTGGCCTCTTGAGTTAACGCTGCCCCGATCACCTTTTCCTCAGCCGCAATGTAGAGTCGGAACGGTAGACCATGACTCGGTTTCCTCAGAACTGGGGGTTTAGACAAGCAAGCCTTTATTCGGTCAAATGCCTCCTGCTGCTTTGTCCCCCAGATGAACTCGGTATCGTCCTTGAGCCGAAGTATCTGTGTGAACGCATCAACTTTTCCAGACAAGTTAGTAATAAATCTTCTCAAATAATTTACCTTGCTTAGGAATTTCTGCATATCCTTCTTGCAACTCGACGCTTGCACTTTCTGGATGGCTTCAATCTTTGCCGGATCAATCTCTATGCCGGATTCATGTATAATGAAACCGAGGAACCTCCCAGCCGATATGCCAAAAGCACACTTCAATGGATTCATCTTGAGCCCGTACTTTCTCATCCTTTCAAACGCAAGTCGTAGATCGGCCAAATGATTTAACTCGCCGTCCGATTTAACAACCACGTCATCAATGTAAACTTCCAGTATGACTCCAAGAAGATCGTGTAATATCAAGTTCATCGCTCTCTGATATGTGGCTCCGGCATTCTTCAACCCGAACGTCATTACCGTCCACTCAAATAAACCGACGAAACCGGGACAGCGAAACGCTGTTTTGGCCGAGTCCTCTTCAGCCATAAATATTTGATTGTATCCCGCGTTCCCATCTAGAAAGCTGATGACTCGGTGTCCTGAGGCGTCATTAATGAGCATGTCGGCTATCGGCATAGGATATTCGTCTTTAGGTGTAGCTCGGTTGAGATCCCGGAAGTCTATGCACACCCTGATCTTGCCGGATCCCTTCTTCTCAACCGGCACAATGTTGGAAACCCATTCGGCATATTTGCATGGCCGAATAAAATCAGCTTTCAGAAGTCGACCGATCTCTTCTTTGACCCGGTCATATATTGCCGGGTTGAACCTACGAGCCGGTTGTTTGTGTGGCCTAAAACCGGCTTTAATCGGTAACCGATGCTCAGCAAGATCTCGATTTAACCCGGGCATTTCATGGTACTCCCAAGCGAAGCAATCTATATATTCCTTTACAAGCGTGATTAATTCGGATTTATAATCAGCTTCTAGATTCCGGCTTACAAACGTCGGCCTGGGAACAGTGCCATCCCCGATATCTACCTCCTCGAGCGGGTCGGCCGACGTAAAGCCTTGTCCTAACTTGTCCATGTCGTCTGGTTCTTCAATCGCTTCACACATATCGTTCCTCTCTGCCCGATACTTGTCCAGGCGCTTCTGCAACCACCCATCACTGTTGGGATCCATCTACTTGAGCTGTAGCCGATTGTGTCCAACCGGCTTTAAGGATACTGGCATGAACCCGTCCCTGGTAGCACTCAGGAAATCGAACCCGGATAGATCATGTCCCGAGAGACATGTAGCATTGGAGTGTTGCCAATCAATAATGGACTCGGCTAAAGCAATACATGCCGAGTTATCAGCATGAACGACTTCAATCTCATCGTCGATCCATTGTACGAGTTGCTGGTGCATGGTAGATGGCACACATTGATTCGCATGGAGCCAATCCCTTCCGAGTAACACATTGTAGTTCCCTTACACCTCAGCAACAAAGAATGCAGTAGCCAAGGTTTTGCTTCCCACTGTGAGTTCCAAGCTAATGACTCCTTTGGCTTCTACTCCTTCCCCTCCTTCGAACCCGTTCAGTACCATGTTCGTCTTCATCAGATCATCATCCTCCAGTTGCAATTTCTTGAAGACAGAATACTGCATTAGATTCACCACAGCGCCTCCATCCACCATCATCCTGGTAACCGGCTTCCCTTGATATGTCCTCTGACGTACAAAGGTTTTAGGTGCTTCACCGGTCCCTCAGGTTTCTCGAAGACGACATTCTTGGGTCCAAAGTTGATCTGCGCTAACTCGGCTTCTTCTTCTACAGCACGAAACTCGGCAGGCAAATAGTATACCATGTTAATATCCATACTTACCCGAGTCGGCGTACTCTCGTAGTCCAGTAACTCCTCATCTATTGGATTTCCCGACTCGTCTACTGCCAAGTCCTCTGCCGGGTCCTCATTCGCCGACTCGTCTATGGCCGAGTCCTCTGTCGGGTCCTCCGCCGGATCCTCATTGGCCGACTCGTTGTCCGACTCGTCCATTGCTGACTCCAGTGTTTCTGACTTGTCTCCTGCCGGCTTGTCCTCAGCTTCCAAGTCCGCTGCTTCGACTTCATCTGCCCATGACGAATAAGTAATGGCCGGTATAGAAACCGGCTTTGCTCCGTTGTTCTCAGCATGACTCGGCACAATCATCAAAGGAGTCATTACAGGAGTCGGCTTTGGCACCCATACTTGAGCCGACACTATCGGTTTTTCAGCATTGAACTTGGCATCTCTAGCTTGCTCGGCCTCCTTTTCTGCCATCTCCCGGTTCCTTGCCCTTTGCAGTTTCCGCTTCTGCGTCTTTGTTATACCCGGCGGACACCACTTCGGCTGAGTATATTTTGGATCCCGGGTCTTGACTACCTTGGTTCGGCTGGATCCGGCTTCATGGTCACTCGATGCGGATTTTGGCCTGATAGCAAGCATCGGCTTATCAACTGCCGGCTTTGTAACCGGGTCCTTCAGCTTTAGCACATGCGTCCCAATGACCAATGAAGTATTAGAGATCACTCTCCTCTCTATGTTGGTTGCCCCGGCTCCTTGCTCCTTGACTCGCCAGTAGGAAGATTCACCGGGATACATGAGTCGGCTCTGCATAATTTGCCGGGTTACTTGACGTTTGGATTCCCCGGCCGACTCTTGGTATCGGTGACTCCTCTCAGTGGATGGTGACCTCGGTCGCTTCCCATATTGCCGGATTACTTTGGACCCGGCTTGGCGTACATACTTGTTCAGCAGCATATCGAAAGTCGGTTTGATTTTCTTTGGCTTGTATTCAACTTGATTCGTCTTCCATTTGCCGACTTCCGGGTTCCGGGGTTTTATGAACCGAGGTCGTCCCCCGAGTTCCGGGTTCCGGATTCTGGGTTCTCTTGCTTGTGGCTGTTGCCCCCCGAGTGTGGAATTCTTGACGGTGATTTTTGATAACCTCCTTTCCATCGGGTTGCCGGGTTAACGTGATCTCTCTCCTTGCTTCCCTGACGCCGGCTTCTTTCCTGGGCTCACCAATAACCACATTAGATTTGTTAGCGGCTTCGGCCGCTTCTGGCCGAAGAAGATCTTTCTTTCCCTCGAGGTCTAGCACGTTCATTGGGAACGGTTGTGTCTCAATAGACATGCCAGCAAAGCTCAATCGTCCATCGTTGAGGGCCGATTGTATCTGTCGACGAAAGACATTGCAATCATTAGTAGCATGAGAGAAAGAATTATGATACTTGCAATAAGCACGTCGCCTCAACTCATCAGGAGACGGCATAACATGATTAACCCGGATCACTTTATCTTTTAACAAGGCATCAAATATTTTATCGCACTTGCCTACGTCAAAAGTGCACTTTGCCTCATCATCCCGATTCTTACGAACCGGCTTTAAGTCATCACATGTGTAGGGTTTGGCCTTACTTGGCCAAACAAACTCGGCCACATAAACATCGGCTTCATCACTGGAGTCGGCATCATATTCAATAGCGTTAAGCCGACTCCGACTCATCCGATGCGAGTCTTTGGACTCATTAACTCGGCTTTCATGAGCCAGAGCTCTCTCTTGGACCTGACCAACTGAAGAGAACTCGTGTCCTTCTAGCCTTTCTCTCAGATAAGTCCTCAACCCATTAAATACTAAGTCGGCCATATCCCTCTCGGTTATCTCCAAACTATAGCATCGGTTTCTAGTGTTTCTAAATCTCTTGATATAATCAGATACCGATTCATCATGCTTTTGTTTGACCGATGTAAGATGGGATAATTTTAACTCGATTTCTCCGGCATAGAAGTGCTCATGAAACTTTTGCTCTAAGTGAAACCAAGTGTGTATGGAATTAGGAGCTAAAGCCGAAAACCAAGAAAACGCAACCCCGGTCAACGACAAAGAGAACAAGCGCACTTTAATGTGATCATGGTTAGCCTCGCCTAATTGGGCCAAGTATTGACTAATGTGTTCCCATGTCGACTAATTGTCCACCCCATTAAACTTAGAGAATTCAGGAACTCTATAGCCAGGTGGGTAGGGTTGTAGATCAAAATATTCGGGATAGGGCTTAACATAGGTTCTATGTTTCGGCATGAACCCGAATTTGTCATAAGCTATCTGATCTAGTTTTTTCCTGAACTCGACAACCAAATCGTCCATGTTGGGCGATTGATTCAGAACAGGAGCAGAGTTAGCAGCAGGGCCGGCTTGTGTCCAATGAGCCGAGTCGTGATTCGGCATAGACCCACGTCCCAGAATTTGCACCGCTGGACCCGGTTGTGCTGGGTAAGGTGAACTCCGGATCGGGGTTGGACAAGGTAAGGGGTTAACAAGTCGGTTTTCCCTATATGGGCTCATCGGCTGGGTGTCCGATGTCTGGCCTGGGATGGTGTTTTTCTTAGCCTTCTCATGTTCCAACATAAGATCATACACATTGCTAGTACCTTGCGAAACATGAAATTGAATCTCAGCTAATTGCTCGAAAGTAAAAGTACTGTTACTTACAGCAGGTGTGTCGGTGTTGACTTTCAAGGGTACGTATTCCGGCTCCTTGATCGGCGCAGTTACACCTTGTCGATCCACCTTGAAGCTGGCCAAGTACAACTCCTCGTCCTCCTTCTCCTGCTTGAGTCACAGTGCCTCGAACTCCTCTTGCCTTTTCTTTTTCCACTCATCAAAGCCTTGACGTTGCACCTCCAACAGATCCTTGAGGGTAGGTTTGATGATATTGTCGATGGTGATGCCGGATAGATTCGTAGCCTTAGAACCGGTCATCGCTGTCCGATTTAGGTTTAGAGATTGTCCCCAGCGGAGTCGCCAAAAAGTGTGTTGCGCAATAAACGCGTCACACGAACACGTCCTCGTGTACCTTCAACGTCGGGGGCGATACGCCGCAACTCACGTCGAAGGAGGCCGGGTCACAGCGCGATACGCAAGACAGTGACTCGGCGCGTTTGAAAACCAGACGCCCCAGTTCCTCGGGAGGGACCCCGTCGGAGGTTCCGGCGACGATTGGCTGAACTTGGCCGGTTTGACCGCTCCAAGCTCGATTATCGATCTCTAGCAAAATCTATGCGAAGTCGCCGAAGAACGGAAGCACGAACAAGGGTTTGAGGGTAAAAAGTAGATGTATTGGTGTTTGTCGATTGCTTGCTTAATTTCAATCGGCCGTCACCTCCTACATATATATAGCGAGGCGGCTGGACTTCCCGTACAAGTATTGGACTTCTACAAGGATTACAACTCATGAACTAGGTCGGTTTTTGCTTTTAAACTAGGTAAGACTCTTGGTCGGCTTTGTGTTGGACGTCTCCGGCTCTTGGAAAGTCGCCTTTTGTCTTCCGGGTGGAACCCGAACTCTTTCTGGCTCTACCGACTTCTGCTTTGGGCTTTGGCAAGTATTAAACTTCCTCATGTCTGGCTCCTCCGATGCAGCTCTAGAATCTTCGAAAAGCTTCAAATCTGGCCCGCATCGGGTCCTGTCAAACCGGGTTCTATCAAAACCGGGTTCTGGACATGCCGAGTTCTGGACACGCCGGGTTCCCCTTGAGTCATCTGTTCCTCCGAGTAAGTGCTTGAACCTGTGATCCGGGTTGTCACTAAACCGACTCCTGGATATGTCGGGCTAGCTCCCTGCCGGGTTATCAACGAGTCGCCATTCCCTCCTGAGGATTCTTGAAATTGGTACCTGCCAAAAATGGGTGCTAACAAGTTACAAATAATATGATCTTGATCATGATAGGCAGCTCACAAGATCTAAACAATGGAGTACAAGGAGGAGAGACAACCATCTAGCTACTGCTATGGACCCGTAGTCCCGTGGTGGACTACTCATGCATCATTCCGGAGGTAGGCATGGTGGTGTAGATGCCTCCGGTGTCGATTCCCCTCTCCGACAGGGTGCCGGGAAGAGCTGCCGAACCCTCCCGAACTAGGGCTTGAGATGGCGGCAGCCTCGGACGTCTTCTGGAAAATATGATCGGGTATCTAGGGTTTTTGAGTTGGGGGCAATTTATAGGCGAAAGGGAGACTTGAGGAGGTGGACCACCTATCCAGGTGAGACCCAGGCGCGGCCAAGCCCTGGGCCGCACCTGGCTTGCGTCTGGGGGCTGTGGGGCCCCCTGTAGGCCCCCTTCTGGCTCCGTCTTCGTTTCATATTGGAAATAATTCCCGTAAATTTTCAGCGCAATCCGAAAAACTTCCCAGAACAACTTTTCTGAAACAAAAAGACAGCAGAAAACAGGAACTGGCACTAGGCATCTTGTTAATAGGTTAGTTCCATAAATCATGCCAAAATGATATAAAAACATTATAAAAAACATGTGGCACTGATATATAATCAAGCATGGAACATCAAAAATTATAGATACGTCGGAGACATATCAGCATCCCCAAGCTTAACTCCTGCTCATCCTCGAGTAGGTAAGTGATAGCAAAATAATTTTTGAACTGACATGCCACCAGTCACAATCTTGATCATGTAATGATGTAAAGCATATAAACTGAATGCATTGATCCAAAACAAAGGTTCATTAAATGAAACCCGTTGATTTCTCGCCGTAATGGCCATCAATCCTTGCCATTTCTCGATCTATAAGAAGCCCATGAGCCCTCTGCATTAGCCTCCTCCTCCCCCTTCGAATCGTGCCACCAGGCTAGCGAATTTGCTCGCCGGAGCTAAGCACCACCGCCGCCGCATTTCTCTGATCCCGGCGAAGGTAGCCACCCTAAGCCGCTCATTTCTGGTCATCTTAGTTTATCTTGTCCTTGCGCACGTCATCATGATCTTGTTTGATTTTTTTCACGCAGCCAAACCTCAGGAGCGAGCTCGACCGAGGGCGCAGTCCGCCGGCGTGACTCCGGCCTTGTCTCCCCGTCGTCCAAGGACGATATCGAGCACGTCACCGCGCCATCGAGCTACCCCCGTCGTGGTGCACCCCGTAGACAGCATCCCGAGCCCCGGGGAACGCTGGAGCATCGAGTTCATCCTCGACCGGAGCGCAGCGCTGCCGCCCGTACCACTCCGGCCGCTCCTCCCCACCGCTCCAGGACGAGGACAACAACCTCGCCGCGCCACCAACTTCTCCGTGACGCGCTGCACCCCGTTAGCCCCTCCTTCGTCTCTGGGGACCGCCGGAGCAACGCAGACATCCACACCCGTGCCGCAACCTCGCCGTCGCCGCCGTCTCCAGCCACCCTCGCCGCCAGGGTAAGAACCCTAGATCCACAGCCGTCGGATCTAGATCGGGCGATCCAGATTAAATCACTTAAGTGAAGGGGTACAGGTGAATCAGGTCCAGCCACGTCAGTGCCCAGTCAGCAGCCCAGTCAGCGCCCAGTCAGATCCACGTGGCCAAGGATTCTCTGTGAATTTCCCAAATTTAATTTAAATGGCAGTTTTGCAGAAAACCCCTTAGACCTTAGAACCATCATATCATTTTATGGGTTTGGCCAAATTTAGTAAATTTTATCTTTTTGAAAACATCTGGATCTGTAGAATTTTATGGTACTGTTAGTTTTCAGTTTTGCCTTAGTTTAAATTATTAAAATTTCAAATGTGTGATTTGAGTAATTTTTTTTGAATAACATAATAGTAGGAGAGGATCCTACTGCTTTCCATTACCCAAAAAACCAGCCAATTACAATATTTACAAAGATAGGGGGAATTGGAACCCCAAGAAAGCTACTTAAAGGTTTATTACATAAGATAAGATAAAATCATGTAGAGAGGACTTAGTCCTGTGAACCAGCAAAGCAAAATCATCCTTAAATCTCTCTTTCCAGGAGGATATAGATGGGGTCACTCCATCAAAGAGCATGCTGTTTCTTTCCTTCCAAATACTCCAGGCCCCCGTAATCACAATCTCCATAAACATTGGTTTCCTCTAGTTATTCCTTGCATCAGAAATAAGATCCAGACGACTTCCATTCTGCCTCCAGCTTATGTCCAACATATTCCAGCAACTTATGCTAAAGGGGCATCTGAAGAAAAGGTGTTCCAGAGTTTCCTCTGGTGCTGGTTGGCACATGAGGCAAGAGAAATTGTTACCAATGTTATAATGCCTTCTGCGTAGAATGTTCCTGGTGTTTAATCTGTCTGATAACAGAATCCAGAAGAAGAATTTCAACTTGGGTGTCGACCTGGCCTTCCAAATCCATAGAAAAGATTCATGAGGTGTGACATTCCTGAAGCAGAAATTATAATATTTGCTGGATGAAAAGGAACTGGACCCCCAAACCAGATCCCAATCATCACCATGGATAGAATTATCCATAGTGATATGTGCAGTAATTTCCTGTAAGTTTCTGACTTCATCTAGAGCTTGAGGAGAAAGGGGCAGGTGAAACAGGCCAGCAAGGTTATCAGTAGTAAGAAATGTTTGAACATAGATGTCTTCCTGCAAGGCAAATGAAAATGCTCTAGGATGTGAAATGGCAAGCTCATCAGTTATCCAAGCATCTTTCCAGAATAAGACAGTGGCACCAGAGACAATTCCAGCCCTAGTCACTCCTCTGAACAAATGATTAAGTTTAAAAATATCCTTCCACCAAAATGATCCACAGGGGGCCAAAGCATGTGGGATTCTTCCAGCATAATAAGTATTCCATAATAGATGAACCCAAGGGGTGTCAACTCTATTATAGAATTTATGCAATGATTTTAAAAGCAGTGCCTCATTTTGGATTTTAAGGTTAAGAACCCCTAGACCCCCCTTATTTTTGGGCTTGCAGACCTCCTTCCAAGCAATTAGAGAGTTGCATTTTTCCCCATCCTCTGATTTCTTGTTCCATAAACAATGCCTCCTTATTTTGTCGATATGTTCCAAGATCCTAGCAGGCAATTTAATAGAACACATTGTGTATATGGCAACAGAGGATAATAAGGAGTTTATCACAGTAACTCGTCCACTATAAGCCATCATCATGAAATTTGCAGAAAGCTTCCGTTCAATTCTGTCAACAAGTGGCATCAAATCCTGGACAGTGAGCTTTGTAGTTCCCATAGGTAGACCAAGATAGGTAAAGGGGAGCTGCCCTACCACACAGCCCAATATATCAGCTAAACTCTTAGCAGAAGCAACTGTCATATTCAGAGGGATCATGGAGGATTTCTGGAAATTAATGTGAAGACCCGTGGAAGAAGCATATTTTTGGAGGATTTCCTGCATAACAGCTATCTGTTGGGGGCAGGCAGGCATAATCAGAATTGTATCATCAGCATATTGGACCACTGGGTAATCTGCTCCAAAATGAGGGGATAGAGGTGGCTGCAGAATATTTTTCCTGAAAGCAGCATTAATGGCTGACTGTAGGAGGTCAGCAGCAAGGACAAAGATTAGGGGTGACAGAGGATCCCCTTGTCTCACACCCCTCTTACAGTGAAATTGTCTGTCAGGTGTGCCATTAAGCAGGACAGATGACATGCCAGAGTCAAAGATCAACTTGATCCAATTTAACCACCTACTGTCAAACCCCATTTTCTCCATGATTTTTAGCATAGCATTATGGTCAATGGTATCAAAAGCTTTGGCAAAGTCCAACTTAAGGATAATTATCTCTTTCCTTGAAGCCTCACACTGATAAATATATTCAAACGCGCAAGCAAGAAAATCTTGGATAGTTCTCCCTTTCAGGACCCCATATTGGTTTTTATGAATAATCTTTAGTACTACCTTTTGTAGTCTATTAGCCAGCAGCTTTGTCAAGATTTTAAGGCAGCAATTAAGAAGTGTAATAGGCCTGTAGTCGTTAACAATTGTAGGAGAACCAATTTTTGGCACCAGAGTGATATAGCCCATATTAATGCTCTCTAAATTCAGATTCCCATCATAAAAATCAAAACAGAGCTGATAAATATCATGTTTAATAATATGCCATGAAGACTTCAAAAAGTGGCCATTAAAACCATCAGGCCCAGGAGCTTTATCAGCTGGCATCAGCTTCACGACATTATCAATTTCTTCAGTAGTGAAAGGTATAGATAATTCTTCTAGTCCAGGAGTTGGTTGAATGAGACTGTCTAAATCAAAAAGCATAGGAGGGGAGTTACTGGTACCCAGTCTGCTTTTAAAGCTATCAAATATGATTTTCTCCTTATCTAAGTGGGAGACAGCCTCAGAACCATCAGGTAGGACGAGCTTAGAGATTGAATTCCTTCTGTATCTTTCACTAGCCATAGAATGGCAGAATTTTGTGTTCTCATCTCCAAACTTAGTCCATCTGACTATGCATCGTTTCTTCCAGTAATCCTTTTGATATTCCAAGAGCCTAAGCAGATGATGTTTGAGGATTTTTCTAAAGTTACTCTCAGGCAGAGTTAAACCACTCTGATCCTCCATCTTATCAAGTTCAAAGATAGCTTTGTTACAGTTTTCAATACAAATTTTCAGTTTTGAAATACCCTTGCTCCAGTGTTTCAAATCATATCTTAGTCTTTTAAACTTGATATTTAGGTTGGCAGCACTATTTCCTTTATGAGTGGGCCTATTCTAGCTTTGGGCTACAACCTCAAGGAACCCTGGGTGGGCCGCCCAAAAATTTCAAACCGAAATATTTTGGCGCCAGGGATACTGGTTTGGATGGAGACTACACAGGGGATGTGATCAGAAGTTGGTTTTCCTTGGGGATTGACCACAGTGTCTGGGTAAGAAGTTGTCCATTGTAAGGAAGTGAAAAACCAATCAAGTTGTTCAAGAAGAGGATCTGCTTGCATATTACTCCAAGTATAGGATCTCCCCTTAATTGGAAGCTCAGTTAAATTTTGTTCTCTAATAAAATCATTGAACAAAAGCATATCTGAAACATTGCCCCCTGGTTTATTTTTGTTACTAGAGTATCTGATAAAGTTGAAATCCCCAAGTAGTAGCCAATCCTCATCATCAGGTATATTGAGATCAAAAAGCCACTTAACATATGTCTCCCTCTGCTCACCTTGGCAAGGACCATATATATTGACAAGAGTCCAGGATTGGGCCGACTGAGTTGAAGTAAAATAGACAGATAGAGCAAAACTCTCACAGTGCATGACCATACCCAAGAAAATGAAACTATTCCAAATAACAATTAAACCTCCAGAGGCACCATTGGAAGGCACATAGACAAAGTCATCAAACCTTGGAGGGCAACAAGACTTAATAAAGGTGAGATCAAAATGAGACTTTTTAGTTTCCTGTAAACAAATTACAGCACATCCACTAGAATTGATAGCATTCAAAAGAGCAAGCTGCTTATCTTTTGCATTAAGACCCCTAATGTTCCAACATAATACAAACCATTTTTTCGAAATATTCATTAAGACCAGGAAACATTAAGAGGAAGAAGTTTCTTCTTCCTCCTGGAGACTAGCCAGCAACTTCTTAGGGGAAAGCTCTTCAGGTGGGACTCCACAGAGCCTGACACCAATGTTCTGTAGCACTTGGATGGGAGTGGGTGGAGGTGCACCTTGATCCTGAAAAACCTCAATAGCAGCTTGGTCCTTAGGCTGAACATCTTGCTCCACCTCAGTGGATACATCAGGCTCCTTCCTAGTCTTAACCTTTGATTTATATGGTTTGGAATCAGAAACAGAGGTCCATCTAAAGCCATCATACTTGTTACTTCTTGTGCTTCTGCGTACCTGAGTAGTAATAGTAGGTGCAGGGATAAACTTTCTAGTCCTCCTGGTGGTGGCAGAGGAGCTGGGTATATCAGGCAGAGCATCTCCAGCAATAGCAGAGGAAGGTGCCCTGCATATAGAACTGTATATAGTATTGTCAGCAGGAGATTGATCAAAGAATATCTTCCTAGAAACCCTTCTAGCACCAAACATGTCCAGGGGATGGAATAATTCAGAGGAGGCTCTCTTTCCTCCCACAGTCTGGTTCTGCCAGATAAGAGGCTCAAGCTGAGAATACAAGAGTGCATCTGAAAAAGGACTTGGCATAAAAAGATCTCTCATAACAGCACCTGCCAAAGATAACTGACCCAGAGCAGTTTCATAGCGAGAAGTAGCCACAGGAGCAGAGTGAATAACAATAGCAGACTAAAAAATTATAATATCCTCAGCCTCAATACCAACAACATCAGACATTGTGGAGTCCTCAGAGGTGACAGGGGAGATGGAATCATTCCAAGCTTGGGCTGGGCTATCAGACAGGCTACCGTCAGGAGGAGGAATACAGCTTTGTCGTGGGGTTGTCACGGCAAGTCCTTCCTCCAGGAAGGTGAGTTCGGGGGCCATCGATGCTTGAAGTGCGTGGGAGAGATTAATCTCGCCTAGGGACACAGATTTACCCAGGTTCGGCCCCTCTTGGTAGAGGTAAAGACCTACTTCCTGCTTCTCTTATTGCTCTAGATCCGGTATCGATTACAAGGTTCCGGCTCCTCTCTGGGGAGTCGGCGATTTGGTGTTTCTCTCTCTCTCTCTAGATTGCTTGGAACTTGCCGATCTAAGGTCCAGGACCCCGCTTATAAAGGCTGCCGGGTCCCTGGACTTACAGGTTACACCGAGTCACACTAGAACACGGAGTCCTACTCTACGTCTTGGTCTTCCAAGTTAAGGCTCCGGGTTGTAATTGGACTCCTTCCGGACGGGTCCTTTCACCATCATGGGCCTCGGTCGGCTTGTCTCCAGCCAGGCCCATGTGACTTGATACTGGACTCGGCATTGGCCTTCTTGGTCTTGGCGGGTCTACTTTCCGGGTCCATGGGCGTACCTATAAAGTATCCCCCCATCAGTAGCCCCCGAATTTATCTTGGGCGCAGCTTGGCGGCTTCCTCTAATTCATTGGTTCGACTCCTGGGTCGACTCCTTCCGCTTGAGCCACAGGCTCCCAAAGTCGCTTGCTGCTAGGCTCCAAGATAAATTCCTGCATAAAAAACATAATACACATATAAAATGAGTCATCCNTCTACTATGAGAAATTATAAGAGGCCAAAAAGCATTCTAGGAATGCAAGGCTAAGAATGCTGACATTGGGTTGTGGCAAGTTGCAACCAAAGGGCTAGGAAAGCATGCAGTTGACCTTAGAGCTAGAACTTGTGGTTGCATAGCTTGGGATGCCACTGGCATTCCTTGCAATCATGCAAGAACTGTAATAATGAAGATCAAGCAATATCCAGAGGACTATATGCATGATTTCTTCGAAAAATAATATACAAGGAAGCTTTCAAATATGTGGTGGTGCTGATGACTGGCCAATAACCAAAACACCAGATATTGAGCCACCTGTTTTTAGAGACAGACCTGTTAGAAAACAAACTAAAAGGAGGGAAGGTAGATTCGAAGTACCAACACCTAAAGATACTTCAAGGATGGCCAATATCACTTGTGGTAATTGCAAACAAGTAGTCAAAGCTAGATAGTTCAAGGATGGTCAACACCTAGAGATATAAAAATGGCCATACAAGGAGCAACTGCTCCAGAGGCACTCGGAGATGCTGCTTGCAGAGAAGGTATGACTTTTGCCACTGATTTGTATGTGCGCAGAGTCAAGCTAGCTAGTGACTGCGCCAATGTGATCTGGAACATCACAACATGTGACATAATGGGATCATATGTCCAGCTAGTACAAGAAATGAAGACCCTGGTGGGAGGTTTTGAAGCTTTTGATCTTCCACATGAGGCCACCGATCTAATGGTGATGCACACGTGATGAGGACATCCCTACTATAGATGCAACCGCAACTACTACACCGCCTCCATTACAAGGACCTATGACTAGAGCTCGTGCACGACAACTTAATCAACAGGTACTTTCGTTTTTACAAGCTACTCCTAATATTCATGAGAATATGATGCTGCCTAAAGTAGATGTATTTGTCTCTCTTCGGAATGATGTACCAAGCATGGATGCGAGGGACAAGCTATGGAGCATGTACGTAGAAGGACATGGTAGCAGGAGTGCAACCCATGGAGATGATGCCACCAATGGAGACTACCGCCACTTGAAGCCGCCATAATGAAGTTTGAAGGCTTGGACGAATTATGCAAGATATCACTTAATGAATTTCGTCCAAAGCTTTACATAGGTTTTGCGTCACCTTGTTTTTGGGCCAGCCCCATGTATTTTTGAGATACCTTTTAATAGGTTAATTTTAGAGTCCGTATCTAAGGAGGAAAGCCTATTTTGGGTAGGATTCGGCTGCCACCCCATGGCTGGACGAAATCCCTCACCTTTCCTCCTTATATACCCCCATAGGTCGTCGTTTAGCCTCGGATTTTGTTTAGTTAAAAGTTAGCCAATTGCTGCAACTTCGTGTACTCAATTTGTGTCCAACGACCAGATCAAGACCGCTTACGGAATCCCACCTTTTCAATAAATCTCATACTTCATCCGCAATTTCGTGATTGCATTTTTGGTTCTTACTTGTTCCTCGATCGCAGGTAGAACTAGACCTATTGGTCAGGCTGATCGTGCTGCTACAGGATCGGTAACTCCCGGAGATTGGCTTAGTGATTGCGTTGGCGCTACGTACTTGTACGTGGAAGTCGGATCACCAAGGTCGAACTCCTCCAGAATCGACGTACCTCATCTCATCGAAAGATCAGACTACCTTAGCCATATCAAGTGGTATCAGATTTCAGGTTGATCGGTGAGATTTACAGTTTTACTAGTGTAGATTGCATCTGTTCTCCATACCTACAGTCCACGAAAACCTCCAAAAAAAATTAGGGTTAGATCATCCTGTCCTAGAACCAGTCCGGGCCTGTTGCATAATCTTTTCAGTGTTTTGCATTGTTGAATCTTCGTCTGCATCATCGTGTCAACGTGCTAGTCTTAGCGTCTAGTCCTTTAGAGTTTCAAGTTCGTATCACATCTAGTCATCGCCGCCGCTGCACCATCTTTCACGATTGCATCACCTCTGCCACCATACCACCAACCCTTCCGCTGCCACCATCCACTTCACCATCGCCTCCACATCCGATAGCCTCTCCGAGTTGTGGTAGGAGTCGAATCCCACCACGACACGGAATAGGCAAGCTCCTTCTACCGTGGTCCTTTTCGAGTCTGATTAGGTTTCCCGTCGTTGTCTTTTCTTGTGTTCTTTCCGCCAAGTCTACGCTCACGGGTAGAGTCCGTCCGGGCTATTGATTGTAAAGAAAAAGAAAAAAAAGAGCTCACGTGCATATTCTTTTCCTTTTGTGGGTGCCTCATACCCACTATTCTGTTTGCTTCCTTGTGATCATCACTTATATCTTGTTGTTAAAAGCTTTTGTTGCCTATTGCTTTCCGTGTCGCACCATGACTTCGATGGTGTTTCGGCTCGCGTCTCTAGTACGGTCTAGCCTAGGACCAGCACGGTACCGCCTTTGAGTGTTGCTTCAACTTGCATTCCTGAATTGATTAGTGCTAATCCACTATATTAAAGCCTTCCTACAGCTCCACATATTTTCTACTACGTGCATTGTACCTCGCCTGGTAATCGCTTTGTCCAATCTTCGGAGTGCTGATCTTCATGGTCGCCTGCTTATGACGTGACCACACGTTCGTTGGGGAACCCCAAGAGGAAGGTATGATGCAGTAGAGCAGCAGTTTCCCTTGATTTACAAAACCAAGGTTGTCAGATCCAGTAGGACTTGGAGAAGGCTTAGCAAGGTGTCAACGGCGCCGTTTACGATAATTGATGTGGACCTGCACACAATCACAAACAAACTACTTTGCCCCAACGAAACAGAGAGGTTGTCAATCTCTCCGGCTTGCTGAACACAAAGAATTAAATGTGTGGATGTAAAATACGATGAGAGTGAAATATGACCTGCGAGCAAATGACGATGAAAAGCTATTAAAACAGTTGTAAACAATGTTGGAAAATAGGACCGGGGTCCACAGATCACTAGCGGTGTCTCTCCAAAAGATATGCATGATGGGTAAACAAATTACAGCATGGCAATTGACAGAATTGTGGGCGCACAGTAATGCTATCATAAAACTATATAGTTTACTGTTTCATCTAATATGGGCATTACGTCAAAATACATAGACCGTTATCCAACTGCATCTATGACTAATAATCCACTCCGGGGTCGCTATCCAACTTGTCACCCAAAAGTATTAAGTTGCAAGCAACAGAACATTGCAATAAGCAAAGTGCATAATGTAAGCAATGTAAATAACACAAAGAAATCATACCGCTGTTTTCTCCCTAATGGCAACAACACATCTCTAGTCTTAATCATTTCTGTCAACCCGAGCTCAGACAAAGAGAGGCATGAACCCACTATCTAGCATAAATACTCCCTCATACAACACTAATAATTAATTGGCCAAAGCATCCACTAGCATTGGGGAGCATGCAAGATCATAGATAAAAAACACAACACATAGATGAACAAAAGTAATGACTTCCACAATTCATCGGATCCATGCAAACACAATCATGTAGCAGTTACAGATAATATGATCTTGATCATGATAGGAAGCTCACAAGATGTAAGCAATGGAGTACAAGGAGGAGAGACAACCATCTAGCTACTGCTATGGACCCGTAGTCCCGTGGTGGACTACTCACGCATCACTCCGGAGGCAGACATGGTGATGTAGATGCCTCCGGCGTCGATTCCCCCTCCGACAGGGTGCCGGCAAGAGCTGCAGAACCCTCACGAACTAGGGTTGGCGATGGTGGCGGCCTCGGACGTCTTGTGGGAAATATGATCGGGGTACTTAGGGTTTTCGGGACGAAGACTAATTTATAGGCAAAGAGCCGACTCGAGGAGGCGAAGGAGTCGCCCAGGTGGCCTCCCCCTCCTGGCGTCCTCTTGGCTCCGTCTTTGTTTCAGCTTGGAAATAAATCCCGTAAATTTTTCAGCGCATTCCGAGAAACTTCGCAGAATAACTTTTCTGAAACAAAAAGACAGTTGAAAACAGGAACTCGCACTGGGCATCCTGTTAATAGGTTAGTTCCATAAATCATGCCAAAATGATATAAAAACATTATAAAAACATGTGGCACTGATATACAATCAAGCATGGAACATCAAAAATTATAGATACGTCGGAGACGTATCAGCATCCCCAAGCTTAACTCCTGCTCGTACTCGAGTAGGTAAGTGATAACAAAATAATTTTTGAAGTGACATGCTACCAACACAATCTTGATCATGTAATCATGTAAAACATATGAACTGAATGCATTGATCCAAAACAAAGGTTCATTGAATGAAACAAACAATGATTAACCAGGTGTAACATCTAAGCAAGAATTTACTAGAAAAGAGTACCTTGGAGATTTAAAAGTATAAAACTTGACAATGATTGATATCTCACAAAGCAATATTAGTTCAACAAAGGAGTTTGGCCAACACAAAGGAAGATTTAAGTTTTCAGCAAAAAGCTTCAACTTGCAACTTGTTTATCTCAAGATAAAGTCAATACAAAGTTTTCACAGTTAGACACAAAGATAACATGAAGTAAAACATGAACCAAAGTTGACATCAAGTGATTGCTTGAGGAGTTAAGAAGGAAGAGGAAGACTGACTCAACATAAAAGTAAAAGAAAGGCCCTTCGCAGAGGGAAGCAGGGATTAGTCATGTGCTAGAGCTTTTTATTATTTTTTTGATTTTTTTGACAGAAGTAAAACAATTTTGAGATATGCATGCTTTCGTCAACGACTTCACAGTAAAGACACTAGCTAGTCCCCCATTTAAAGCAAGGCTTTTAGACTTTTGAGAGCGGCTGGTTTTAGAGGAATGAGGTCACTCCTCTTTCTCCTTTTTTTCACCACTAACCAGTGTTTTGACTGATTTCTCAGGTTTTCATTGTGCGGAGGAGAATGGTGAGTTATATTTATATTTTGCTTAAGCCGCTCTTGGGTCAAATTCAAGTGAGTATGTGAACCATCATCACCGGGTGAAAGGGGGAAATGACCTTGCTTGTCACAGGTTATATCTAGCTTCCTACTGCTTCCTCATGAGCTTAAAAACATAGGCACAAAAAGGAGAATTTTGAAAGTTTTAAAGATAGCACATGAAAAATTTACTTGGAGTGGCAGGGAAATACCACATGTAGGTAGGTATGGTGGACACAAATGGCAAAGATATTTGGCTCAGGGAGTTGGATGCATGAGAAGTATTCCCTCTCAGTACGGAATTTTTGGGCTTAGCAGGATATCAAGCAAACACATAACATAAACTTGGTTCAATGAATGATACAGATATACATCATGCATAACCACTTGACTTCACACCGTCTACCTTGTTAGCCAAACCAACTCTTTGCAAAAAGAATATCTAGACTTTGAGAGCTACCAAGCATGACAAGCACCACAATTTTAAAGCTTTACGACACTTCCTTACTAATCTATTCTTACTAGATGATCCACAAGTTTAAGCATTAATCTACTTCATATCTCTAAACAATTGACAAGTATCAAAGATTCAAGACAATGATCTACAAGATTAAGCAGCACTTTTTACACTTCCTACATGATAATTTTCACTCAACCAAACACCAATCAACTTATTTGAAACCAAACTAAAAGGGTGAAACAACAAGGACAATACTTCCTAACTACAAAAGCTAACAGCTCTGAACAAGAGATGCTTGAAAACAAGAACTGGAAGCAAAATAACAAAGGTTAAACACTCAACACATATAAGTGAAGAACAAGAGTGTATAATGAAAAAGTGGAGCGTGTCTCTCTCCCAAACAAGCATGCATGGATCCAAATTATTGCAAAGACCAGAGAACAAGACACAAACAAACTAAAAGTAAAATAAACTGATGCTCCAACAATAGCACATAATGTGTAAAGGAATAAAAATATAGTAACATGAGAGAAACCGATGATTTTTTATGAAGAAGGGGATGCCTTGGGCATCCCCAAGCTTAGGCGCTTGTGACTTCTTGAATATTTCAGAGGAGGGTCCATGGGGAGCCTCTTCAAGCTTAGGCTTTTATCCCTTCTTGATCTTCCTTCATCACCTCGCACTTGGATACTTGAAAACTTCCTTCACGCAAAACTTATAGCAACTTCATTGAGTGGTTAGTCCATAAAAACAATATCTTCCTTCAGTTCCAAAGCACATATCATGAACTTATTTTTTTTTTATAAAATTAGCTACTGTCACAAGGGTCTAAGTAAAGCTCCATCTTTGAAAAGAACTTCACTCTGCCCGTGAAAGAAGCAATGCAAAACTAAGGACACAATCTGTGAAAAACAGAACAGACTGTAAAGATGAATTTTTCGGGGCACTTGTGGACCTCAAATAAGAAAACTTAAAACTAGAGAAATGTAGAAAAAAACCTGATGCTTGCTGCCAAACAATTTCAGCCACAGATGACGTTCTGTGATTTTTTGGATTTTCGAACAGTGAAGAACATAAATCTGTTTCTGGACAGGAAACTCACCAATTAGTCATCCTCTCTTTAGAGGCTATTCTTGGCACAAAAAACAAAAACAATAAGATACAAGGGAGTTGTTACAGAATTAACATCACCCAAAACTCAAAGAAACCAAAAATATTGGGTTGCCTCCCAACAAGCGTTTTTCTTTAACGCCTTTTAGCTAGGCAAAAAGATTTTAATGATGCTCTTATAAGAATAAAAGTTGAAACAAATGAGAGCATCAAGAAGCAAATATCAAACAAATTTAAGCCTAACCACCTTCCTATGCGTTGGTATTTTGCAAACAAATAAATCCACGAAGAACATAGTGACAAGCATAGGAAGGTAAAATAAAAATTTCAACATAGAGAGAGAAAACTCTTTCTTATAAAAATCATTGAGGCATAAAGCAACCAGTATATAAAACGTACAACAAGAGAAACCTCAAAATTTTTATAATGATAGGAATCATAATAACATATTTACCCTCTCATAATAATTTTCAGTAGTATTATAATTAATGTCATCAAGTAACACAGGACCATCATAAATTTCATAGCATAAGTCATCATAAACAACCGTATCCCATTTTATTTCTACCTTCTGTTTCTTTTTTGCTTTGGTTGTGTTTTGCGTGATGTTTAATAGGGGAATCATGGTCATAAGTGTAGCAAGTATCAATTTCCTCAAAAAGGGATATTTCAAGAGAATCAATGGGAACATAACATTCATCCTCCTTTGGTAAGCATGGAGGGTAATTATATAATCTAAGAGTTAGAGAGTTACTATCATTAGGAGGTAGATCCTCTATTTGTCCTTCACTCTCCCGCTTCTTTTCATCTAATGAGATCTCAGCTTCAGCAATTCCTTCTTCCATGGTTTTCTGCAAGGCAACAATCTCTTCTTTTCGAGGATAAGTTCTCTCAAGAAATTAAGTAATATAAGGATTGTCATGGTAATACTCAAGGCAATATCCAAGTATAACAAAAAAAAATTTCAGATTTGTAAGAAGCATCATCAATATCTTTAAGCACAGAAGTAATTTCATAGGCACCCATAAAAACAACAAATTCTTCAATTTGTTCAAGATTATCAAAATCATAGTTTCCTTTAGCGTAAGAGACCAATACTTCCTTGTCATTATAATCACATTGGAAAGAAAGGTGTTTATGCCTCCTACATCAAAAAGATTCATTAAGGTACCAGAATTCATCATAAGTAGAGCAAAAGTTTTCAGCAAGACTATTCAATTTATTTATTTGTGCCCATAAGTGTTTTCCTTTTTCAGACAAGCGGTGTTCCTTATAATATTTCTGTTTTTCCTCCTGTGAACCCACCTTGCCAATAAGATCTAGTCTCATAGAAAGTAACCATTGATAGCAAGTAAAGAACAAGACATAATAACAGGACAAAACCGAAATAAACTAGGTGCTGGAATTTTTATTTTTTTTGTATTTTTCAGTTTTAGAGCAAACGAAAGGCAAAACAAGACTAACAAAATATATACTAAGCAAGATAATAACAAAGTAAAGTAAAAGGATATGTGAAACTCCCCTAGCTAAAGCTTCCAAGTACCCGGCAACGGCGCCAGAAAAAGCTGCTGGCGTGTTGACGAAAGACTTGGTGGTTGCCTTCTTCAACTCCCCGACAACGGCGCTAGAAAAAACTTGCTTATGACGTGATCACACATTCGCTGGGGAACCCTAGGAGGAAGGTACAATGCAGTAGAGCAGCAATTTCCCTTGATTTACAAAACCAAGTTTGACAGATTCAGGAGGACTTGGAGAAGGCTTAGCAAGGTGTTAACGGCGCGGTTTACGATAATTGACGTGGACCTGCACACAATCACAAACAAACTACTTTGTCCCAACGAAACAGAGAGGTTGTCAATCTCTCCGGCTTGCTGAACACAAAGAATTAAATGTGTGGATATAAAATATGACCAGCGAGCAAATGATGATGAAAAGCTATCTTGTATTTACTAATCGGAGGCACCATAGGAGGCTCCACGTTAATCCTCACGTCTAAACGGTTGCCCACCGTTCGATCTAAAGTGAACAGCCGAGATAATTCCTTTCACCGCAATCTCCTTCCCGACTCTGGACTCCTAATCAATATGTCACGGTCGTGCTTCCATCGATCTGTCGCTATGCCGCCGCTCTCCGCTCCTTTCCCTCTCGGCCAGATGGAGCCATCGGCGTAGCCGCCGGTAGTGCATCCTCGGGGCCACTGCGGCCGGCCAGACCGAGCCATCGGCGTAGCCGCCGGTAGTGCATCCTCACGGCCAGTGCGGCCGTTTCCCCGTCGCTTCTCCTTTTCTCTATTTCTTGCTCCTGCCATCTCCGTCTGGCTGCCGGAGACAGGTAATAATAAGGGGGTGTTTGGTTAGGCTTTTGGCTTTGGCTTATAAGCCCAAAAAGCACCTAAATAGGTGCTTTTGGCTTTTGGCTTTTGGCTTATGTTTTACTATGGTATAAGCCGTGAAGTTTCTAGCAGCAGTATTGATTCCTCTTGACAGAAAACGGTATCAACAGCATCATAGATCGGCTCCCGGATCAACACGCTCCTTACTGCAGTTGTTTTCGTGTGCATATGCATCGATGTTGTCATGCCCGCCGAGAAGACTTGAGCGATCTGTCTTCTACAGAGCTAGGGTATGTGCTTTACTTTTAGTATCTGTGACTACTTAGTCTATGGAATCTGGCTTGCAAGCAGTTGTGTCCAATATCTTTTATTTCGTAACTGAACACTGGCTGATCTCTATCAAATCGGTCTTATATGATGTTTGAGGGTTATTTAACAACGTCTCAAAGAGATGGCAGGTAAAGTATTTAAATCTTTGAGGGTTCTATCCATTTTTAGCCTTATCACAGCTACTAATTAATATTTCTTGAGTAGCTCGCAGATTGCTAAATACTCCCATGCAGCTACCATGTGACGTACGAGTATTTACTCCTGCCCAAAATCCCCTGAGCCATGCTACTGCCGAGAGCTTCTCATTCTTTTCCATTGGTCACAGCTCTAAGAGTTCTCCTTTGCCTACAAAGTAACCTCATCCTACCAAATAAAAGTTGTGTAACTTAATTATGTATAGCCTTTTTCATGCTATATCTTGAAGTCGTACATGTTTTGTGTAGCTAAGAACGATATGCATCACGAACATATTACATAAGTTACTTTGCACTTTAGCTTGGATAGATTTCATATTTTCCCCATGGATGATGTCATCTCTTTGTTTCATGTGTTAAATAATCAGAATTCTAGAAAGTGTGCTAGAATATATTTTTAGTTAATATTATAGTCGGATAAACATTCAACGGTATTTTCATGTACTCCCTGAATTTAGTAGAAGCCAGAATTACGTTCATTTTGAAATTTTCCATCAAGCAGCAGACCATATTTTATTGCAGGTATCGAAACAGGTTGATACAACTAAAATACCCCTGACAAAAGATATTTTATTTCAGAAATACATTGTTGCAGTATGTATAGTCAAACAATTATGTTTAATGAACTGTGTAATAGTCTTCTTTCATTAAACTTCTTTTATTTTGTTGGAGTGTGATATCTTCTTATTTCTTCAACTGTGTCAGTTTTCTAAAACGATGCTCATAGTAAGATGTTGGAGCTTTGACTCCTTTCAAAAAAATGAATAAACCTTCACTAATTGCCACTAGGAATAATAATCATACCAACGTAAGAATATTTTCACATGTATAATGAATTAATAATTTACATTGAAGGCTGACTTTGTTTTTTTTTCTGTCGTGCAATTTCTTTCACTGTACCAGTGTCCTAAATGGTGTGTGTTGCGGGCTTTGAAGTAATGTTAACATCTCATATCATCATTCATATGACATATTTCAACTGAGAGTAACTACGAAACATGTGCTTATTGGCCCATTTGTTAGGCTACAAGCAAATGCACTTTTGACAAAATATTGATTGTGGTGCCCCTTTTTGTCATTTAGAATATCTAGGGCAATGTATGGGCAAAATTGCGCTAGAACGTACTCATATTAGTAGTTGTCATAAAGTTAATATGAATGGACTGGGCACCGCATCTCACTAGAGAGATTGGTCATAGGGAACATCATCTTTCCATATGAAAATTCATTCTACTCTCAAGAAGTTGATTACTAAATGTAATGAGGTTATCCTTGTTCTGGATAATTTAGAGGAGAATAGACCTCTGTCTAGGCCAGAATTCAATTTCAGAGTTATTGTTAAGTTACATTTAGAAGGGTTGCTGTTGGCTCAAAGTAATTATTGGAAGAAAAGATGTTCCATAAGATGGGTGAAAGTGGGAGAGGAGAATACAATTTTTTTTCATGCAAAGGCAACTCAGAGGTATAGAAGGAATGCTATCTCTAGTCTAAGGAAGATGGATGGAGTTTTTTACGTCTGATCATGACCAAATGGCTGGAATTATTTGGGATAGTTTCAAGCAGAGAATGTGTCACTCTAATGGCATTCAAATGGGCTTTGATCTGAGCAGTCTGTTGCGAAAGATTGAAGGTCTGGAAGATTTGACAAGGCCTTTTTCTAAAGAAGAAATGGACTTGGTAATTCGACACGTGCCATCTGATAAGGCGCCTGGCCCAGATGGCTTTAATGGATTGTTCTTGAAAAAATGTTGGACTATTATATGTCAAGATTTCTATAAATTGGCTAATGATTTTTATGAGGGTGGAGTTTCATTGGAAAGCATCAACACATCTTTTATCACCTTAATCCCTAAAGTGGGGGTGCCAGAAGGAATTAATGATTTCAGACCAATTTCATTGACGAATGTGTGCCTCAAGTTTTTAACCAAGTTGGCAGCCAATAGATTGCAGCAGCACATTTTGAGGTGTGTGCATAAAAACCAATATGGCTTTTTGAGGTCCAGAACTATTCAAGATTGTCTTGCTTGGTCTTTTGAATACCTTTTCCAATGCCATGCATCCAAGAAGCCTATTATTATTTTAAAATTGGATTTTGAAAAAGCTTTCGATACAATTGAGCATGAAGCTATATTTCAAATTATGAGAGCCAAAGGTTTTGATGAAAAATGGATTTCTTGGGTAAAAGAATTTCTGGTCTCTGGATCTTCCTCTGTACTTCTCAATGGAGTTCTAGGAAAGCAATTTTATTGTAAAAGAGGGGTCAGGCAGGGTGACCCCTTTCTCCTATTCTCTATGTCCTTGGTGGGGATTTGTTGCAATCAGCAGTTAATGATCTCTATCGACAAAATGTGTTGCAACTTCCCATTTGTACAGGTGATGAGGAGTATCCTGTAATTAAGTATGCAGATGACACGCTTATAGTGATACCAGCTGAGATTGATCAAGTGCTTGCCCTCAAGGACATGTTACATATTTTTTCACAATCAACTGGGCTTAAAATTAACTTCCATCAGTCGTCAATGATACCTATCAATGTAGACCAGAATATGCTGGAGCAACTTGCTGAAGGATTCGGATGCAAAATTGGTAGTATGCCTTTTACATACTTAGGCCTTTCAGTTGGGACTACTAGGCCAACAATTCAAGATCTGACACCAGTGGCTGTGAAACTGGAGAGGAGATTGTCTGCAACCTCGTGCTTTTTATCGCAAGGTGCAAGGTTACAGCTTATTCCCTCTGCCTTCTGCTCTATGCCATTGCACACGTTATGCTCTATCCACATCCCAGTTGGAATCATTAAGCAACTGGACAGAATTATTAGGCAATGTCTTTGGAGGGGAAATTCTGATACTCCTAAGCAATCCTTGGCTGCTTGGGAGATGATCTGTAAACCCAAAAATAGAGGAGGCCTGGGAATTACAAACTTTCAGGTTAAGAATGATTCTCTACTGCTGAAGTTCTATAACAGAGCCGATACACCCTGGGTTCAATTAGTATGGAATGCATATTATACAAATCAAGTCCCTCATTCAGCTAGTTTGTGTGGATCGTTTTTGGTGGAGAGATGTGATGAAGCTCAATGATAAATATAGAGAATTTGCCCAGCCAACGGTTCAGAAAGGGGATACAATTTTATTTTGGCATGACAGTTGGGAGATTGGTCAATCCAGGGTTCCTCTTAAAGATAGGTTTGCAAGATTGTTCTGCTTTGTGCAACAGGAATGCATCTCTGTATGGGAGGTGGTACAGAGGCAAGATTTTAGCCTATTATTTCACTTGCCTTTGTCAAGCAGGGCCCATGAGGAGTTCCAACTGTTAACAGATTGGATGACCACCCTTCAGTTATCTGAGGCAAATGACATTTGGGATTGTACTGGTGGGGCTTATAAGGCTGCAAAGTATTACTCTCATGTCCATAAATCCATTGAGTCCTGCCCAATTTATAACTGGATAGGAAAAGCAAATGCACAATGAAAATTAAAATGTTTGCCTGGCTGATGCTAAGTGACAGGTTAAATACTAGAGACATACTTAAGAGGAGAAACCGGAATGTCACAGATCAGTTTCATTGTGTGCTATGCCCTGGAAGAATTCATGAAGATAGAGATCATCTCTTCTTCACATGCAATTTTAGTAGCAGAATTTGGAATTATCTTCAAATCGAATGGCCCAATCTCAATCAGTTGGTGACAATTGCTGTGCAGGCAAGAAGGAATTTTTCCAGGCCTTTCTTCACTGAAGTTGCGCTGTTAGCATGCTGGAATATCTGGAAAGTTAGAAATGACAAAATCTTCAATCACATACGGCCTAGTTTTACCACCTGGCGTGGTAATTTTATTCATGACCTCCATCTCCATGCCTATAGGATGAAACCGAAGTATAAGGCTGAGTTAACTATGTGGATATCTAACTTGCTGTAACTGAGTAGGTAGTTTTTGTACAGTCTCTTTCCGTAGCTTAGGTCTGTATATACTCTTGCACTTTTTGGAGGAAATAAAGTGGACTGTGGGGCTTTTGCCTTACAGTAGTTAGTTTCAAAAAAAAAATTCATTTGTATTTATACAGTCAAACAAATCATACCAGCCCAGCAATAGCATCCAGGTTACCAATTATTTCTTTCAAAACCATTGCCGATGCCGTAAACAGAAAACTCAAAATTTTCTTTATTGGCTGCAAAGGTAAAATCATATAATTTTATCATTCTCAAGATTTAAATAGCTCTTTATCTTGCGGATGGATTCTTCATGTAAGCTATAAATACATTGCTCCGAGATCATTAAATTATCATTTAGGAAAATGCCCTATTATTGTACAATCCATAAAAAATGAATTTGAACTTCATAATATATGAACTATATTATCCATTTATGTCTACAATATAATTAATCGTGTGAAGAGATTATACATACATTGGTTGCCAAAGTACATTGGTGACTCTTATCTGGAATGAGCTGCATATAGTGCAATAGACTTACTACTAAAGACAAATTATTTAGAACTTCTTCCCAGAGTGAAGCTGAGGATCAAGGCAATAAGAACTACTGTTGGTAGGAAAAATTCAAAAGGACTAGCCCGTGCGAATGCACGGGTTGATGACTAGTTAAAATTGTTGTAAACAATGTAGGAAAATAGGACCGGGGTCCACAGATCACTAGCGGTGTCTCTCCAAAAGATATACATGATGGGTAAACAAATTACAACATGGTAATTGACAGAATTGTGGGCGCCCAACAATGCTATCATAAAACAATATAGTTCACCATTTCATCTAATATGGTCATTACGTCAAAATACATAGACTATTATCCAACTGCATCTATGACTAATAATCCACTCCGGGATCGCCTATCCAGCATGTCACCCAAAAGTATTAAGTTGCAAGCAACAGATCATTGCAATAAGCAAAGTGCATAATGTAAGCAATGTAAATAACACAAGGAAATCACACCGATGTTTTCTCCCTAGTGGCAACAGCACATCTCTAGTCTTAATCGGTTCTGTCAACCCGAGCTCAGACAAAGAGAGGCATGAACCCACTATCTAGCATAAATACTCCCTCATACAACACTAATAATTACTTGGCCAAAGCATCCACTAGCATCGGGGAGCATGCAAGATCATAGATAAAACACAACACATAGATGAACAAAAGTAATGACTTCCATAATTCATCGGATCCATGCAAACACAATCATGTAGCAGTTACAGATAATATGATCTTGATCATGATAGGCAGCTCACAAGATCTAAGCAATGGAATACAAGGAGGAGAGACAACCATCTAGCTACTGCTATGGACCCGTAGTCCCTGGTGGACTACTCACGCATCACTCCGGAGGCAGCATGGTGATGTAGATGCCTCCGGTGTCGATTCCCCTCTCCGGCAGGGTGCCGGGAAGAGCTGCAGAACCCTTCCGAACTAGGGTTGGCGATGGCGGCGGCCTCGATGTCTTCTGGGAAATACGATCGGGGTACTTAGGGTTTTCGGGACGAAGACTAATTTATAGGCGAAGAGGCGACTCGAGGAGGCGAAGGAGTCGCCCAGGTGGGGCCCAGGTGCGGCCTAGTGTGGGGCCACGCATGGAGGGCGTCTGGAGGCTGTGGCCTCCCCCTCCGGGCGTCCTCCTGGCTCCGTCTTTGTTTCAGCTTGGAAATAAATCCCGTAAAATTTCAGCGCGTTTCGAGAAACTTCCCGGAACAACTTTTCTGAAACAAAAAAGACAGCAGAAAACAAGAACTGGCACTGGGCATCTTGTTAATAGGTTAGTTCCATAAATCATGTCAAAATGATGTAAAAACATTATAAAAACATGTGGCACTGATATATAATCAAGCATGAAACATAAAAAATTATAGATACGTCGGAGACGTATCATCGCCGTGACGGCCTCCTGCTTGGTATGGAATTTGTAAGAGCCTTGTATTTTGCCTCACGGATTGCGTGTTTCACACCACTTCCTAGTAGTTCATAGGAACATATACTTGTCTTTGTTTCTTGTTTCCTACTAATCATGTCAGGGGACGAGAAGGCCGAGATGACCAACAAGCTGCAGGAGCACTTTGAGAAGATGGTTACGGACCATGCTTTGGACACTGAGGAACGGATCCGTGGTGCTATGGACAAGATCGATGGCTTGGAGGGTGCTTTCAACGCGAAGTTTGACACCGTCAACACCACCTTGGCTGACCTATCCGGCAAGTTTGATCGCTTGTTGGGACAGTTGCAGCCACCCCGCATACCGCCTCCCGTGGTGCAAGGCGCCACGGTTCCACGGGTAGGTCGTGTACCTCTCCAGGACCCTCAAGCTTCGGCCGCATCTGCTGCTAGCCATGTCTTCAATCCCGTCGAGCATGGCGACGGTTACACGGTGGACGACGAATATCCACCGGGTCGTCCACATGTACATCCAAGCAACCTTGCACACCGGCAGCAAGCGCAGGTACGCGAGGACGACCATGTTGCTAAACTAAAATTAGTTATTCCACCTTTTGAGGGTCGATATAATCCTGATGCTTATCTTACATGGGAACTAGAAGTGGAACAACGTTTTGCATGTTTACAGTATCCCGAGGATAGACGTGTTTGTGTTGCCACTTGTGAATTTACTGGTTTTGCTTCTGTTTGGTGGTATGAACATTGTCGTATTTATCATGATAATATTCCTACTACTTGGGCTGCTTTGAAAGATGCGATGCGTACTCGTTTTGTACCTCCTTATTATCAGCGTGACATGTTACAAAAACTCACCCGTTTACAACAAGGTAAAAAATCTGTAGAAGAGTATTATCAAGAACTGCAAGCTGGTTTGATTCTTTGTGGTATTATTGAGGATAATGAAGCTATGTTTGCACGCTTTTTGGGTGGGTTGAATAGGGAGATTTAAACAATTCTTGAAAATAAGGAGTACAATACTATCACCCGTTTGTTTCATCTTGCTTGCAAAGCTGAACGTGAAGTGCAGGATCGTCTACCGTGAACAAGGCCTAATTTTTCTGCAGGTCATACGTCTTCATGGACGCCACGCCAACCGGATGCCGATTCACGCCGTACTGCACCTCCTCCTTCGGCCACCAAGTCCAGCATGCCACCATCACGCTCACCGGCACCGAGTCCTCCATCAACATCTAATTGGCCAGCTCGGAGTTCGGTGTCCACGAGACGTACAAGGGACGTGCAATGCCGCCGCTGTTGGGGTTATGGTCACATCGAGAGAGAGTGCAAAACACAGCGTGTGATGATCGTGCGCGAAGATGGAGAGTATGATTCTGCAAGTGATTTTGATGAAGAGACTCTCGAGCTTATTTTATCACAACAAGAAGATAATGAAGATTCTGAGCAAGACATCGAGCTAATGGGCGCTGAGGATGCTGATAACTATAGGAGCTTGGTGGCACATCGCGCTTTGAGTGTGCAGCTAAGCCAAGAACAAAATCAGCGCCACAACTTGTTTCACACACGCGGAGTTGTGAAGGACCGTGCTATTCGAATCATCATTGATGGTGGAAGCTGCAATAATTTAGCAAGCATTGAGATGGTGGAGAAACTTTCTCTCCCTACTCAGCAGCACCCCCACCCATACCACATTCAGTGGTTCGACAGCACAGGTAGACTAAAGGTAACACGAACTACACGTGTGCATTTTACTATTGGAACATATTCTGATTTTGTTGATTGTGATGTTTTACCCATGCAAGCTTGTTCGTTGTTACTTGGTAGACCATGGCAATATGATAAAGAATCTGTGCATAATGGTAGAACTAATCATTATACTCTTGTGCATGATGGAAAGAAAATTGGGCTTAAACCTATGACTCCTGAACATATTTTGAAAGATGATCTTGCTAGAGCTAGTAGAGCAAAAACTCAGGAGAAACAAAAGAGTGAAAACTAGATTGTTGCTAATGAAGTGATGCCACATAAGAATACTACTAGATCCGGTTCCAAGCTACCTAATGAAATTCGTTTGAAGCATCCAACTTTACTTGCTACCAAATCTGATATTTCTGACTTGGATGTGAATACTTCTGTTTGTTATGCAATTATATGCAAAGAGGTCCTGTTTTCTTTTGAGGATATGCCTTCCTTTTTGCCACCCACTGTTGCTAACATTTTGCAGGAGTATGCGGACATTTTTTCCAAGGAGATGCCACCGGGGCTGCCACCCATTCGAGGAATAGAGCACCAAATTGATCTCATACCGGGTGCTTCACTTCCTAACCGTGCAGCCTACCATACCAACCCCGAGGAGACGAAAGAGATTGAGCGACAAATTCAGGAACTATTCGATAAAGGTTATGTTCGTGAATCTCTTAGTCCATGTGTTGTTCCTATTATTTTGGTACCTAAGAAAGATGGTTCTTCTCGCATGTGTACTGATTGTAGGGCTATTAATAATATTACAATTTGCTATAGACACCCTATACCACATTTGGATGATATTGGGAGATGAATGGAAAACAACGTTCAAAACTAAATTTGGCCTCTATGAGTGGTTAGTGATGTCGTTCGGTTTAACTAATGCTCCTAGTACTTTCATGAGATTAATGCATGAAGTTTTGCGTGCTTTCATTGGATGTTTTGTGGTGGTTTACTTTGATGATATATCGATTTACAGCAAATCTTTAGAGGACCACGTGACTCATTTGCGTGCTATTTTTGATGCTTTGCGTGTTGCACGTTTATTTGGTAACCTTGAGAAGTGCACCTTTTCGCACCGATCGAGTTGTGTTTCTTGGATATGTTGTTACAGCGCAGGGCATTGAAGTGGATCCCGCAAAGATTGAGGCGAATTCGAGTTAGCCGACTCCGCTAACGGTCACCCAGGTGAGGAGTTTCGTTGGCCTCGCTGGGTTCTACCGGCGTTTTGTCAAAGACTTTGGGTCTATTGCAGCGCCGCCAAATGAGATTACAAAGAAGGATGTGCCCATTGTTTGGGGCGATGCACAACAAGAGGCTTTCATGCTTTTGAAAGATAAGTTAACAGATGCTCCCTTGCTCCAACTTCCCGATTTTAATAAGACTTTTGAGTTTGAATGGCATGCTAGTGGAATTGGGTTGGGAGGTGTGTTATTACAAGATGGAAAACTTGTTGCATATTTTAGTGAAAAATTGAGTGGGCCTAGTCTGAACTATTCTACTCGTGATATAGAATTATATGCTCTTGTCCGGACTTTAGAAACTTGGCAACATTATTTATGGCCTAAAGAATTTGTTATACATTCTGATCATGAATCTTTGAAGCATATTCATAGTCAAGCAAAACTGAACCGTCGTCATGCTAAGTGGGTCGAATTTATTGAGTTTTTTCCTTATGTCATTAAACACAAAAAGGGTAAAGACAACGTTATTGCTGATACTTTGTCTCGCCGTTATACCATGTTGTCGCAGCTTGACTTCAAAATATTTGGGTTAGAGACCATTAAAGAACAATATGTGCATGATGCTGATTTTAAAGATGTGTTACAAATTTTAAAGAATGGAGAACTTGGAACAAATTCGTCCTCAATGATGGATTTGTGTTCCGCGCTAACAAACTTTGCATCCCCGATAGTTCCGTTCATCTTTTGTTGTTACAGGAGGCACATGGAGGAGGATTAATGGGTCATTTTGGTGTGAAGAAGACGGAGGACGTCCTTGCTGCACACTTCTTTTAGCCACGGATGCGTCGGGACGTTGAGAGATTTGTTGGCCGTTGCACTACTTGTCAAAAAGCTAAGTCATGTCTTAATCCACATGGTTTATATATGCCTCTTCCTGTTCCTAGTGTGCCTTGGGAGGACATTTCTATGGACTTTGTTTTGGGGTTGGCTCGCACACAGAAGGGGAGGGATAGTATTTTTGTTGTTGTGGACAGATTTTCGAAAATGACACACTTTATTCTTTGTCACAAAACTGATGATGCTACACATGTTGCTGATTTGTTCTTTCGTGAAATTGTTCGTTTGCATGGTGTGCCAAATACTATAGTTTCCGATCGTGACACTAAGTTTCTTAGCCATTTTTTGAGATGTTTATGGGCAAAGTTGGGGACTAAGTTGCTGTTTAGTACTACATGTCATCCCCAAACTGATGGACAAACTGAAGTGGTTAATAGAACTTTGTCTACTATGCTAAGAGCTGTGTTAAACCGAATTTTAAAAAGTAGGAAGAATGCTTGCCTCATATAGAATTTGCTTATAATCGTTACTTGCATTCTACTACTAAATTGTGCCCTTTTGAGATTGTGTATGGTTTTATTCCTCATGCACCTATTGATTTAATTCCTCTCCCATCTTTGGTGCCAAATGATCTAGATGCTACACAACGTGCTGATTTGGTGTTGAAGTTGCATGCTACTGTTAAAGAAAATATTGAGCGCATGAATGCAAAATATAAAATGTATGGGGATAAGGGGAGAAAGAAAATTGTGTTTGAACCTGGAGAACTTGTTTGGTTACATTTGCGCAAAGACCATTTCTCTGAGTTGCGCAAGTCCAAGTTAATGCCTCGAGCTGATGGTCCTTTTAAGGTGTTAGAAAAAATAAATGATAATGCATATAAACTTGAGTTGCCTGCATATTTTAGGATTAGTCCCGTATTTAACATTGCATATCTGAAGCCATACTTGGGAGATAATGATGATATGGCGTCGAGGACGACTTCAATTCAAGAAGGGGAGGATGATGAGGACATCCCTACTATAGATGCAACCGCAACTACTACACCGCCTCCATTACAAGGACCTATGACTAGAGCTCGTGCACGACAACTTAATCAACATGTACTTTCGTTTTTACAATCTACTCCTAATATTCATAAGAATATGATGCTGCCTAAAGTAGATGTATTTGTCTCTCTTAGGAGTGATGGACCAAGAATGGATGCGAGAGACAAGCTATGGAGCATGTACGTAGAAGGACATGGCAGCAGGAGTGCAACCCATGGAGATGATGCCACCAATGGAGACTACCGCCACTTGAAGCCGCCATAATGAAGTTGGAAGGCTTGGACGAATTATGCAATATATCACTTAATGAATTTCGTCCAAAGCTTTACATAGGTGCTGCGTCACCTTGTTTTTGGGCCAGGCCCATGTATTTTCGAGATACCTTTTAATAGGCTAATTTTAGAGTCTGTATCTAAGGAGGAAAGCCTATTTTGGGTAGGATTCGGCCGCCACCCCATGGCTGGACGAAATCCCTCACCTTTCCTCCGTATATACCCCCATAGGTCGTCGTTTAGCCTCGGATTTTGTTTAGTTAAAAGTTAGCCAATTGCTGCAACTTCGTGTACTCGATTTGTGTCCAACGATCAGTTCAAGACCGCTTAGGGAATCCAATTTCGTGATTGCATCTTTGGTTCTTACTTGTTCCTCGATCGCAGGTAGAACTAGACCTATTGGTCAGGCTGATCGTGCTGCTGCAGGATCGATAACTCCTGGAGATTGGTTTAGTGATTGCGTTGGCGCTGCGTACTTGTACGTGGAAGTCGGATCACCAAGGTTGAACTCTGATACGTGCCAAACGTATCTATAATTTTTGATTTATCCATGCTAGTTTTGTGATATTTTCACATGTTTTTATTATCATATTAATCATTTTTATGCATTTTGTCGGACTAACCTATTGACAAGATGCCCAGTGCCAGTTTCCTATTTTTGTTGTTTTTGTATTTCAGAAAAGTCACTTCAACCATAGAATCACAAGAATCATTCAACGTAGATAATATAGGCACATAAAGAGGATCATTAAATTTATTTTGGAATTCATTATCATGCTTCCCTCTTTCAAAATAATTAAGATCAATATAAAGTTTAATATCATGGTTGTAAAATATTTGGAACTAAAAATAATTGCAAACCACATAAGTATTTCTCAACATAAGCAAATTTCTCCTCCATGGTGTAACTAGGAGAATTTAAGAACAAAGTAGGACTCTCATGAGTAAGAGTACCATCACAAACTGCAAGTATATCATTTTTATCCTCACATAAATTTGTAACAACTTCTAAACATTGAGGATTATCAATAAGCATAGGACCATCATCTAAAGCATTATCATATAGCATATTTAAACAACACTCCTCATTATCATCAATAAGTTCACTAGTAGCATCATTAAAAAGTAAAGGAGCATTATTAGTTTTATCATAATAGCATGGGTTATCATGAATAACAAAAGATTTTTGAGTTTGAGTGCTACTATCAAATGTTGATGGTGAAGTTGGGAGATCCAACTCTTCCCCAAGCTTAGGTTGGGACATATCCATTTCAATCTCCTCTTCACATTCTTCCTCTTCCAAGCTTATGTTTTTAACATCCTCTTCCTGCAAAATATTAGTACTTTCCATGGAAGAAAGAATTCTTTCTTTAACATAAACATTGTCACTAAATTATTTTTTGCAAAGTTGGAGAATAATAGAAATGTGTCCTTTCATTACACGAGCTTCATGACTAGTTGCAAAAAATTTATCAATAAGAAAGTCTATTTCATGGGCTGCAACATAAGCAATATATTCTCAACTTGTTCTATATCAGGGCATGAAAATTTATTTTCACGATAACAAGCAATTATAGGATCACTGTTGTGCTTACATTGATAGGGAGAGTGTTTATAGTCTTTTCTAAAGCAACAAGTTACATCACGTAATTCACAAAACTCAATAGCCATATCATTGAGATGTTCAAGTAATTAAAGCATTCTATTTCCTTCTTTGGTTGATCGATATTCATAGTAAGCTCCCATAGTTTTGACATAACCATTAGGTATAGAGATTCCAGAAAGTTTCTCCATATTTTAACACACATTCTTTTTTTTGGGGTTTTATGTGTTTTAAAATTTTATCAAAACTGAAAATAAAATGACACTAAATAATGCAAACCGAATTAAACTAATGCAAAACAAAATGCAAAACTGAAAATAAAAAAATGCAAACCGAAATCTAAAAATGATATGCAAGACAATAACAAAACAAAATAAAATGCTTGAAGGTAAAGATGGACAAGATGATGCTCACGTAGGTGCAACCTCCCCAAGCTTAGGTGTTAGCACAAGTTGGTGATGAAGTTGACTTTGTTGTGATATCCTTGGATAAAACCTTCCAGCTATGATTCCCCGGCAACGGCGCCAGAAAAAACACGTGATGACGGAATTGATGAGAGTGTTTCTCCCTCGACTACGCCACCAAGCACTCTTGATACCCTGAAAGGAAATAATATATGGGATAGGTTGAGCCTCCAAGTGCAGAGTATGTAGAAGTGGAAGTATTTTCCCCACGAGGGTGACTCGAGGGTTTAATATCGAACTCTCGAGGAATCAGTAGTGGGGATTTTATCTCCTTGTCCTTATCTAGATTTCCTGTAAACAAAGTAGATTGCTTTGTGCCCTCAACCTCACCAAGTGGTTGTCAAGCACAAGGTGTGAGAATGATATTAAGATAATAATGAATGCAAACAGTAAATAAATATGCAATGGTGGTAAGTGGTAATGCAAGGATGATAGTAATGATGATGGATGATATTTTTGGGTTTTTTATATGTGTATGCAATGAATAAAAGTGTTTTTGTATTTTCTGATTTTAAAATGGCTGAATGTAGAAAATGCTTAAAAGTGGTTGGAAAGTTGTTTCTTATGATTAAAAATGGACCGGGGTTCATGGTTTCACACATGCACTCTCTCTTTAATATAGTGTGGCAAATAAGTAGACATAGGATTAACATATGAGATTGCAAACAAGTTTAATGACATGTTACTAATTATATGGGCTTCACGTCTTAACATAGAGACCTTTTGATTATTAGTCTCACTTATACACCACCAAGATGCGAACTAAATCATACACCTCAGTAATTAAGATGACTCAGAGTATAGCTTTAAGATTAATGACATGAAGTGAAAATAAGAACATGATGGATCTAGTCATAGGTAGAGGCTTGTCACTCCTCAACCTTGCAACATGGTATTTTGGTTTATCCCTAGTGAGGCAACAAAGTAAGGTAAACACCCAATGGATCGCGATATTAAGTTGTCAGCTTATCACATCACCACCCCCGTTACTCCAACTAATGCACACGTTCCCCCTCACACGCTCTCATAAACATGCTTGATCAAAACAAGGATACAAGAACGGGGTACATAATATGCATCTACTTTCATAACTGAAATAAATATTGCAATCTCAACATATATTAACTCATAAAAAGATCCACCACAAAGGTAATACAACGATGACCGTAATCATGTTCAGCAGCTCATACGGTGCTAATTAGTGAAGCTCAAGAGAGAGAGAGAGATGCATATGCTACTGCCACAAACCCATAGTCCAGAGGTGGACTACTCCCTCTTCATCATGGAGACGTCGATGGAGAAGAAGGAGACCTCTCCGGCAGCGCTCCGCCGGAGTTTCCCCCCTCCAATCTACAGCCTCCTGGTCTCTGTTTCTTGTTTCTCTCGTGTGGCGGCTCCCTCTCCGAAAAACATCGGGGGGCTCTTTATATAGGCGTTTTTAGGTCACGAGGAAGCTTCAGGAAGAAGGATCATCGCAAACGGGGCCACGAGGGCCAAAAGAGGTGGGCCCACACAGCCCCTGTACCTGGCCGCATGGGGCACCCTCTTTCGCCCCTCCGACCTCCGTTTGCTTGCTTCCTTCGCTCCTAGGTCTTCCTCCTTCCAAAATAATGATCCCCGTAAATTTGCAGCTCATTATGACGTCGTTAAGGCCTTGAAATAAATAAGGAAAGAAATAGGGTTTTCTGCCTACGCAGGATTAATTCCATAAAAGGGGAAATCATTATTAATTACCAGAAATCATTAAATAACAGTAATATACCCCTTATATGATGCAAATATGAATGGAATACAAGTATTATAGTGCAAAGTTCATGTATGCATTTTACATGCATCAACATCCCCAATCTTAACTCATGCTCGTCCTCGAGTATGAAAGTGATAAAACTAACATGAACTTTGCAATATAATAACAACATGGATATAAAAGATGATTGCTACTGCTACATAAAGTCAAATGATTCATTAATTCAAAGAAGTAGCAATATGCAAACAGTTTATAAAGTGATATCAAGTATTCAATGCAAGGATGTTCAATGATAGTTCACAAAGTGTAACATAAAAGATAGTAATATGGACCACAAGTATGCAATATGATAAGTAAGAACATCCTACATTGGTCATAGAGTGAAGATGAAAATCTGAAAGTAAAAGGTGGACACTTTGGAAAGGATATGTAAATGAGTATAGGTAAAACATGCATAAGTTTTATCTATCCTCCAAACTATTCTACTTGAGTTATTGCTTGCAATGGTAATACTTGGTGTCAAGCTCTCATTCCCCTATCATAGCATATTGAATGATTAAAGTTAAATGTGAAAGCAAATATGAGTAGTGGCCTTGATAAAGTAAAGGTTAGATGTCTCATGCCCCTTGAATACAAGTACTAATCATGGTAAACAAAGCAAGTTTAAGTTATCTATCATTGTAAGTAATAATGGTATTATCAAGAGCCTCAACCGGGGTACCTCTTGTCCCATGATATGGATCAAGCCCACATCAAAACAACAAGACAAACAAACATAATGAACAACCTCAACACCCTTTTTATTTACCACTTGATATAGCTTTTTATTGTAGGGTGTATCACAGAAAGTTCAAAATAGCATGTAAGTAAATTTCCACCATGAATGATGCATGGCTTAGATTAGCGGCCCAGGTTTCTCTCTAACCATTTATACAAACTCATTTAAACTTACTCTATTTCCACATTATTTCACCATGATAGGCATCCATAAACAAAAGTACATGATATCAACTAAATAAATGATGGAACATGTTGAAAGCTTTGCATGTGACAGCACATATGGGCTAACTCCCAACCTTAAACGTTTATCAAGCCACTATCATCATAATATTAATCACAATGGTTCATGTTTATTAAATGCAATAAAAATAAAGTGTGCATCAAGTTCGCGAGAGCTTTTAACCAACTTTTCCCATTATAATAAATAACATAATAATTTTCATTTAGAGGTATAGATAACACAAATAACATGGTAAACATACTTGGAATAGCATAAAGCTAATAGGTAGATATGGTGGACTCACTGGAAAAACTTGGGTTGAGGGTGTTGGAAACAAGTTTTTACTTGTTGGAATTTTTGGGCTAGCAAAAGGGAGAAAGATGACCATCTAGATGCATGCATGAGTGTCCATAGAACTAACTAATTCATGTCAAACAAGGTTAAATAACATACAGCATCAAAACATGAATAAAAGATAGCTCATGATAAAGCATTTGCAAATTATTACTCATAAAAAGCTCATGAATCATGCAACTATATGTGTCATTAAAAATCAACTTAGACATCCCTTTTCCCAATACAACAAAAGCATGCAAGATATTTCAACCCATATTTCCAGTAGATTTCTCATATATAAATGATAGTGTGGTGGTCTCACAAAATAAAAATCAAGGCAAAAACAAACAAAAAGACGCTCCAAGTTTATGTGATAAAGTGTTTTAAATGAAAAACAGAAGTTAGACGTGTGCAAACCGAGAGTATGTTGGTTCAGTGGGTGTTCTCCACATCCCCAAGCTTATGGTTTTCACCATCCTTGGATAAATCATGGTGCATCTCCTCCAATCCCTGTGAAAAAACTTCAAAACACTGTTTCTCCCATTTCTTTTCTGTGGGGTGATATTGGTAGAGATAAACAAATAGGCTTCTTGCTGCATATAATCCATGGAATAAAATTCATGTGAATGATCAGAGAGTTTATAATGTTGTATGCCCACTCATAAACTCAATTGGATCAAAAATATTCAACTCAAAAGTTCAAACTATGCATAAAACAATATGGGACAGAATCTGTCCAGAAAAACAGCAGCAGAAAAACGTATTTTTATGTCCTACTTAAACTCATCTAAAAATTCTTATAAAAATACATAAATACAGAGGATGAAAAGTTGTAATTACATTTAAAATCTCAGCTCAATCGGAATTACAGAATAGCAATGAAAAATCAAACCGTGCACAGACTTTGTGCAGGAATAAAATCTCCGAATAGAAGTAGCAACTTTTTCAAACCAAAATAGGTAAAACTTGGCACTTTATTAAAATCTCCAGAAACCAAGCTAAGAAAACAATCTCTTGTTACATCAAGAGGATACAAAGAAAATCCAAATAAAAACAACTGGGTTACCTCCCGTAAAGCGCTTTCTTTATAGCCATATAGCTAGGCTTACTTACTTGTTGTTTACCGAAGATGAAGCTCATGAGGGAGCTTAAACTTTGGTATGTCCCTCTTCCCTGGGAAGTTTTTCATGCAAATACCAGGATCCCATGGTGCTCTCAAGCCAATCAAAATAATAGTCAAGTTTAAACCTAGTAAAGAGAAAAACAAAACACAAAAGTAATAACAACGAAGTCTAACTTTATTTCTATGCATTGGCATTTTGTATATGAATGAATCACAATAAATAGAAATTTCACAATGCATATTAATAGTAGTTACTTGCAGCATATATTTATTAGTAGCATAAAGAGGGTTCTTACTACCTCCTCTTTTATAATAGTTGCAAGTAGAAGAAATAAATTCAACCATAGAATCACAAGAATCATTCAAATTAGATAATATAGGCACATAAAGAGGATCATTAAATTTATTTTTGAATTCATTAGCATGCTTCCCTCTTTCAGAATAATTATTAAGATCAATATAAAGTTTAATATCATGGTTGCAACAAATATTTGGAACTAAAGATAATTGCAAACCACATAAGTATTTCTCAACATAAGCAAATTTCTCCTCCATGGTGTAACTAGGAGAATTTAAGAACAAAGTAGGACTCTCATGAGTAAGAGTACCATCACAAACTGCAAGTATATCATTTTTATCCTCACATAAATTTGTAACAACTTCTAAACATTGAGGATTATCAATAAGCATAGGACCATCATCTAAAGCATTATCATATAGCATATTTAAACAACACTCCTCATTATCATCAATAAGTTCACTAGTAGCATCATTAAAAAGTAAAGGAGCATTATTAGTTTTATCATAATAGCATGGGTTATCATGAATAACAAAAGATTTTTGAGTTTGAGTGCTACTATCAAATGTTGATGGTGAAGTTGGGAGATCCAACTCTTCCCCAAGCTTAGGTTGGGACATATCCATTTCAATCTCCTCTTCACATTCTTCCTCTTCCAAGCTTATGTTTTCAACATCCTCTTCCTGCAAAATATTAGTACTTTCCATGGAAGCAAGAATTCTTTCTTTAACATAAACATTGTCACTAAATTCTTTTTTGCAAAGTTGGAGAATAATAGAAATGTGTCCTTTCATTACACGAGCTTCATGACTAGTTGCAAAAAATTTATCAATAAGAAAGTCTATTTCATGGGCTGCAACATAAGCAATATATTTCTCAACTTGTTCTATATCAGGGCATGAAAATTTATTTTCAAGATAACAAGCAATTATAGGATCACTGTTGTGCTTACATTGATAGGGAGAGTGTTTATAGTCTTTTCTAAAGCAGCAAGTTACATCACGTAATTCACAAAACTCAATAGCCATATCATTGAGATGTTCAAGTAATTCAAGCATTCTATTTCCTTCTTTGGTTGATCGATATTCATAGTAAGCTCCCATAGTTTTGACATAACCATTAGGTATAGAGATTCCAGAAAGTTTCTCCATATTTTAACACACATTCTTTTTTTTGGGGTTTTATGTGCTTTAAAATTTTATGCAAAACTGAAAATAAAATGACACTAAATAATGCAAACCGAATTAAACTAATGCAAAACAAAATGCAAAACTGAAAATAAAAAAATGCAAACCGAAATCTAAAAATGATATGCAAGACAATAACAAAACAAAATAAAATGCTTGAAGGTAAAGATGGACAAGATGATGCTCACGTAGGTGCAACCTCCCCAAGCTTAGGTGTTAGCACAAGTTGGTGATGAAGTTGAATTTGTTGTGATATCCTTGGATAAAACCTTCCAGCTATGATTCCCCGGCAACGGCGCCAGAAAAAACACGTGATGACGGAATTGATGAGAGTGTTTCTCCCTCGACTACGCCACCAAGCACTCTTGATACCCTGAAAGGAAAATAATATATGGGATAGGTTGAGCCTCCAAGTGCAGAGTATGTAGAAGTGGAAGTCTTTTCCCCACGAGGGTGACTCGAGGGTTTAATATCGAACTCTCGGGGAATCAGTAGTGGGGATTTTATCTCCTTGTCCTTCTCTAGATTTCCTGCAAACAAAGTAGATTGCTTTGTGCCCTCAACCTCACCAAGTGGTTGTCAAGCACAAGGTGTGAGAATGATATTAAGATAATAATGAATGCAAAACAGTAAATAAATATGCAATGGTGGTAAGTGGTAATGCAAGGATGATAGTAATGATGATGGATGATATTTTTGGGGTTTTTATATGTGTATGCAATGAATAAAAGTGTTTTTGTATTTTCTTATTTAAAATGGCTGAATGTTGAAAATGCTTAAAAGTGGTTGGAAAGTTGTTTCTTATGATTAAAAATGGACCGGGGTTCATGGTTTCACACATGCACTCTCTCTTTAATATAGTGTGGCAAATAAGTAGACATAGGATTAACATATGAGATTGCAAACAAGTTTAATGACATGTTACTAATTATATGGGCATCACGTCTTAACATAGAGACCTTTTGATTATTAGTCTCACTTATACACCACCAAGATGCGAACTAAATCATACACCTCAGTAATTAAGATGACTCAGAGTATAGCTTTAAGATTAATGGCATGAAGTGAAAATAAGAACATGATGGATCTAGTCATAGGTAGAGGCTTGTCACTCCTCAACCTTGCAACATGGTATTTTGGTTTATCCCTAGTGAGGCAACAAAGTAAGGTAAACACCCAATGGATCGCGATATTAAGTTGTCAGCTTATCACATCACCACCCCCGTTACTCCAACTAATGCACACGTTCCCCCTCACACGCTCTCATAAACATGCTTGATCAAAACAAGGATACAAGAACGGGGTACATAATATGCATCTACTTTCATAACTGAAATAAATATTGCAATCTCAACATATATTAACTCATAAAAAGATCCACCACAAAGGTAATACAACGATGACCGTAATCATGTTCAGCAGCTCATACGGTGCTAATTAGTGAAGCTCAAGAGAGAGAGAGATACATATGCTACTGCCACAAACCCATAGTCCAGAGGTGGACTACTCCCTCTTCATCATGGAGACGGTGGAGATGTCGATGGAGAAGAAGGAGACCTCTCCGGCAGCGCTCCGCCGGAGTTTCCCCCCTCCAATCTGCAGCCTCCTGGTCTCTGTTTCTTGTTTCTCTCGTGTGGCGGCTCCCTCTCCGAAAAATGTCGGGAGGCTCTTTATATAGGCGTTTTTAGGTCACGAGGAAGCTTCAGGAAGAAGGATCGTCGCAAACGGGGCCATGAGGGCCAAAAGAGGTGGGCCCACGCGGCCCCTGTACCTGGCCGCGTGGGGCACCCTCTTTCGCCCCTCCGGCCTCCGTTTGCTTGCTTCCTTCGCTCCTAGGTCTTCCTCCTTCCAAAATAATGATCCCCGTAAATTTGCAGCTCATTATGACGTGTTACGGCCCTGAAATAAATAAGGAAATAAATAGGGGTTTTCTGCCTACGCAGGATTAATTCCATAAAAAGGGGAAATCATTATTAATTACCAAAAATCATTAAATAACAATAATATACCCCTTATATGATGCAAATATGAATGGAATACAAGTATTATAGTGCAAAGTTCATGTATGCATTTTACATGCATCAGATAGGCATCCATAAACAAAAGTACATGATATCAACTAAATATAATTAAGAACATGTTGAAAGCTTGCCATGTGATAGCACATATGGGCTAACCCCCAACCAAAACTCTTGTTAAGCTCACAGCTTCATAATTTTAATCACAATGGTTCATGTTTACTAAGTGCAATAAAAGTAAGGTGTGAGAGCTTTTTAACCAACTTTCTCCATAACAATCAATAACATAAGCATTTAAATTAAGAGGTATAGATGATACAAAGTAACATGATAAACATACTCAGAATAGCATAAAGCTAATAGGTAGATATGGTGGACTCACTGGAAAAACTTTGGTTGAAGGTGTTGGAAAACAAGTTTTTACTTGTTGGAATTTTTGGGCTAGCAAAAGGGAGAAAGTTGACCGTCTAAATGCATGCACAAGTGTCCACAGAACTAACCAATCCATGTTAAACAAAGTAAAGTAACATTCAGCATCAAAACATGAATAAGAGATAGCTCTTGATAAACACTTGCAAATTAACACTCATTAAAAAGCACATGAATCATGCAATTATATGTATCTTTTTAAATCAACTCAAACATCCCTTTCCCAATCTTTTTAATAGCATCCAACTTAATTCAACCCAAATTTCCAGTAGCTCTCTCATATAAAAATGATAGTGGCGGTCTCAAAACAAAAATCAAACCAAAATAAAAAGCAAATAAAAGACGCTCCAAGTTTATGCGATAAAGTGCATTGATCGAAAAACAGAAGTTAGACGTGTGCAAACCGAGAGTGTGTTGGTCCAGTGGGGTTGTCTTTACATCCCAAAGATTATGGCCTTCACCAGCCTTGCATAGCTCTTGGTGCATCTCCTCTAATACCTGTGAAAAAACTTCAAAACATTGTTTCTCCCATTTCTTTTCTGTGGGGTGACATTAGTAGTGATAGACAAATGAATTGCTTGCTGCATAAATTCTTAAAAAAATTCATATTAATGTCCAGAAAGTGTATAATGTTGTATGCCTACTTATAAACTCAATTGGATCAAAACAATTCAAGGTAAAAGTTCAAAGAATGCATCAAACAAAATGGGACAGAATCTGTCCAGAAAAACAGCAGCTGTGAAACGCATTTTTTTACCCAGCTTAAGAATGTCTAAAAATTCTGAAAATATTCATCCATACAGAGGATGAAAATTTTAAGTAACATTAAAAATTTCACCTCATTCGGTGTTATAGAATAGGAATGAAAAATCAAACCATGCACAGATTCGTGCTGGAATAAAATCTCCGAATACAAATAGCAACTTTTTCAAACCAAAATGGGTAAAACTTGGTACTTTATTAAAAATTACAGAAACAAAACTAAAAACTAAGTCTCTTGTTACAGCAAGAGGACATAAATAAAAAAAATAAAAATAATCGGGTTGCCTCCCGTAAAGCGCTTTCTTTATAGCCATATAGCTAGGCTTCTTACTTGATATTTATGATGGACGAAGCCCATGTGGGAGCTTGAACTTTGGTGTGTCCCTCTTCCTTGGTAAGTGTTTCATGCACTTCTTGTGTGGAAACTGAAACTTCACACTTCTTTTTAATTAATGATAGCACCTGTGGTACGAAGAAAAAGGTCTTCCAAGAGTAATTGGACTAGAGGTTTTATTCCCCATAGCCATGATTAGAAAGTCAACAGGTACAAATGCCATATGCAACTCTACCATAACATCACTTACTTTCCCTAAATCATGTTTAATAGAATCATTAGCAAGTGCAAGTTCAATAGAGCATTTTTCAAGATTCTTTAATCCAAGACATTCATATAATTCTTTAGATAAATCAGAGACACTAGATCCTAGATCTAATATAGCATGGTGTGTCTCTTTTCCAATGGTTACTAGTACTTTGAGAATCCATACATCCACAAGCTTAGGTGGTACCATAGCTTCTTGGTTGTACCTAACAATCTTTTCTTTTAAAACATGATTAGCAATATAAGAACCAAAACCTGCTTGGTTGGAGTTGATGGAAGGATCACTTGCAATTTTTTGTAAGATAGATATTAATTCATGCAAGCTACAATTATCTAAGTCAAGTAGTGGTTCCTTGACTTCACTAAGCATTTTAACTTCCTCAACTTTTCTTCCCCTATTATATAGATCAAATATTTCATAACGATCATCAAAAACATCTTCAGGTACTTGGGATTTTTCTAAACTTTCTTTAATTTTTACTTCCAAAAGCAAGCCATCAAGTAGAATATGAGTATTAGCAGCAGTAGTATTTATGAAAGAACCCTCACATTCGTTATCCAAAAAGACTCCAGAGTTTTCAGACAATCCTCTATAAAATATATGCATGAGCATCCAATCTCTAAGACCATGTTCCATTCCAAAAGCTATACCTCTAAACCTTTCCCATGTTTTTACCAAAGGTTCATCCTCTTCTTGTTTAAAGGTGATAACTATTTGTCTAAGGTTACAAACAGTTTCAGTGGAACAAAATCTTTCAATGAATGAAGCTTTTAAATTGAACCAAGTGCTAAAGTTTCCAGGTGGCCATCTTAATATCCAATCTAAGGCTTTTCCAGCTAGGGAGTAGGGAAAAAGCTTAACTTTAATCATGTTAACATTGGCATGGTTCAAATTTAACACTTTGCATCTTTCATTAAACTTCCTAAGATGAAGTATAGGATCTTCTTTTGGTTTCCCATAAAAACGGTGTTCATAAATCATTTTAGTGATATTATGATCTACTTCAAATTTCTCAACTGGGATATTCATATCTTGAGGAAAGTTTCTAACACTAAATGGACAAAAGGTTCTCTTTTCCATTATGCAAGTTTTTATGTGTTTTTAATTTTTAAATGCAAAACTGAAAATAAAATGACACTAAACAATGCAAACCGAAATAACAAATGCAACACAAAATGCAAAACTGAAAATAAAATATGCAAACCGAAATATAAATATGATATGCAAGACAATAACAAAACAAAATAAAATGTTTTGAAGGTAAAGATGGATAAGATGATGCTCACGTAGGTGCAACCTCCCCAAGCTTAGGTGTTTGCACAAGTTGGTGATGAAGTTGACTTTGTTGTGAGATGATCCTTTGGACAAATCTTTACAGCAATGATTCCCCCGGCAACGGCGCCAGAAAACGTCTTTGATGGCCTTGAACTTAGCTTAGGTTGAGACTCCAAGCGCAGAGTGTGTAGTATAGGAAAGACGGTTTCCCCACGAGGGGTGACTCGAGGGTTTAATATCGAACTCTCGGGGAATCAGTAGTGAAAGATTTATTTTCTTATCCTTCTCTTGAAAACCTGCAAATCAAAGTAAATTGTTTTGTGCCCTCAACCTCACCAAGTGGTTGTCAAGCACAAGGTGTGAGAATGATATGAAAATATAACAAATGCAAAACAAGAAATAAATATGCAATGATGATAAATAAATATGCAAGGATGGTGGAAACAATGATGGATGATATTTTTGGGTTTTGTATTGTGAATGCAAGATATAAAAGTGTTTTTGTATTTTCGGATTTTTAAATGGCAGAAAATGGAAAATGCATATAAGTTGTTGGAAAGGTGTTTCTTATGATTAAAATGGACCGGGGTTCATGGTTTCACAAATGCACTATCTCTTTAATAAAGTGGTAGATAATGGAACACTAGAATTGACATATGAGATTGCAACAAAAAGGTTTAATGACAAGTTACTAATTATATGGGCATCACGTCCTAACATAGAGGTCTTTTGTTTATTAATCTCTCTTATACTCCACCAAGATGTGAACTAAATCTTAGCACCTCAGTAATTAAGATAAATCAGAGTATAGCTTTAAGTCTTATGACATGAAGTTAAAATAAGAACATGCTAGATCTAGTCATGGAGAAGTGGCAATGGTCACACCCACACCTCCGGTAGCATGGTATTTTCTTTATCCCTAGTGAGGCAACAAAGTAAGGTAAAAAATACCCAAGTGGATCGCGGAACTTCTCTCACTTTCACCGCACTAGCCACCCCCTCATTACTCCAACTAATGCACACGTTCCCCCACACACGCTCTCATACACATGCTTGATCAAAACAAGTAAACAAGAACGGGGTACATAATATGCATCTACTTTCATAACTGAAACAAAACAATTGCAATCTCAAACATATATTAACTCATAAAGAGATCCACTACAAAGGAATTACATAGATGAATGTAATCATGTTCGACACCTCATACGGTGCTAATTAGTGAAGCTCAAGAGAGAGGAGAGATACATAAGTTACTTCCACAAACCCATAGTCCAGGGGTGGACTACTCCCTCTTCATCATGGATACGGTGGAGATGTCGTTGGGGGAGATGGAGACCACGCCGGCAGCGCCCCGCCGGAGTTTTCCCCCTCCAATCTGCAGCTCTAGATCTCTGTTTCGGTGTTTCTGTGTTTTCGGCCGCCTCCCCTCCAAAGGGCGTCGGGGACTATTTTTATAGTCGGGTTTAGGTCAAGACGAAGGTTCTGGAGAAAAGATCGACGGCAACGGAGCCTCGAGGCCCCAGATGGTGGGTCCCACGCGGCCAAGGAATCTGGCCGCGTGGGCCACCCTCTTCTGGCCCTCGGGCCTCCGTTTGTTCGCTTTGTTCGCTCCTACGCTTTGTTCCTTCCAAAAACCGATGCTCGTAAATTTTCAGGTCATTTGGACGTCGTTTGGGTCCCTGAAATATCAAAATATAGAAAATAGGGTTTTCTGCCAGTGCAGGGTTAATTCCAAAAAAATAGGAAAACAGTGAAATCTTCCCAAAATCATTATAAAACAATGATATAACCCTTATATGATGCAAATATGATTGAAATATGAGTATTATAATGCAAAGTTCATGTATGCATTTTACATGCATCAACAGGTCCACGCCTGTTGAAGATTAAGCGCCAGAGATCTCATTCACTTTGTTGTTGATTTCAAGGTCCTACTAGTTCGATAAACCTCGGTTCGTTATCGAGGGAAAACTGCTGCTTGCTACATCTCCACCTTCGCTTGGGGCACCACCCAACTCTTCATCAGTAGCAATCAAACTCCTCCAGAATCGACGTACCTCATCTCATTGAAAGATCAGACTACCTTAGCCATATCAACATGCCCTAGCTTGAGGATCTTTGTATTCTAGTTTAGGTAGGCATGTTTGGCTCCAAAATCCCCTGACGGTGTGTGTTTACTTGTGTATAAACATTATGTTTTTTTTGAAATTTTAAATATATTAAGTCATCAAGCCGCCTCATTAAAAACCTTCTAGTCCCTTTCGGTACCCTGGTAAGGAAAAGAGTGCGTCTGAAACTTGCCGCTTTTCATCGTTATAACAGGCTTACATCATGAGCTAGGAGACCCAGAATGTGATCTGGGGGATCCTCATGCCACACCACGGAATGAGATCCTGAAGCTAGCCTAGCTATACAATGAGCTACCTGATTGTTCTATCTACAGCTATGTCTAAAGAAACATGAGCAAAACCTCTAGCTAGAAAAGAACACTCCTCGAAAACAGCCGCCGCCGGTCCCAAAGAATTGCCTCCTTCCTGCATGATATCAATCACTTCGGAGCTATCACTACTCACCTCCAACTTAGTGCAGCCGACTTGGCCAGCAAGGAGCATTCCATCGCGAAGAGCCCGGGCTTCAGCCATTGCAGCACTATTGACATTGTTAATGGGACAACAACTGGCTGTGATGAAAGAGCCATGGTCATCCCGAAGCACTGCTCCTGATCCTCCACAAAGCGTATCCGAAGAAAGCAGCATCAACATTCAGTTTGACATACCCTTCCTTCGGAACAGTCCAGCCCTATTTCTGGACTCTCGAACTCTTCTTCTAGGATCGAAGTAGTTCCTAATCCCAACTTCTAGTAGTAGGATCAAGAAGTTCAGAGACCTTGGTTAACACAATATTTTCGCTTGGTGTAATCAATTTTCGTGATGGGTTGCTCGGGATCCATGCATCGTCCCAGATATTAATATCAGTCCCATCTCCCACACGCCAAACGTGTCCCTTCTTGAATGTCTGTATCCCGTACCAGATGCTTTGCCATGTATAAGAGGAGCCTTTTTTCATCTCAGCATTAAGTAAATCGCCAGAGGGGTAGTATATTGCTCCAAGCACCTGCTCACAAAGAGAATCTGGTTCACAAATCAGCCTCCACACCTGCCTGGCAAGCATAGCAAGGTTAAAACAATGATGGTCCCTAAACCCCATCCCTTCTTTCTTCTTGGGCACACATTTTCCACCAAGCAAACCAATGCATATGCTTCTGGTTATCATCATCTCCCCACCAGCAACGGGACAGAGCATCTGTGATCCCTTTTATTACTTGTTTCAGAAGTTTGAAGATAGACATTGCATATGCGGGGATCGCTTGAGCCACCGCTTTCAACAAAATTTCCTTTCCACCATAAGATAAAATTTTCTCCTTGTATCATGCCAGCCGGTTGCAAACCCTGTCTATTAGATGAACAAAACAGTCGGTTCGGACAAGGCCAACCAGAGGTGGCAAGCCCAGATACTTTTCAGTAATAGCTTCTGTAAGAATATTATGCTTCAGGGATTTTATGGATCTGAATCCAGATAGGCATGTGTTCTAACTCCACCAAATCAGGATCAGAGAACCCATCATACGCCGCCATGATCACCATCTAATCTCTGAACAACAAAGGACCCCGTTCAGTAATTTTCTCCCAATCTCCGAGACAGAAGCATTGGACCACGAATCGCTTGTACCCTACTGGTCTGATTTTAACTTCCTTTGCTGGATTCCAAGCCGCGATCATCTGCTGGTGAAAAGCTTCATGGCTGAATCCCTTATCGCCGTTCACCCTAGCAATGGCAAGCCAAAGTGTGCTCTCCTCAATATTCACCTCAGTCTCCGCAATTATTAGATCATCAAACTATTCCTCATCGATCTCTAGCCGACCAAACAAGGAATTGATTCTGCTACCCACAGTTTCCCCCGCCTCCTCCGCGCCCACTTCCGATGCCATCCCATAGTTCTGCTTCCCGGACTTAGATCCATTACCAGAGCTTGCCGATCTGATGTCCGACATGGCTGCTCCCCAAACCCTAGATGATCTTGGCGAAGCCACAACCCAAGGGGATGGGGTATTGATCTTAACTGCGTGGGAAGGAAGCACGATCGGGCTCGAACTCCAATCAGATCCGAACTCGAGAAGACACAGGCAACTCGCCGTCTGGACGCCAGACGGGAGGACAAAAAACCCTAGGGCAGTGTTTGGATGCATAGAATTGGGCCTCGGAATTGGAATTCAGGAATCTTTGGCCAATTCCGTTGTTTGGAGTGGTTAAGAATTGGAGCCCGGAATTGCCATCCAATTCCGAGCGGGGGCTCGTACTATGCAAATGGCTCGTCCGCAATTCGGAGGTATGACCCTCGGAATTGCCTGGAATTGATGCGTCCCCGACCTCCCTCGTCCCCGTCGCCGCTGCAGCCGCCCGCCACCGCCGCCTCCTCCCTCCGCGCGGCCGGACGCCGCTCCTCCCCGTGCGCTCCGTCCCCAACCTGCGCACGGCTGGCCGCCTCCTCCCTTCGCGCGACCGGCTGCCTCCTCCCTGCGCGCGGTCGGACGCCTCCTCCCTGTGCGTGGCGGCCGGTCACCGATGGCCGGCTGGCCCCCTCGCCGTCCCGGATTCTCCTCCGCCGGCAGGCCACCGCGCCGCCCGCCGTCACCGAGGCCGACAGGGCACCGCGCCGTTGAGTCCTGCCTCCGTGTGCCGCGACTCTGCTCCGCCCGCCGTCGGCCGTGCGGTCCTTGCCGATGCGTCGCTCTGCCCAATTCATTTCCAATTCCTTGATATCCAAACAACAGAATTGGAATTGGGAGCCAATTCATTTCCATCTTGGATTTGGAATTCAACCCAATTCCAATTCCGAGTCCCAATTCTATGCATCCAAACACTGCCTAGGGGTACTTAAGTTCATGGTATAAACATTGTGGTTTAAAGCAATAAAGGGTGGGGGTGGAGTTTTGGCACCCGGGAGCATATGCTCCCGGTTTTTAAAATGCAATTTAACAAAAAATTTGAAACTTCAAAAATTTGGATAAAACGTTTCGTGCGTACATCTCGACATCCTATATACGTATGAAGTTATTTCACAGAGAATCGACTTTTTATGGGGTCGGTATAAAAAAGACAAATTTTGGTGCTACAACCAGGCTTTTTACAAGACATTTTTTTTGTCTTTTTTACACAGCACACAAAAGTTATCGGTTTTTTGCGAAACTTTATGTTTCCACATAAAATGTGGAGTTTTCTTAGCAACAAAATTTTTTGTGCACGAAATTTTTTGTCATAATTTTTGACATTTTAAAATATGTTTTTAAGTATAGAGAGCATATGCAACTGAAGCCGAATTGAATTTCCGTAAAGGGTGGAGTTTTCTCAGCAACAAAAAAATGACCCAGCACGAAACTACGAAAAAAAAAAAAAAAAAAAAACCGAGCGCAAACACGGCGAGAAGATGCTGCGGAAGCAACGAAGCAGCTGCACAGTCCCCTCCCATCCTAGGGTTTCCGCCCAAATCGTGTAATAATCGACTTGAAGATTCGCGAAACCCTCGGCGATGGCCACCACCGTCCAGCCCCCCTCCCCGGACCCAACAGCCACCACGCCTCCCCCTCCTTCTCCACCTCCTCCTCAAGAGAACCCGCCTTCCTCCGCCGCCGTGGCCGTCAGCGCCGGCGGCGAGATCGCAGCGCTCGATCAGCAGCTCGCCGTCGTCGACGGCGCCAGCGCCGGCGCTGGTGTAGCCGAGGAGGGGAACACGGCCACCAGCTCGCTCGGCAAGCAGCTCACCGTCGTCGACGGTGCCAGCGACGGCGCCGGCGCTGCCATACCCGAGAACCCGCCTCCCTCCGCCGATGCTGCCGAGCCCGCCGGCGGCGAGATCGCGGCGCTCGACCAGCAGCTCGCCGCCGTCGTCGACGGCGCCAGCGCCGGCGCCGGCGTAGCCGAGGAGGGGAACACGGCCACCAGCTCGCTCGACAAGCAGCTCGCCGTCGTCGACGGTGCCAGCGCCGTCGCTGGCGTTGCCGAGGAGGGGAAGACGCCCCCCGCCGGCGGGAAGCTGGTGGCCGAAGCCATGCGCAAGTACGCGGCGCCCCGGTCGTCGCGGTACCACGGCGTCACGAGGTGGGCTAAAAAACCTATTGCGGTGTCACGGTTCATTCACACGGCTCGCCGTCGTCGTTGTGTGTTGACTCCATTGTTTGTGTTTTGTTGCTGTGGGGGACAGGCTCAAGTGGAGCGGCAAATTTGAGGCGCACCTCTGGGACAACGCCAGCCAGGTCGAGGGCCGCAAACGCAAGGGCAAGCACGGTGCGTAGTTTTGCCGCCTGACAGTCCCGACTCTAGCTCGCCTGCTCACTGCAGAGGCTTCTCATTGTTCAGGGCTCCTCTCTGTTGTAGTAGTAGCTATGAAATTGCCTGTGATTTAACTTGGAAGTGCAGAGAGTGCACTGATAACTTATGGGCGGTGCTCTGTTGCGAAATGGCAGGATGAGTTGTTAGATGAACTAGGCACTGATCAGGTGGTGCACCCAGCGCCTAATGCTGTACGGGTAGTCGATTAGGCGTGCATCTATGCAAGCTAGACATGTGAGGTGGGCGGGAGGCTGTGTTATTAGAACAAATGCACAATGCTATTAGTTGACATCCATCTTATGGTCGCAGGGTACAGTTATTGTGTCTTTGGTTTAGCATAACAACTTATATCTTCCAGTTGTTAAAATTAGACTAGCTTGTAACGCTAATATATCTTGATGCTTGGATTAATGGATGTGTATGCTAGACAGGTCCAAATCACTATGGCATTAATATAACGGATTCTTGATATTCATTGTTATGTGACACATTGAAACCCTGCCATGATAAATTGTGTGCAAAGAGTATACATTTTTCTTCATAAGAGGGAAATGATCTCATTAGATATCTTTATCCAGCTTTTCTCTTCTTTCTGCAGGAGCATTTCATATAAAATGAAATATATTTAGTGGCACACTTTCCCATCGTTCTCCTTAACTGATTATTTTTCTTTAAATTTTCTGCATGGGATTGATTTCTACCTTTGACCGCCACTGTTCTTCAGTATACCTAGGTAACTTATACAGCCTGGCATCATAGAGTTGAGTCTGTCTGGAATATAAATCAGCTCAATTTAATCATCATTTTGGCATTACAGGAAGCTATGTTACTGAAGAGAATGCTGCAAAGGCACATGACCTTGCAGCCCTTAAGTATTGGGGCATAAGTCAACACACCAAATTGAACTTCAATGTAAGAACTATTTGTAGTTTTTTGGTACAGTGACGAGATGGCATCTTGTTATACAAGCAAGTGGAATCATTAACTTCTAATTCTTCTCCAGGTTTCTGATTATGAGAAAGAAATTGAGATCATGAAGAACATGAACCAAGATGAATTTGTGGCCTACATAAGGAGGTTTGTTATATAGTTAAATATTTAAGGTTGAATACCTTTGTGTTAGCTTTTTGTAACTGGTCAGTATGATTCTTTCAGGCAGAGTAGTTGTTTCTCAAGAGGAACTTCATCATACAGGGGGGTAACAAGGTGCTATTCTACTCTTGACGAAAATACATCAATAACTATCTTGTCTGCTGAAATAAATTTGTAGGATTTTTTGTTCCCTTTTGTTTCTTTTCCCACTGAAGATTTTTCTGATATATTAAAAGTATGTAACTTAAACGCTCTGCCAGTATCGTCAAATTAGTAGGATTTTGATCCCTCTACCAGTCCTTGCATGTTCTATTACAAGGCTGCAACTTTATCTAATCACTTGGAGTAAACAGGCGAAAGGATGGTAAATGGCAAGCACGAATTGGTAGGATTGGTGAGAATAGAGACACCAAAGATATCTATCTTGGTACCTTTGGTGAGTACTATCTGTAGCAATTGCTGACATTTACGTTGTATTCAAACTTTTTTGAGTGGGAGTATCACTATGAGTTTCAAACTTGTTCGGAATGAATAAGGAATTGAGCTTGGTCTGCAGAAACGGAAGTGGAGGCAGCTGAAGCTTATGACCTAGCTGCAATTGAGCTCCGTGGTGTTCACGCTGTGACCAACTTTGATATCAGCAACTACTGCGAAGAGGGTTTAAGGAAACTTGAAGGTTCATCCGAGATAACAAACCTGGAGGATCAATCAGAGGTCACTAAGCTACTTGGACAATAGATATTAGAGTAGCAGCATGTAAATTATTTCGTAACGTCCATTTGTCTTTTTTCATTGATCATCAATCTTTTCTCCCTTTTTGAGAGAGTGGGTTTTCTCCTTTCAGTTATCCTGCACCTTTTTTTCCAAGGGATTTCCCTGTGCCTTGTTGCCAGTCTGGTACTTTACCAGCTCCAGAATAGGACCATACGATGTTGTGCTCTGTATTCTCATGTAAACTATATACAAATCTTTGATGGTATTTGTAAAAATAACGATGCAATGGGAAATTCAGTGTTTTTATTTTTTTTTGTAATTATTTTCATCCTTTATCTCCAGTTGCCAAAGTGTTGCTTGATGATACAAATAAAATCCTGATTGTGTATTGTTTCCAAGAACAGCATGGAAGTTGAAATTTTTTAGTAGCAGGACAATATGTTAAATATCCAGGTTTGATTTCCATCGCAGATTCGCTGTACTCAAACAAATGTGGTAAGAAAACAATTACACGTGATCTCTAGTTTTATACTGGGGCACTAGTGATAAGATGCTATATTGCTATGTATCGTCGATTCTTGGCAGAACAAAGCATCTGTTTAATCTTCACAGAACAAAGGTTGAAAATGGTGTGATGTACGGATCATGGAGGCATTCCAAAGCGTTAATGCTTGGACATGATGTGGATTAATATCCCTGTGGTTTCTCTTTGTCGTTCATCTAGTTGCTTTGGTGTTCATTGCAGCCAAGCTCAAGCCTCCGCACTTTCATCTTCCCATTCAGCGCTAATGCGAGCACGTCATACTCTTCTACATACCACAGCTCTGATACCTTCGCCTGAAACAGTTTTGAGATGTAGACTAACTGATGAATCATGATGTGATTGTACTTTCAGGATCATTGTAAGTGATACAATGCAATACAAATTTACCTGGAAGCCACGGATCTTCCCATTAACTTGTGCAACGAGGTCATGGAAGAATTTGATGTGATTAAAAGATGATGTGTTCTCCTACAAGAATGTAGAACATATGTTAAAGAAGTGATGCCACATGAGATTAAATAAACGGATACATGCTATGTTAAAGAATCGAGCAAACTTTGAGAGCTGAGCAAGTGGGCAATGCTAGGTGCAGCAGAACTTGTTCACTGAATGTGTATATTTGTCTTGGATTAAACTGAACTGTCTACAACACATACCCGGTTTACAACTGCTGTGTTTTCTGTGCAACGTCATGAAATCCAATCAGCTATCTCAAATCATTATTAAATATTAATGCTAGGCTTCCAGCAAACTTTGTACAGCTCTAGAAGGAGGTCGCTAATTAATAAATACACAAAATAGTACCGATAAAAACAGTTTAAAAAAGGGCACTGCGATGTCTTGGACAAACAATCCAAGTTATCAGGCTTTATTTCATGATTATATTGAAGAAACTTGCTAGACCGCAGATTAAAGCAAAACATCAAGTGCCTCTCTCCAAAGAATTAAGATACAGAAAATAGCAAAGGAAAAGTGAGATTTTAGCGGGCTACCTCAAGTGGAAGCTTAGGAGGTCCCAAGATTCGTGCAAAGGAGGTGTGAAGCAGAACAGGGTCATACTGTCACATGCACAAAATCATCTTAGTGACCGGATCATCGAGTTGTGAGAAATACAAAGTTGGTAGCAATCAATAATTATGAAAAAAAAATACTAGAACCAATCCTGAACACTGAAATTAGTGCAATGAAGAGGTTGATTAGTAGACGGAAATTGTGTTCTCTACTCAGTGATGTCATGTCAAGATGATACTATCTGTTAAAATGGATCAGGTCATGTTTCCAATAGTTGCTCTCACCAATTGCTTTTGAGGTGCTTGAGGGAGAGCTTCTCTCAATTTAGAGCGGATGTTGGCAGGATCAGTAACCAGATTCAACCTAAAAATACCAAATAAAATAACCTAATTCAGTCTGAATGCTTGTAAAAGTAGATGATGAAACACTAGGGTTACCCGTACATCAAACACATATGGATGTTCAACATGTCATCTGGCAGCAGAATAGGGTGTTTTAAAAGATCCAAACCTGCCACAGGCCAAGAAGAACTCCAGTTGATGTCAAGACCACTTGATCCAAGATAATTTTAAGGGGACAAACAGACTCAGTAACTTTTTTTACAGCATCGACTTCGGCTTCAATCTCAACAATACCACACATAGATACATCAGCAAAAAGTTGTAATCCCCTTGCGCACACAAATCATATCGGGTGACATATTTACCTCATCCTTGGTTGCTAAGATTGGCTCCAGGTGATGGGAGGCATGAAACATACTGAAGTGATATATACTCGAATTTTGGAACCAGATAGCTGGCAACAAGGAAGGAGCAAAGCAAAGTAAATCAAAATCAAGTGCCTAAACAAAAGGTGCAGCTTTAAGTCACAAAATTCTAATTTTTCTTTTAACCAAAGCAATCTAGAAGATCAATTAATTCAGCACAGAATTTCTTTTCCATAAATACATTAGTGACCTGCATTTCTAGTTCACAGCCTTCAGGCTGATTGTAATGGTGGATGATTTGTTGGCTGCAAGTTTCTGACGCACTCTTTCCTTACCAGGGCACCTAAGGGGACTCGAAGGTTTTTAATGAGGTCGGCTTGCGAGCTTATTATATATATGATTTCAAAAAAAAAAAAAATAGTGACTCAGAATCACTAGATAAAATTCTTAAAATCTGTTTTTTTCAAGAATCGCCTAACAAAACCTTACCTTTATCGAAATAAGGAAGAAATACTTCCTTCACAGCCATCCTGCAAGTCCAAATCATACTCGATTAGCACGGTGTTGCTCCCATATGCAAAGAAAGAGCAACATTATCGTCTCTGATTGGTCTATTGCAGCTAAATCAAATTTATGTCAGGCTATTAGCAACAATCCTCACAATGGCAGTTGATTCGCAACAAGATCTCATCACTTACGACATCACGGTGGCGAACTCCGGGCGCAGGTAGAGCACGTTCGCACGCACCGGCGGGTCGGCGGCCTGATGATCAGCAGTCACATTTCAGAAAAATCATGAATGCCGAGCAGGTGTAGGGGACAGGGAAACTTTCACCTTGAGCTTAGGCACAATGGCGCCGTCCCTGACGTCGAAGAGGTCCGAGAGCGTGAGCGACTGCGACGTCTCGCCGCCTTTCAAGAACGCCGCTCCGCGCTCGTCGAGGTCCCGCGCCATCCTGCCGTACAGCTCGGCTCGCTGGGACGACACGGCGGCCCCTGGGAGCAACCAAGAAAAGAAAAAAAATGCGCAGGATTTCACAACCTGGCGCAGCAGAGAAGGTGGGACAAGAAGGTTAAGAAGAATTACGAGGGATTGCGGAAGCATAAGGGTCCATGGGCGGGCGGCGCAGGAGGAGGAAGAGGAGGATGAAGACGGCGGCCGGTAGGAACCAGACGGCGCTGGCCGGAGATCTGAAGCGGGTGGAGCAGCTCGGCGCTTTCGTGGCCATCAAAGTCAGTTACGCGTGTGTGTTCAGGTGTGCGGTCTGTCGATTCTTCCAGTAGTATCACCTAAACGATTCAGAGCGCGCGTGCCCTTTTTCCTAATCGTGGCGCACGCGGTTTGTCGGAACGGTCGTCAACAAATACGTTTCCCTTTTTTTTACATGCACGTAATCGTTCATAACCGACAGACGCTGATGAGTGGGATTAAACCGTGGGAACATATAGGAGCATGCCCACTGTATGTTTGAATATCAAGAGATGAGCAATCAACAGTCCACGCAAACCTAGTCTAAAAGTAAAAAATGCATAACTTTTAAACCAATCGTTCAAATCAAAATCGGTTTTTACCATAGTGTTCCTCGCGACAAGATCTACAAAAGTAGATAATTATTTTTCAAAAAGCAACTTTTTTTCACGATAAAGCAAGTTTATGGTGAAAACATGCTTTTCTATCTAGAAGTTGCTTTTAGAAAATATTTATCATCATATATCAGTATAAGATATTGTTTGAATGTCTCAAAGAAGCATAATTTTCTATTATAAACCACTAAGTTGGATAGTTGCTTTTCTAAAAAGCAACATTTTGTATGAAAAAGCAAGTTTTTACCTTAAACTTGCTTTTGCGATAGAAAAGCAAGTTTATAACACAAAGTTGCTTTTCAAAAATAATTATCGAAACATATTCATGTGGGATCTAGTTTCGAAGATCTCGTCGCAAGGAGCAATACGGTGAAAACCGATTTTAATTTAGACGTCCAGTTTGAAAGTTATGCATTTTTTAAATTTGCAATAGATTTTTGCATGTGGCTGATGAATTGGTGATACATGCAGAAACGGACAAAAAATCGCTGGTTCAACAGCTGCGTGTGCCGCTCAAGGCTAGTGAAGGAAAGGAACCTTCCTTTTTTTTACGCGTGCGCTCGGGAAATCTTCTGTGGCCCGCGAGCGCCACCAAGTCGCGTCCGTAGTATCAATGCCTAATTGCTTCCTGACGCGTGTGCGCTTTTGGCTTCTATGAGCGCACGGACGTTGTCGGAAATACATGCCAGATATAGACAAGATAGATGACGTTAGCACATGTGAATATATTGTAGAGCTTTAAAAAAGGCATAACTTTTGACTCGATTGTCCAACTTCAGATCCGCTTTTACATATGTGTTCCTCGCGACGTGATCTTCGAAACTAGATCCCATATGAACACGTTCCGATAATTATTTACGAAAAGCAACTTAAATAATAGAAAGTTGCTTTTACTTTTGTGATAGAAAAGCAATTTTATAATACGAAGTTGCTTTAGAAAAATATTTATCCAAATATATCTATATGATATCTTGTTTTCAAAATCTGGTGCACAGAAACTTGCTTTTTCATCCAAAAAGTTCCTTTTCTACAATAGCAACTATGTATGTCGATAGACAACATTGCAAAACAACACGACTTTCTCTCATAAGACACACAACATGGCCATTGAATAGATTTAAAACAAGGGCCTTTCTTCATCACTTTTTTTTTTCTGTTTGCGATAAAAATTCAAGTTTATAGTAGAAAATTGCTTTTTTCTATGGGATAGAAAAGCAAATTCGTAGTAAAAATTTGCTTTTAGAAGAATTCATTTGAATATTTCTATATGACATAGGTTTTTATATATCTGGTGAACAGAAACACAAGATAACCTTATGTTAACTTGTAATATAATGTTGTCTATCGACATACCTAGTAGTACCATTACATGTTCCAAAATTATAAAAACTTCTCTCACAAAAAGCAAGTGCTATTAATAAACTTGTTTTTCTCCATAAAAATGAAGAATGCGCGAGGGATATGTTTTTATTCCAAGCAATGGCCAATTTGTTAGACTATGAGAGAAAATCATGCTCCTTTATATGAGAAACAATATCTCATATTGATATAACCCGATGAATGTTTTCTAAAAGCAACTTCTAGATAGAAAAGCATGTTGTTACCACAAATTTGCTTTACCGTGACATAAAGTTGCTTTTTGAAAAATAATCATCGGAAGGTGTTCATATGGGATCTAGTTTCGAAGATCTCGTCGCGAGGAACACTACAGCGAAAACCGATTTTGATTTGAACATTCGGTTTGAAAGTTATGCTTTTTTTAAGTTTAGATCTGATTTGCATATCTTCATAACACGCGCTTCAAAGTTATGTCTTTTTTCTGACGCGTGAGCTCGGGATGGGTTCTGTGGCGCCGTGCGCCACCAAGTCGCGTCCGTATCAATGTCATCAGTCCTGTTTACCTGGACTTTATACTTAGTAGTATTTTATTCTATTTTTGTCTTAAAAGACAAATTTTATTGTTCCTTCCGCACTACTCCGTACTCCGTAGGTAGTTTGGATCCACGGTCCTGGGAGGAATGCTGTAGTTTAATGCAAGATTTCGGAAAGGTCACAGTATATTTTTGTAATAGGGATTCTAATTCTGTTGCCTATAAACAAAATTTGGGAGGGATAATCCACCGATCTTGTGGTGTGATATATCCCAGGTTTTATTTTGCCAATTTTGGTGAACGATGTATCCATTGTTTGATTATTAATAAGGCTAGCCGGGTGGCCTTTTCCTAAAAAAAAAGGTTGGATCCACGCTCCTGCTAGAACTAATACATCATCATGATACCATAAACTAACATGATCTAATCCATATTTAGAATCTAATTCGGTCATTTCTATGGAGCAGACGCGAGCTCAAAATTGCGGTGAAAAAATTCGCTTACCATCCGTCTAATCCGCCCCCTATTTACAACCAGTGCGTTCACACCTAAATCCAAAATCAATAATTCTATCTTGCAAAGTCTGATATCAGCCAGGAACTCTTTTCAGGGGCCATGCTTTACTGAGATAGTCATTTTGGCTTGCTGGAATATATGGAAGCAGAGGAATGGCAAGATTTTTAATCATGTTAGGCCTTCCTTTAGAGGTTGGAAAGCTGGGTTTGTTTTGGATGTCACCTTGCTTAGGCATAGAGTGAAACCCTCTGCTGTTACCCCTTTGTCAATATGGATTGAGAGTCTTCCATAGTGGGGCTTGACCTGGTGCCTTGTATATTTGTAAATACTTGTAAATAACTTGTATGTCTCTATGCTTTTGATTCAATAAAAGACTGTGGGGAGCTCCCCTGTAGTACATATATTATTTTTTTTCCAAAATCACAATTTCCCCCTTCAAGCTCCATGGCGATAGTGGGAATTTTTTCACGGACTAGTAACGAGCCCTAGACGGTTGTTGTTGGGAGCCTCCAATTAAGTTGTAGAGATTGTTCCAACCTTATATGGATTCGGTGACCGTCCTTAAGGGTCCCATAGTAGATCGTGGCACTCCGCATTGACGGAGGCACGAAGTAGATTACGATATAATTCGAAGATCATTATGACGCTCCAACGAAGACTAGCTTCCATTAGGAAATGAACTTCGAGATAAATCATCGTATCCACGTATCTCAGTTTTTTTTGATAAAGGGAATATATTAATATCGCAGAGATACCAATTACACTCAGCCTCTGCACCAACAGGATATCGAAAGACATCCATGATGCACACAGCCAAGAAAAAATAAAAAGAGAGAAAATTAAAACAAAGACCCCGTCGGAGTGATGAAACACTCGCAACAGCAACAACTCTAACCACCACCAAAAAACAACACCCAGATCATAAAAGAGGTTCTCCAAAACAATGCCTTCAGCAAGGCTATTGCCAGGTACAATCAATGAAGGCCAGACCTTGGGCTTTCACCTTGAAGAAATACCGGGATTCCAAAACAATGCCTTCAGCAAGGCCATTGCCAGGTACAGCCAATGAAGGCCACACCTTGAGCTTTCACCCTGAACATCACAGTTCGGTACTTAGTACCACCAGAATGCAGTCCACCTATGTTGTCGCCCCCTCTTACTAAAGCCGCTGCTGCAAGTCCCCAACACCTGACACACAGGAAAACCTGTGCCTAGAGTCTTCATCGCAACCAAACCTCCTCTCCGCCAGCACAAGCCTCCGATCACAGCCACCATGACTTTCTTCACTACTATCAATTTCATGGAAATCTATTTTAGACATATCGCATGACCACGATAGCGAAGGCACACACGACCGGATCAATTCCGATCTAGATATCCAATGACGCCACGCGCCAAACCGCGGAAATCTCTGATCGGAAGACCGAACACGTCGGCAGGCAGATCATGGAGAAGCACGTGTAGCAGATCGATGATTTGGTACTCGAAGACCAGCAGGGCCACACCAGCAGATCGAAGTAGGATCCCAAGATCCACCACCCCAGTATCTCAGTTATTTCTTTATTCGAGCTCTTTACCTTGCATTTACATCGTGATAACTTTCGAGCTTGCAGTCACATATCTTGATATCACATACTCCCTCCGTCCTCAAATAAGTGTACGTTTCGACACGTCTTAAGAAAAACTTTATCAACTTTGACCAACTTTCTAGAAAAATGTAACAATACTTATTACACTAAATTAATATCGCTAGATACATCTTGACATGTAGTTTAATAATATAGTATTTTGATGTCACATGCCTATTTTTGTATAAAATTTTGATCAAAATTAAAATGTTTGACTTCTAAAAAGGAAAATGTACACTTATTCACGGACGGAGGGAGTAGTTGTATATTGTTTAACATAAATTGTTGGTCCATATAACTGAGCCTAGCTTATTTAGGTTTTGGTCTTGATAAATTATGTTTGTTTTATTACGCATTTATTGTAAAAATATAATTATTTTAAATCATCTATTCACCCCCTCTAGGTGACATCCATGTTCTTTCACATGGTTTACCCAAGATGGAATTTCCTCCAACTTCGAGATATATCTCTAGTACCCTCGAGTGATCAGATTCAGAAAACATGGTCAAGTGGGCAGGGTTCCGAGTTAGCCTAGTTTGGCTATTTGTATCATTAATTCGAGACGAGAGATTGAGTTATCAACAAGAATGACAGGTGCTAGCATGAGCCTAGCGGAGTTCTACTCACAAAGAACCCTTCGCCATGTCCCGCTCCCGCGAGAGGCCGGGCGCATGGAAGTGTGTCTCTTCGCCATAGGCTGGCGACCAGTTTGATAAAATCGAGCTTCAAGATGCCATTGTCTATCTTCGAATATTTATTAATTACGACTTTATTAGCGCTTACTATAGACGAAATTCCTAATTAGGTCACTTGGCTCATTCGAAAGGAAAAAGACACTAACTAAAGGGTCAAACAAGCGATTCACACATGAAACTATCTAATTGATCATCCTACCAGCTGCCTCTCACCTCTTCCCTACCTCTCCCCCGCAAGAGAACGCCGCCAGGCAAAGCTCGGTAGGTACCGGCGGAGGAGGGTCCCTTCTTCCTCCTCCCTGGTGGCTGTAGCGCGGGAAGCAGCCTCTTGGCGGGGACGCGGTGCTCACGTGGGGTGGTGCAGTGCCACTTCTCCCGACTGTGCTAGAGGTACGGGAGGGCGGCGCTATGGTGGTGGCTGCGTAGTGGTGCCCCCTCGGGTTCGGTGGGCTGGTGCTGGTCGAGAACCCTCAGTTGTGGGTGGACCAGTGTGGTCATGGTGGCGGCGCCCACAGGCGGCGGTGCTCTGGGTCCTATTCCTGCTGGGAGGAAGCCGAGGGCGGCGCCTAGGCAGCACGGTTATGGACGGGAGCTCTGGCCTCCTCGTATTCTTGGGCCAGGGGCACTGCGAGCCCATAGGTGTGTTCTCACTCGGATTGGGTGTTGCCGGCAGCCGCGATGGCTGCAGGCTGGCGATCTCGGGAGGAACCCTTGCCTTCTACCTCCTACCTCCAGATCTGGGACCGGCAGCGGCCATGGGGGCCATTGTTCATTTCGAGTTGGAGAGCCCCGGTGCTTTGCATGGTGGTGCGAGCCTGTGGGTGCAAACGCTATAAGGTCGTTCCCCTACAACGGTAACGGTTCTCGTCTTTCTGTTCAATCCGGCGGTGTGGGGTGTTTGGACGCCGGGGCGGCAGCCCTGGAAATTGGGAGCCACTTTGGTTGGCGGGCATGCCAGGGGTTCAGGTGCTGGCTGGTGACCAAGGTCGTGAGGTTGGCGTGATAATCGGCAAGCGACATTCCGTGGTAGCGGTGTGGATGCCGTTTCGGCGACGCTCCATGTCCTATGTGGGAGGTAGAGAGATCACGACAAGGACAAACTCTCGCCTGGGGTCTTCCTAGGCCGCAGTGGTGACATCCATGGATGTCGTCCCTTGTTGAAGGCGTCGTGGCGGTTTATCTTAATCTTGCCACGTGCTCTTGAAAACCATGGATCCTCAGATGGGGCGATAGTGGCGCTTGGGTGCCACACTCTTTTTGAAGACGCCGCCATTGATTTCATGGAGTGCTGCTCTTCTGAGTGGGAGTGGCGGCTTTCGCCGGGCTTTCTCTAGCAAGCTCTTCGGGTTCCTCTGCACATCGCCGTTCCTTGTTTGGGGCTTCCTGGAGCCTGTCTGCAACTTTGTGGCAGTGGCAGTGATCCTCGGTGTTCGCCTGTAACCTGCTCGGTGTTCCTCTTTGACGCTTCCCGGTTGAGCATTGATACGTGATACGTCTCAAACGTATCTATATTTTTTTATGTTCAATGTTTGTTTTATAACATTGCCACATGTGTTTATTATAATTTTATATCATTTTATGGATTTATTGGACTAACGTATTAATAGTGGCAAAAGTGCACAACGTTCTTGTTTTACACTTTGATGTGTAGGAATTATTTGGAAATTGACAAGAACGCAAAAGGAGCCCGAAGGTGGAACCCTGATTTCCTGAATCTGTCTCCACCAGATACTTTTTAAAGATGTCCCCGAACCGACCCGAAGACGACGTCAAATCAAAAAAGTCTGGTCGTAAAAGTTTTTGGAAATTTTCTGCTGATCACCATGGACTAGGGAATCTTCCAAAATGGGCCCCACAGCCCCCAGAAGGGGCCCGGGCGCGGCCTAAAAGTCAACCGCGGCCAGGGGTCACCTGGCCGCCTCCTCCACCGCCTCGGGTTGCCTCTTCGCCTATAAATACCCTCCTGACTTAAAAATGACGACCGCCAAAGGATTTCTCCAGAAAAGTTCCCGAGCTCCGCCGCCACCAAAAACCCTAATTCGGGGGACAAAAGTTCCTGTTCCGGCACCCTGCCAGGATTGGGAATTACCCCCGGAGCCATCTTCATCGTCGTTGATGCCTTCCATGATGTGCCGGGATAGTAGTCCTTCATCGGNAGGAGAACGGTAAAGTTCGTACGTGCTTAAAGATGGACATGTATATATATGGAACACTTTTGACTTAGCATGTACTAATCTACAGACATATAGGCCGGTACCACGTAACCAACCCTAGATGCTCCTTCAAATATGCAAAAGTTAGAGTACATGGTCATCAAGGGCTGCACGTTCAAACTAATCATGCAATTACCTCCGCCGTCCAAAACAATAGTGTAAACAGCTACGTGAGGGAAATATATGCCGGGAGCACAGAGCTGATTTGACTCTACTATTAAAGCTTCTTGACAACAACAAAAATGACTCCTGGAACCTGGATTCTTTTGAGAGAATAAAATTCGGTCGGCGCATGTAACGAGACTAAATTCCCGAAACGGCTTTGTTAATTATTATTTAGGGAACTAAAAAATTCCCACTCCATTTTCTCTGGTGTTGTTTGGTTCCCAGCCACATTTTGCCAAACCTAAGTTTAGGAAGGGTGGCTAAGAAATTTGGTGACATAAAATGTGGTAACAATTGGCAAAAAGTTTACTCTATGATAGATGGGCCATATGAATAATAAAGTATGGCAATTATAAAGTGTGACAAGAACCAACACATACAACACTCAGGCTTGCTAAAATAACCAAACACCCCCTTTGTCTTCTTCTTCCACTTGGGTGTCGCTGTAATCGACCAAGAAGTAGAGCCAAGACTGGTGGCTTAAGGTTAGAGGGTCTAATTGAGGTTACACCAGGAGAGTCTGAATAGTCACGAGAGCAAATGACCTATGTACTTCGTAGTATATAATCCCTATCCTATCCATATGTCAGAAATATAATGTATTGCACGGTCCTTTTAATCAGTTCGAACTTTGGTCTAGTTGCCTACTGCATCAATTCAATATGTCATCAAAGGTCTAGAGTTTAAATCCTAGCCAACACAGTATTAAAATAAATATATGCGGACACCCTAATCCACATTCTAGGCTCGTGAAGAAAAAGTCCACAACCTGTACGGGAGGGGGAGTGTCGGAAATATAATGTATTGCGCGGTCCTTTCCATCAGTTCAAACTTTTGGACTAGTTGGCTAGTGCATCTATTCAATACCATAATGTATCGGTGATTTCATAAGTGTTTCTTTCTAATAATTATCATGGAGAGAAGTGAGATGTGTTAAGATTTTAGGACGCATGGAGAGATGTGTGAGGAGTAAATCAAATTGCAGAAAGTTTTTTTTTTTTGAAAGATCCAGCAATTGCTGGCTTTTCATTGATATAGCAGGTAGAATAAATACAAATAGCTAACGGGCCAAGGATTAACCGAAAAGAAAAAAGAGCAAGCATCAAAGTGATGGAAAATTGAGACTCAAGGAGGATCCCAACTGAGCAGCTTCCTCAATATTTTGGCTCCGACAAACGCCCAGGCGCGGGCTTCGTCTTGGATGAGCTGCAAAATCTGCTGTACGGTCATACGTTTGTCCCGGAACACCCTGCTACAACGCTCCTTCCAAATCGACCAGGTGACGAGCATGAGCATTGTTTTGACAGCCTGCTGCTTCTCTGGAGGTGATGCGGTGACACTTGCCAGCCAGGCGTCGGGGACAGAGTTCGCGTTTTGCCAGGTTTGAGGGTGTAGACTGTCATGGCGTAGCCACGTCGAGGTTGCGATCCAGATGGCTTTGGACACAGGGCACTCAAGGAACAGATGAATGGCCGTTTTCAGAAATTGCAGAAAGTAGGAAAAAAAGTATCATATATACGGTGCGTACACGAAGTAGATGTGAGCCGCGCTACGACCATCGACTTCATCTTATCCGACTCCAAAAGACAAAACACAATCAGCAGAAATCGACCGGCATAGAAAGTTCTTCTTTCAGAAAAGAAAAAAAGAGACGCCAAAAGAGAGCACCAAACAACCATTGCGTATATACATCGCAATCAAGCTGGGAGAAAGGCTAGACCATGCAAGTTATTGCTCGAGGATTTTGTACACCTCAATCAGCTAAGGAACTGTGAGCCATCAGTTCTGAAGTGCAATTGCTGGCCACGAGGATAAAGTGTAAGGACACCATTTTCTGGTGTTTAATGACAGAGCAATGGGCCCTGTATGAGTTTTCCTACGTTGCATAATGTCCTCATCCATCCGGAAACCCAGGATGTCCGTACAAATGGCCATGTCCTAGTGACCGATGTGGTTGCGGATCAGCGAATCACACACGATTAATTTATCCCAAAACACACGGTTTAATTTCCACAACCGTCGCTATGAAAGTATGCATGGATGAGCGATAGGGTGTGCTATCGCACGGTTTATAAATCATGTGCGATGGGATACCATCGCACACGATTTGCCGGACAAATCATGTGTGATATAGTAGACATTGCATACGACTGTCTCAGATTTAATCGTGTGAGTTATTGTAAGATCACACACGTTTTTTCCGTCTTTCGTCACGTGTGTTGAAAAATAACACACGGTTAGATGCATTGAATTGTATGTGTTAGTCGCATTATTGCACATGTTTAATCACACTTTAACTATATGTGTGATGTGTCCCTGGTGAATTGGAAGTTGTAGTTGCACCTACTAGATGTACATGAGACATCATGCTGGAAAATGCAGCCCGCACCCCCACAATTCAACATTTCATCCACGGTAGCACGTCTCAATAATGATACAGTGAACGTTTCGTACACCATATGTGCATACATTGCGACATAGTCTCCACTCCTAGATATACAAATGAGAAAGATCCACAAAGAAGAGAAATAAGTTTTTCTTGGCAACGTCGATGTCTCCGTGATTGGTTCCAAATTATATAGCTGACAATTGTCTTCCCAAAATTCTAACGGTTGCCCTTGTAGTTACTTAATCTGTTCATAAGCTTCAGCTAACCATTTTATTCGCCATCGTGATATTTTGGTGATACCGTACACGATATTTTTAACAAAAAAGTGTGTTATGGCACAAAAAGCTCCCTCATGGTACCGTAGAACCGCCACTATTGTTAATTTCCCAGTGTGAGAATATAAACAAATAGAAACTGAAATTCAATAAATGAAAGTACACATGATTAGTGGACTTACCAAATAGTATGGTTGCACAGAGACCGTGTCCTACAGGAGAGGCGGAGAAGTAAGATAAGTCTTCCACACCTCGGCACCCCTTCCTTCTTGGTTATGTATCTGTCTGTATGTTATCATATGCCTATTATAAGACGGTAGTTAGAAATAAACATGTAAACATATTACAAATACCTAAACACATAATAAAATATGTGAAACATATAGCAAAAGTAGTAACGTAAAGATGTATAATAGCACACGGATTTGGTCTAACCCATCAACTTGTATATCATAACTAAACACATGGACTTGTAGAAAAAAAAAGGCAATGTCAAGATATTATTCTAACACAATCAACCTAACATACATAGAGAACCGAGTGTTGCTCAGATACTTAGGTCCCTCTTGGTGGAACAAGACTACTAAAGTTAAGTACTAGAGTACACATGATTGTTCACATTTACTTAGATTCAATTGGTATATAATCGGCGCTATTTTTTAGTGGTATGCACGTCACCAGCGAGGCGCCTTTGGTGAATTCGTCAGCCTTAATATATGGCAATTTGGCTATCGGAGTCTCATAGGAGTAGGGTGTGCGCGTGTGTTCATAGGGGAAGTGTACGTGCATGTTTCTGAGCGTCAATGTTTGTATTGTATCCTCAAATAACCTAACACATATATTATTACGATATGTAATTCTAACGATATATCTAACAAGGTCATTGGGTTGTACACAACAAAATAGTGTGCATCGGGCCTACAAATATATTGGATCTAACTCATTGATCCGGTCTAACCCGTTAAAATAGCTTAACACACTCGAGCTCATGAATATTCAAATTGAGTGCACCACACCTAACAATATTCTAACAATATGTCCTTGCTAATTGTGCTAATTAACAATACATACACCCTACAAAAAGAAATTAAACATGCATGCTAACAACGTATACCTTCTGTAGGGCGAGGACAAGTGGGCACCAGCTAACCAAATATGGTGGCCTTTGAGCCCAAAGTACAACGATGTCGCAGAGGGGTAGGGCGAGGACTAGCCAGCGCAATCGGAGGCGACACCTCTGGTCTTCGACAACACGTCTATGCACGTGAAGCCCGATAGAACCGGACAGCTAGACGAGTCCTCGGCCAACAAGCCAACAAGGACTTCATTGGCATTCAAGCAAGGGAAGCCTCAAGCAGATCACTAGCTTCCGCTTTGTTAACCAGGTGAGATTTTTGGGGCGCATGATGGTCCTAAAGTGGGGGTGACTGATGCATGAAATGAGATCAAATGGGTGCTACTGGTCCAAATATATACAAGAGAAGAAAAAAGGTAGGTTTGCCACAGATGGGCTCTTGAGAATTGGACCTGTGGTGAGACTGAATGCCGACGATTTATTTGAAGTGTAACCACCTGCTACTCTGCCGGTAAAATATGTTCGCCCCTAATTCAATCCCCATTGTCGTATTTTTCATGCCCATTGTCTAAACTCTCTTTGCAATATGTCTCGCAACACTTATTCATGGCCTCTTGGAAAGGGCAATGAAACTAGGACACTTCCAGCAGTGACGACTCCTATAGTCCTGCTTTCAACGAGGACTCTGGGGACTCGAACAACAACGACTCCATGACGCCTCCCTCCAGGCCTAACCTCGAATTCATCGTGTTTATGGAAGGGCCAAGGGAGTCGTCGGAGACAGACTCGAAGTTTGTGTATCTTTTAGTGACATGTGGTGTGGTGGCTTCGAGGTAAGTGGTAACATCTTTGGGTGTTGTCTACCTCCTGAGGATGTGTTGTGGTGGTGTGCGCTTCCCTCCTCTACCTGAGATTTACGCTCCATCAGAAACCTCATATTAACCTTCATTTAGAGTTGACACATTGGATTTTTTGCTTAGGTGTAAGAGAGAGAATGAAGAAATACAATGTTGTTGAGCCAAGCATTTTCTTTGCCCCCTGAGTGTTGGGGTGGTTTTGTAGGGGTTTTCTTGCTTTGCATCTAACAAAAACACAAGCCCTCTGTACATTTTATATTCTCCTTACTTAATGAAAAGGTAGAGCCCCTGCAGAAAAAAAAATGTTGTATTTCCTTAGTTGGGAGATGATATGTTAGAAATGAAGACGAGGCTAGTTCTCAGGTGCACCATACAGTAACACACTTTTTCACTAAATTTAACTAGTACTCCCTCTGTTTCATATTAATTGTTGTAGAAGTGAATGTATCTAGCGCCAAAATACGTCAAGATATATCCATTTCAACAACAGTTAATGTGGAACGGATGGAGTGTAATTGATAGGACCGACAAATAAAAGATAATGCATCCATCATGTATGTCACATTGTCACTATGGTCTCACTCCTAATGCTAGCACGCAGCCACACACCAAACAGACAAACTAGGGAAAAGAACACACGAACAAAAGCATCACGAGTTCAATTAGAAACATCAAGGTGTCACTGAGCGGCCTTTACATGCCAGAGCATCAGCCACTAGTGTGCATTCCTTCCAATGTTCTTCCTTCTTTTGTTTTCTTCCATGCATTGTGAATTTGTGATGGAGGTGGGATCGGAGTCGGAGAACCATGCATTATGCCCATTGCCATCAGCTGCAACACTGGGAATATTTCCCAACCGAACATGCTTCTTCCAACCGACAACAACTACCATCTTTCCCAGCTTCTTTTCTCGCCCTATATAAACCAGTGGCACGGGCTCTGTTCTTCACACCACAGCACCCACAACCAGCGCTCCGTCCTATCCTATGCATTGCAAATTCTTCAATTCCACTTCGTTCTTGAGCCGGAATAGCATCTATCCCGTGCCATCGTCTAGCTAGCTCTCGCTCCAACACACCGACCATCAGATCACCATGACTAATTCAGTTGTCGACCCGCCGCCACAGCTCCCCGCCGCTGGTGCCTGGGACTCCCTGTTCGCCGTCCAACAGCCCGCGAAATCTCGGCATGCGTCGGCGGCGATACCGTCCCCTGCCAAGAAGCCTGCCTACGGAGTCAAGCGGAACCTGGAGATGTGCACCGAGGCGCTCGGATGCGAGACCGGTGGCGTCGACGCCACCGCTTACGACGCCGACGAGGGTGTGACGAGGAAGAGGCGTGCTTGTGACGAAGCGGAAGAGGCGAAGGTGGAGCGGAAGGCACGCGTGCTGCCCCCGCCGCTGACGACGCTGGCGGCTGGCGCGACCCGCATGCGCATGGTCCACGAGCGGCGCGGCGGGCGGCTGGAGGTGTACGCGGTGCGGGCCTCCGGGATGGAGGCCGACCGGAGCGGCGGGCGCCTCCGCCTCCGCTTCCTCTCCTGCGACGGCTGCAATGCCGCCGTGTGCAGAAGCAGCAGCCAGCAAGAACCGCAAGAAGCAGAGGTGGAAGACGAGGCAGAGGAGGTCGATCAGCAGGAGAGGGTGGAGGAGTACGTGGTCGCCAAGTACATGCGCCGCCGGCGGTGCCTGAAGGTGGAAAGCGGCGCGACGGCGTTCATGGTGGCCATCGCCTGAACCACGATACTGACTGATTCGTGTCTGAATTAGCTTAGCTTTCTTCTTCCATCTCCAGTCCTCCACTTAGGACATATGACTAGGAGTTATGCCTAGGAGATGCTCGTGATGATCTCCAATATTTTTGGTGCCCGATTTGCTTCGGTTGCCTCTCGATTTTTAGTTCGACCAAGCTGCCCTTTTGTTGCTGCTGATTAAAAGTGGCACACGCTGTACATAGTAGCAGCAGTATTTGGTCGGCTTACATGTATTGAGTATGGTTTGAAATCCGTGTTTTATCATGAAAGAACATGTCTGTTTCCTACTCTTGACTCTCCTGCTATATTATTTGGTTCTACTCAGAGCACCAGGAGATGTGGAATCTCAAGAAAGCAGAATTAACAGTCAGGCCGTTTCAAAGTTTTGCACCCGTTTCATTTGAAGTGGCAGAATTTTGTCTAGGAGACAAGAGGATTCAGTACAGTGACGTTTCCAGGACAAAATGAGTATCTTCCATTTTTGGCCACGAGTTACAAGCTCCATCACTTTGGACTTTTCTTGAAACAATTTTTCACCTCGCTTTATAAATAAATCCATACGTCCGAATAGATAAAAAAAATGATAAGCGAACCTGAATATTGCTATTGGAGCCCGGACTCAAAGCAGCCATTAAAAAACGATCAGAAAACACATTTTGAAGTCTAAAAAATAAAATAAAAGGTATATAGGTTCATAACTTCGTATACACATGTTTAGCTAGCGACCCGCAGCGGCTAGGGTTCCGCGAGGCTGCCTCCGGCCTCTTCCTCCCCTCCCTCCCCCTCCTCCTCTAGCCGCCGCCGGCCCCCTCCGGCTCCTTCCTCCCCTCCCTCCCCCCCCCCCCCCCCCCCCAATTCTCTCACGACTGGTCGCCCCCCGCGCGGGCGACCGGCCACGCCGCTGGCCCCCCCTCCCCGGAGCTCCTCCGCCTTCCCTTCTCCTCCGTTGTCGTCGTCGGCGTGCGTCGCCGGCGGCACCCTGCTTCCCCCCCCCCCCCCCCCCCCTCGGCCGGCGTCCTCCTCGTGCGGGGCGACGCGGCGCCGGGCGGTGCTTTCAGGCGGCGGCGGTTCCGGCTTGACGGCCGGGTGGTGAGCGCGGCGGCGGCGCCGCCGTTGGTGGCGAGGGTGGCCAGGGCTGAGTCGGCCAGGGCCGTGCAGGCCCAGATCTGGGCCCGATCTGGGTCAGGGCAGACAGGCTCGACCCTGCTACTCAGTTGGACTGAAAAACGAAGCCTGTGACGGGAGTAGCGGCGACGGCGCCACCCCTGCTGCAGCGTGGCGGCGGGAGCTTCGCAGACCCGTCTAGGTCCGGCCGGGCCTTTGGTGCAGAACCACGGGTAGCGGCAGTGGTGGCCTACGTGCAGCAGCGTGGCGGCGAAGACTTCACGGGCCCAGCCAGGACCCGGCCGGGCCTCCCTGGCCTGGTGTGTCTCTGCTGTCTCGTCCGGTCGGCACCCGCCAACGGCGGTGGAGGAGTCCTCCAGGTGGTTGTGCTGCTGCCACCCTTCGGCTCCAATGGTGGCCTGGTGTGTTCATGCTTGCTGCGTCCAGTCGGCTACCGCCTATGGCGGTTGGCGGTGGAGGTTGTTCCCTCCCGCGTGGATGTGGTATTGCTGCTCCTTGTCTACGGCGGGCTCTCTTCAGTTCGGCCGGTCGCACAATGCTTGCCATGGTGATACGACGTTGGTGACTACACTTCCGTGGTGGCGTATGTTGATGGGTGGAAAGATGGATGGAGCGCTTCGGATTGTCCGGAGATGTGGTTTTTTGGGGGTCGGGAGAAATCCCTGTCATCTTGACACCGACGCGGTGACGCTCGTGAATGTCGCTGATCCTTCCTGAAGGGCGTCGGGTGTACCTCTTCCCCACTATCTGTAGCGTACCGGGGGAAACCCTAGGACCAGTTCGGACCAGTTCAGGCAGCATAGAGATCTCCCATCTGACTTTACAAATGGCCCTCTTACAAATACCTCGACCCACAGGCATTTCCTCACTCTAGTCAACTATGCATGTTAGGGATGGCTAGATCAGTAGATTGGGTGGCTAACACAGTGGCATGTGTGGCAAGCAATCCCAAACTTGATCAGCGAAAAGGGTAGAATGTCTAAAGTTCGATCACTTGTGTCTTCTTTCCATGTTGCGGAACAGGGCTTCTGATCGACTTTGTACAAGCACCACGGACGATCGACAAGGTCACGTTTTGGCACAAAGGCAACGCATTTCGTAAGAGCACCACCATTGACGAGCCGAGGACGAACAAGCATGCGGCAAGGTGCGATGTGCCCATCGATGTCTACCACTCTAGCACGAGGCAACGCATGTGCGGTAGACGATCAAGCTCTGGCAGAACAAACCATTACAGAGGAACGAACAAGGGGAAAGGTGGTTCTACGATTTTCTCTCGTTCAGGTCAACTTTTAGCTCGTGAGCGGAGGAGCTGGAGCACTCGTGCTCGGGCCGGCCGTACCGGTTTTCGGCCACCATTCCATGGGCAGGCCGTGCTGTATTGCTACTGCGTGTCAGGACGTTGACTTTCTTCTGCGCAAGATGCATTGTCGGAATACAGACATCCACAATCATACTTAATACTAGCAAAATGTCCATGCGTTGCAACGGTCACAAAATAAATCAAGATAATATTCACAATCCTAGAAACATTTTAATTTTCTAAATAGAAATTTGAAACTATACACTGTTCACTATACTTAGATCTGTACATTTGTCATTTTTATGTAGCTCAAACCCCAAATTATTTTGTATTGAAAATTTTCAACTTGACGTCATCCCCACCTTCCTCCAGTATCTCACTGGCAGTCCCTCGTGAGTGCGGCACGCACCTTTTTCTTTGTTTCGGAGCGGGGGTTGTAGTATATCATTGAGAACGTGCATGAATTATTTCAGATTTTTTTGGAACATTTAAATATGTTTTTTGAATTTTTCAAAATTATGGGATCACTGGAGCTCGGGAGCACGAAATCTCCACTCCCAATCAACATACCACTACTATTAGTTTATTAGTTCACAGAACATATATAGCAGATTTGAAGTTTACTTGTGTAAGGTAATGCCATGGACATGTTTTCAAGCAGAAGTACACTGGACGCAATAATCAGTGAATAGAGATTCTGCCCCTTGTGCCTAGCAAAGTCCTAACTACCTTGACATAGCAAGCTCATCTTAATTTTCACCCTAAGCATCTTGACACAGCCAAAGCAATAATCTCAGAGCATGTCGAGAGTATGAGCATACAAAATAACAGCAGTATGTAGCGACTCACAATTGCAATGTCACTATTGGGATGAAAAGAAAGAAAAAGGGAAGTTTACCTTGTTGGAATATCATCGAACACAGAAGAGAGGTTCGGCCGACCTGCAACCGCCTACTACGGATACTGCGTTGTCCACCTAGGGTCCACACGCACTGTTTCAGATCATCATGTTTGACCACGTCGTACTTCGAGGGCTGCCGGGAAGAGGGGCTGAAACTTGACCATCCACCACAATTGGAGGTCTCTGGAACTATGCGGTGATGAGGGTGTTCCAGGTAAGGATGGGATTTGGTTAACCATTTATCTTTTGGATTCGAACCTAAATAACCATTTTGGGTAAAGGGATTAAATAGGTTAACCATTAGGTTAATTAGGTTAGAAAAGGTTAACCGTTGGTTATTTAGATTCGAACCATTATACAGCATGATAAATATTCGCAAAGTTTAGCTTGCTCACCCGAACGCTAGTTGCAAAAAATAATGCCATGACCTTTCATGAAAAACTAAGAATTAAAGAATGACATAAACTACTATCTGGCAGAAACTATTCCTTGGATGGATACACAGCTAGCATCACATACCCAGGTCAGAACCTGACCTAACACAACACACAAAACAGAGAGCTAGCTCTCAAATCTTTCCTTCCGAAAAGTTCTACCAAAGTGTGATACAATTCAATATGTGATACAATTTGTTACCGCATTGCTATATCTGACAGTCTTAGCTATTTCAGAAAATAGGACAGGATTCATCAGGTAAAAAGCCAACTTTTTGTAGCATAATCTTGTATATTACAGCACCCAGATTATTAGCTAACTAGCAAAACCTTTCATCTATATACAGCAGCAGGGCATACAATACGTACTTGCATTTTTTCTGAAATAATCTCCGGAACCTGGTTGTACATCTATCCATGGTTGGACACACACAAACACCAAAAGGTCCATACCATACTAGCTAGAGTCAGATCATACTCAATTGCTCAGCTTCTTCTCCTACTATTTAGTATACCCGGCCGGAACTAGCTAGTAGACCATGTATTGCTCAGCTTCTTCTCCTACTACTAGATGACCCGTTGCGCCACTGGCGCAAAGGCCGGAAGCAAGACACTATTGTGGCCATAAGTTTTATCCATGATTGACATTTCATTTTAATAGAAGTAAGAATTGCCTTTTCAGCCTTAAATTGGCGATCTATTTGACATATATCATGTGTTAAGGATGGTGATATGGTGAACGACAGAGCAACATCTACACTGTTTCACAAATGTTAATAAGCCACAATAGATTCCTTACAATACCGTTTTAAGTTTTAACTCAGTAGGCTATATCACAAATGTTAATAAGCCACGCCATTGGTAAATGCCGGAAGTAAATACTGTGAATATTGCCACGACGCTATTGCCGCCATAGGACACTTAAGTGAGAATTCACCACTGAATATATAATCTGACTCGTTGCGATTACCTGTTTCTATGGCCTTAAGCTTCTAAGTTGATTCAAATGTAAGGTGGCTCAAGTCGGAGATTATAGCCTGTATGGGAGTGAGGTTTTCTAAAGTTATCTTGCAAATGCGATGACCGAAATCACAAGTGTTGTGTATGAAGTCATTATAGGACCTGGTAACCTCATTCAGCTGGGTAGCCTTTTTCTCAATCTTTTCATCTCTTTCGGCTGCTGAAGAAGAACTTCATTTATTTTTTATTTTTCTACATATCAGTGTAGCTGCAATTCGTGAGGACCTTCTTCTCAACAATCACCATATACTTAATTGCATCGATTGCATGGGTCATATATGCAAGGGGTGGAAGGTGCATCTTCTTCATCATAACTTCCAACAAGACGGTAGTCAGTATCTCAATGCTCTCCATCAAGCCCCTACCAAGGAGTGCGGGAGATATGAGTTGTCTGGATTAAACCAACGGAAGTGAACTGATCTCAGAAACAAAAACATGTACGCAGCAACTGTTATTTTCAATAAGAGAATATCTCAGATATGAGTTCATAACTAAGGTCTACCCTACCATAATACACTAAAAAAAGAGAATCATACTAATCATTTGCCTACTCTATAACCATTTAAACCAGTGGCGTTACATACTCACGATAACAACCTAGAGTCTATCAAAAACACTCTGAAAAACATCTCACATGGAGCAACATCACGTTGGGCATTCTTTCTTATTCCTCTCTGGTTATGGTCCCATGGAGAAACCCTCCCAGTCCTGACAAAGCTGGATGAACAACATAGTTACCGTGGGGTAAACAACATATAACCTTTATGCAAAAAAAACACATCAATAATCAAGCAGTTCTCAGTAATCAGCTCATCATCAATCGTAATCAGCTTGAAAGGATATATCAGCACAGACCAGCAGGACACTGCACATCTCCAGAGCACTCGGCATCTTGATCTCTTTCAGTTATTCGAAACGCCAGTCGGCTTGATCATCGCCAACGACCTCATGGCTAGTGACTGTCAGCAGAAAGGTAAAAATGTTACTTAACCTTCATGTAGACGAAGCTCAAGTCACCTGAACTTCTTATGCCCATCAATGTTCATACAGACATAACTTCCCTTAAACGCAAACCAACACGCCACAAGCAACCAAGATATGGATATTACAGTATAAGTGTAGTTGACAACTCAATACCCAATAAAAGTGAAAATAGCTCCCCTAAAGAAACAGGAAGGGGATATCTATGACAGAAGGTAAGTACGGATGGTACATATGGTCTATTTAGACAGAAAAAGAAAATCGGAAAAAGGAAACATCAAGCCCACCATCCACTCGACCTTAATTACAAATAAATAGCAAGAATCTAAAACCTACTTAATTAGGAAGGAGAAGAAAAAAATGTAAGCTATAAAAGTAACTTTCTTGAGATATATAATACAGAAAACTTTGCACTGAAGGTTAAGAATCTGCATAATATCACTACTACAACAAGTCAAACTTTACACTGAAGGTGTACCAAGAAGAGATGCCAGCGTTGGTTTGAAGGAAAGCATGTTTTTCTAAATTTGGTGTCAATACATTCAAAAGAAATATTGTTGCTTCGCGTATCATATTTCTTGTCAACAGAAGAAGACACATAAGGCAGAGAGATACGGCCAAATCTAACAGTTAAATGTGCAAAACGAATACAATTCAAAAGCATAAGCGTGCATTGTTCAGGTGGATTCAGAGAAAGCCTCGGTGCAAGGTTTCAGAGACAGCCTCTGAAGTATACGCTGAACACTGAAGAGAACAAGCCACACAGGATTTCAGATATAAGATGAAAAATAAGAAATCGCTAGCTACATGAAAAGGAAAAAACTGAAAGCACATTTCCACTGGTGAGTTAATCTTTGCTCAATTTTCTCGTTGCCTAACGGGCTTTGGATACACTTCCCCACTAAAATCTGAACGTACAGGAATATCAATTATGTTGATTTTTAGTACTTAAGTTCTGGATGTGTGTTTGCTCACTATAGTGATTCATCTCTCTCTCCAGATTATTAGAGTCCATTATTTTTCACTACACAACTCGATACTCGGTCATTCATATCCATAAAGAAGTTCATAAGCACAAAACAAAACAGTATGTCATATAAGAATGTAAAAGCAAGTCACATATGCAATCGCTGCACCGAAAAAGGACAGACCCAAGTGCACAGAGGCTCCCACACAAGGTGGGGTTTGGGGAGGGATTATATGAACCTAGTCTTACCCCTGCAAAGTGCAGTGCAGGGAGGCTGGTTCGAACCCAGGACGTCTTGGCACAAGTGGGGAGGACCTCACCACTGCACCAAGGCCTGCCCTCATGCAATCGCTGCACCACAATCGGAAAAAGGAAACATCAAGCCCACCATCCACTCGACCTTAATTACAAATAAATAGCAAGAATCTAAAACCTACTTAATCAGAAAGTAGAAGGAAAAAAATGTAAGCTATAAAAGTAACTTTCTTGAGGTATACAATACAGAAAACTTTGCACTGAAGGTTAAGAATCTGCATAATATCACTACAACAGCAAGTCAAACTTTGCATTGAAGGTGTACCAAGAAGAGATGCCAGCGTTGGTTTGAAGGAAAGCATGTTTTTCCAAATTTGGTATGCAAGCATCAGTATCAAGAATTGTAGTGAGACAGTCATTTATAAAGGGCCTCGTTGGACTAAGAATTCAAGGGCCTCACTGGACTAAGAGCTTGTCAGTTTGTAACAGGAAAGAGGATAACTCAGAAGCTCATAGCTGACAGACCAAAACTTTCATCTTCCATACCAGCTTCTCAATATCAAAAGCATGTCACTGGCTTTTCCTACCTAATTGGCAGTACCTGTATCTGCACAGCTTTGAAGGTGGAAAGCAGAAAAAACAGAAGAATGAGGAGATGTAGAGCACTATACCTAATCCCAATTAAATGGGCGCACGCGTATTTCCATTTAAAAAAGAATTTCAAAGAGATGGTGACCCTTGAATGAATCCGTGAAAACTTGGCCAGATTTCTTTTATCAAAAAATGCAAGGCTGAGAAAATGAGCGTAAGTAAATTGGCAAATAGAAGTGCACTGTAGGAATCTCAAATCACTGTATGGAGGTGTTTCAGTACACACTGGACATAATCAACTATTTCACTAATTCAATTCTAAAGTAACAATCATCCATGTGTACAATGAGCAATGTAAATGGACTGGAATCACATCCAGTATCCAAAACATATAGAGAAGGCATGGAACCTATAATATAACCAAAAGAAGGATGACAAAAGTCAGATCATAAACTATATAATTTAGCAAGATAGCTTAAAAAATGGCCAGTCAGATCATAAATCGTCAGGCAGCAAGAATGTGTGTGGGGGTGTCACTGAACTGAACATTTAACCATGTTTTTTATAGATTAGTGTCTCTAAACTGAACTGAACATGAACAAACGAAGTGCATAAAAGAACATAAAACCAAGCATTGACAATGTAAGACTGGTTAAGCAAACCTGAACAAACAATGGGATCCATTAGTGCCAATCTTCCTAGTATCAAGCTCCTCCTCCTCAGAAACCCTTGTATCTATGATCCCTATCATAGGGTAATTTTGTGTTCCATAGCCTGACATTGAACAAATGATAATTAGATTTAACATGGTGGTTTGTTTATCATAATACTTAAGATAAAAAAATATAATGGCTCAATAACCTACTCAGCTGATCTGATCAATTATCCAGTAGCTGCACCCGCGGTCATAACCTACAAATTCAAGTACAACACCATAAAATTCACTATGGTGCACACCTTGGTCCCGCAGGCTCAATCAAACAAAAGAACCATGTTCGTAAAAAATTTCAAAACTCAATTCTTCAGCAGCAATATTTTGCATCTGTGTTATCGTGCTTCTTGTTAACTCAAGCGCACACAACTGCTGTCCTCTGCCCTTGCTGCGAGTTGCCACCATGACCAAGCACCAATGAACCAAGAAAAATATTAACCTACACCAAAGACACAACAAATAAATTATTTAACCCCATTCAGCTCCAAAAAAAATCATGATAGTTCAAACGAATTCATAGGAAGGAAGAGATGATTCTCGAAGATGTGTGTTGCTATAAACTGATCCATTAGTTAAAGAGAAGCACCTAATACACATTATACGCCTCAATTAAACAATAGAGAACTGTTTAAAAAACTCCCACGTGAATCTGAATTAGACAAAATCCTGGAATTACCTCTAAATCTACCATCCTCAGTTAAACAGCTCTATCTAAATATGCAAAATCAAATCTGCAAGAAAGAACAAAGGTTTCGACACTGAGAATAACATAGGGAGAAGAATAAGATGCCCACAACAAGAAATACATCAATATCTCCTGTTTTAGGCCAGATCATTGGAGGGCCAGATCATTGGAGGGATAGACTTTTCAGATAAATGACCAAATACGCTATTGTGTAGATTACTTTTCAGAGCTATTGAATAGATCAATCTTCACCTACAACCTGGGATTAAATTAAAAGAGTATAGTGGAAGAGAGAGAGGAGGAAATGACCTTCACCAAATCAAGTGGTCGGGGGCCTAGAGCCAAGCCTGTGCAAAATCAACATCTTCCTGCCAATCATACAAAAACCTCTACAAAATCAAACGGGATACAAAGTCAAAATAGAATGAAGAACAAAGTGCACAGCTCGTGGACATCGTCCTCCTAAACTCTCTGGTCCAGAGAGCATTTCCTTCACCAAATCAAGTGGTCGGGGGGCTAGAGCCAAGCCTGTGCAAAATCAACATCTTCCCTTGGATCTCACTTCCTGCCAATCATACAAAAACCTCTACAAAATCAAACGGGATACAAAGTCAAAATAGAATGAAGAACAAAGTGCACAGCTCGTGGACATCGTCCTCCTAAACTCTCTGGTCCAGAGAGCTTCACCATGGGGAGAGGCACTTCCAGCTCCTCCATGGCCGTCCTCCTCAAATCCTAACCTGAGCAAGCAAACGAGAAAGAGAGGGGATCGGGACTCACCAAAACATAGAGGATGGGCGTGCTGCTGGCAGTGGAGGACGCTCCGTCCTGCCTTCTCCTCCATCTCGCCCACGGCCCACATCAGCTCCGTCTGCCGACCGGTTCCTCTAGATGCGGGGATGATTCACCTCTCACGTAACTAATTTGGGAAAGAGGAACTCCATATTAGAAGCCAGAGAGAGGGAGCCCCGAATCTCACCCCATATGCAACCAACGATAAAATCAGAAATAAATAGATAAAAAAAGAAACGGAAGAGGAAAAGAGAAGAAATAGAAAAATCTCACAATGACGCCGACCGCCGCCGTCGTCGTGCTCTGCCTCCTCTTCGCCCACTCCGACCGCCGCCGCCGTCGTGCTCCTTCTACTCCCGCTACTCCCACCGTCCTCCTCGCCGCCAGGTCGCCGACTGTCCGATCCGCCGTCGAGCCGAGCGCCTGGTCCTACGCAACGCCGCCATCCTCTAGGGTTTGAGTGGGGCTCCGCCATGGGATCTGCAGAGGAGCAGGCGGGTATGTTGAGAGGTGGTCGTCGGGGCTGGGGCTTGCCGGAACTGGCCGGGATCTGCCGGAGATGGGGGGATCGAGAGAAGTGGGGAGGGTGAGACGGGGGCGCGGGTCGCGGGGCGACAGGTGAGGTCTGCTCCCGCTGCCAACCGCCGCCGCCATCCGCCGCCACCGCTCGGTGCCGCCAACCGCCGCCGCCGTCCGCTGCCGCCGCCTCTGCTCGCTTCCGCCAACCGCCGACGGCGCTCGCGGCCGTTGCCGTCCCTGCCACTCGCTGGGCTGGGGCTCCGCCGCTGCTGGGATTCGAAAACATGAGGCGGAGCAGCGGACGAGCTGGGAGGGGCGAGCTAGAGCTGTGAGGGGCGGGCGGCGGCCCGAGCTAGAGGAGAAAGGAGGCACGGGAGTGGAGGAGAGAGCAGGCACGGGATTGGGGAGGAGAGCGAGCGGGGATTGGGCTAGGGTTTCATCTCGGGCCCGAGTTTTGTGTCGCTGCGGTGAGAAGGAAAAAAAGGAGTGAGACGCGAGCAGCATGTCTCGCCCACTGATCCGTGGACCATTGGACCCATCGGTCATGGACTATTGAGATGTTACTATTCATTTAAACAGGTGAAAAAAGTTTTGACCGCATCTAACGGGCCAAGTGAAAACAGCGCATTGGTTCACCCTATTCACCTGCCATCGGATGGACCAGGACGACGCGAAGGGGCAAACCGGGGGCAACAGCCGGGTAGTCTAGGATCCTTTATAAGAGTAATTAAGTATACCCAGCCATACTAGCTAGTAGGTCAATCTGACTAACTCGATTCAGTAGAACAGAGAAAGGCTTAAACTTTCAGGGAACTCAAATCAACTACGACCGTGAGCACGTGTCGTCCGCGTCCGGAACGACGGCCGGAGATCGAGTCTAAGATGGAAAATACGGAGAAGGATCGTTGGAGGAGCACCCGGACGCCAGGATGAGAGAAGCCGACACCGACGCCTGCGGAGGCCGTCGGCGAGTCATCCCAAAGGCGGGAGATGGGACCGGGACATCTGGGAGCGGGAAGGGCACGCGAAGCCGACGGGCGGAGAGGTCGGTGGGGAGAGAGAAGGGCAGGCGGTGCGGCAGAGGGGCGGACAGAGTGGTGGCTCGTCGCGGTGGAGACGTACGGGCGGAAGCGGTGCTCGTCCAGTTCAGGAGGCACGCGTGCGGGGTTAACCCTTGGTCTAAAGGGGATCGAACCGTTTGGACCTAAATTATTTTGCGGTTAACCAGTTGGCCCATTGGACTCATTTTTGGGTTAGGTTAACCGAACCTTTGGTTAAACGGAAACCAAGTCCCACCGATAGTTCTAGGCTCTGATGGAGGAGGAGGACGTGAGCACGGTGGAGAGCGTGGAATCTGCGGCGGGAGTTCGCCACGCTATGGGAGGAGCCGCGCCGTGCCCAGTAACCGCTCCAGGAGGAAGAGCGCCGGGTGCTCCATATGCAACGAGAAGTTCGGGTCCAAGGTGCGCGGCGGTGGTGGCAGTAGCCAGTAGCCATTGGAGAGGTTGTGGGATCGGGGCCGCGGCGCTGGGTCGGATTGGGGAGGATTTTGGGTCGCGTCTCTGTGTGTTCATCGAAGCGGTACAGGGGCTAAAAAGCAAATTTTGAAACTTCAATACTGGATTGCGGGTTGATTTTTCTAAATCAGGGGGGCTAAAATGAAAACCGTCACGATGTATGACTACCTCCAATTACAATTTAACAGTAAAAGATTTAGCGAGCGAGGCGTTTTGGCTTCCGAGCTTATATACTCCTGCCATATTAAAAAATCTGAAAAAATAGTAAATCTTTTTCAAAAATTCTAAAATTTTTTGGTTATGAACATATACATATTTTCTGCCTTCGTGTGAAATTTAGTAAAGAAATGACATTTGTGCGGCTCTGTGCAAAAAGACAAATCCAGTAACCAAAATGAGATTTAAAAATATCTTTCAGAGCAGCAATTTTGTATTTTTTGCTTAGAGCATACAAAATGTCATTTTATTACGAAATTTTACACGAAGGCAGAAAACATGTATATGTTCGTCACCAAAAACTTTCAGATTTTTTTGAAAAGATTTACTATTTTTTTCGGTTTTGTTAATATGGCAGGAGCATATGAGCTCGGGAGCCAAAGTGGATTTCATAGATTTAGCCAGATATAATGCGTGAAAGTAAAATCAATGGGCGATACATAGCATCCCAAATACAACTACATTAGCAGTTCCACAAATTCTATCCAGGAAAAAACTAGAAACCTCAAGCTCGCGCTTTGTGCGTTGGGGCAACTTTCAGATATTAAAAATATTTTTTATAAGACTGAAGTAGATAATATTTCCTCCGTTTCAAAATATTTTATGTCAATTAGACCACATAAAGACTAAAATGAATGAACTTACACAGTACAACATGTCTAGGTATATATATGAACCAAATGCCATTTATTTTATGATGGAGAGCATATTACTTTGAAAAGACATAGGAAAAGAAAAGAAAAATGGACTAAAAGCATGTTGAAGAGAGAACTAAAAGGAGGCGAAATAGTAACAAATAGTCCTTATTAATCATATGACTACCGACATATGGTCTTGTACACGTTGTCTATGTCTCAAATTCCAAAAGTGATGCTCCGTATATTGAGTTATTTTTAGGTCCCTTGTGGCCTTGTTCTTCTGGTGGAGCATTGGTGTAAAAAAGAAACATGGTTGAGAAAAAATGAGACATGACTTGTCTATCAAAAGAGCGAGGAGGCTTAACGATCTAATAAGAGCATCTCCAATAGACGCGCTTCGGCGCGGCGCGCTATATTTCCTTTGCAGCGCCAAAAAGGCGTTTTTGCGCGCGGGGCGCCGGTTTTGCTTTTCCAGCAGCGCTATATTTTAGCGCGCCGAAACGCAGCGCTCCAGCAGACGCCCAAAAACCGCAGCGCGCGCGGCAAGCACAAACAAGATTTGTACTTCAACATACAACCAAGAAGATCAACCATACGCACAATTAAATCAACAATAAATAGTTCAATTATTATTACAACACAAATAAATAGTTCATCACACAATAAATAAATAGTTCATACAACAATAATAAATAGTTCAATTATTACAACACAAATAAATAGTTCATACAACAATAGAATGCATAGTTCACCAACTCATTGTTGCCCATTCCATGCCCACCACTCCTCGATGAGATCTTTTTGAAGTTCCGTATGCGTTTCATTGCGTCGAATGGCATGATAAGATGCAACAAACCGGGCCACCCTCTCCGCCCTCCTCCGCACTCGCACGGGATGACCCATCAACTCATAGTGGGTGTAGTCTAAATCTTGCCCCCGCTCATTCTCGATGATCATGTTATGCATGATCACACAAGCGGTCATGATGTACCAAAGCATGTCTTGATCCCAAAATCTAGCCGGCCCTCTGACAATAGCAAATTGGGCTTGCAAAATCCCAAATGCTCTCTCCACATCTTTCCTAGCCGCCGCTTGAGCATTGTGGAAATCAAGCTCTTTTTTACCTTGCGGATTCTTAACCGGCTTGACAAATGTTTGCCACTTTGGGTAGATGCCATCCGCAAGATAATAGCCATAGTTGTATGTATGGCCATTTGCTACAAACTCCACCGGATGAGTCTGACCTTTTGCAATCTTATTCATGAGTGGTGACCGTTGAACAATGTTGATGTCATTGAGAGATCCGGGCATACCAAAAAAAGCATGCCAAATCCAAGTCTCATGATCGGCCACCGCTTCAAGAATTATAGTTGAATCTTTTTTGTGGCCTTGGAATTGTCCATGCCAAGCCGCGGGACAGTTTTTCCAACTCCAGTGCATACAATCAATAGAGCCAAGCATACCTGGGAATCCCCGAGCGGCGTTGTGCTCCAGAAGCCTAGCCGTGTCTGCAGCATTGGGAGCTCTCAAATATTCTGTACCAAAAACTTGCACAACTCCAACTGCAAACCGCTTGACACACATGATGGCTTGACTCTCACCCATGGCCAAGTGGTCATCAACTAAATCCGCCGGAATACCGTATGCCAACATACGTAAAGCGGCGGTCACCTTTTGAAAGGTGCTATGCCCGAGCTCTCCGGCGGCATTCCTCCTCTGCTGAAAAAACCGGTCATGCCTCGCCAATTTCTCCGCAATGTGCCTAAACAACTCGATGCTCATTCTAAAGCGGCGCCGGAAATATGACTCGGGGTATATGGGATGATCCACAAAATAGTGTCTCATCAACTATTGTCAGCCTCGATCCTCTCCCTCCTTAATTTCTGACGACCGAAAACTGAACCACCATGCTTCGGTTTTTTGTTAGCATGGATAGCTAGGAGCATTGCAATGTCCTCCTCCTCTTGAATATCGAATTCTTCGTCGGAAGAATCGTATGATTTACTCATCTACAAAATTTATTCAATCTACTATAAAACTACAAACTAGCAATGCACAAAATTCGTTTAGCAAATTTACACCGAATTCATACCTTTTGCAAGTGTTTTCTCAAACACCTTGCGAGCATGGAGGTGCAGCCGGCCGCCGTCCGCTGTTCGGTGGAGCTTCTGCGCCCTCGGGCGGCGAAGGGGTGGCGGCGAGTTGGCGGCGGAGGGGTGACAGCGAGGCGGCGAAGACGCCCTGCCGAGGGACGGCGGAAGCCTCGACGGCGTCGGTGACGGCGGCGCCCAAATCAACGCCGCGGCGAAGTCTGCACGTCCATAGAAGCGGCGGCGCACTGAGGAGCGGCGGGAGCGCCGGCGGCAGCGCTGGGTCGCCGGAGAAAAATGGGGGGAAGAGGTGCGGGCGGCGGCGCGAGCGACGGTTGGAGGAGTTTCGCGCGCTCGAGCTTTTCCCCGCGCGCTAGACGGCACGCTGGAGGTTTGACGCCGACTGTACCGCTTCGTCCAGCGCGCTGGACGAATATACCGCACAGCGATTTTATCGCGCGCGCGTCCGCTGGAGCACGAAAAACGGCCCCGCGCGCGGCAAAGGACCGGTATATGGCGCGCGCGGCGTTTATGCAGCCGCTGTTGGAGATGCTCTAATATCTTGAAACAAAAACACCACACTCCCTAGTAACTACTAGTTGTTTAAACTTCTTAAGAAGGTATTTGGCAAGATCTCGTGCAATATAAGTATGTTGGCTCCAAAGCGATGTCGTTGGTTTATTCAAAACCTAGGGGATTTTTTTGAGATGGATTGATGAATTATATTTAGGAACCTTTACCACTATAAGGACGGATCACAAATAAGATTTTGGCCGGATCGGTAGCTAGGAAGGCATGTCTTCGTATATCCAACTTCCTTTCACATCGTGCGTAACAGGCATGTTAGAATGCAAGAAACTTTTGGGTACATGACATTTAGGTGGGACTTGATTGGGCCTAGGCCCACGACGTTTTGCCTGGTTAGTGTCCCGCCAGATGTCAGAAGGATAAGATTATTCATGCTGGACCTTACACCAACATGGGAAGTTCTGGATCAACTCTATGGGCCCCTTTGTTTGGGCTGCGGATTCTGAGATTCTGCTGGGAATCCTGATTCCTCAGAATCAGCTGTGATTTTGGATTCCTGAGAATTAGAAGTTGTCTGTTTGTTTACCCTGTTGAAACTGAGAATTAGAAGTTGTATGTTTGTTTACCTTGCTGTTGGACAGCTTTAAGAGTTGTAATTCTTGTAAAATGTCTGCTACGTCCTTGCCTCGTGAAGGTTTATGTCCGAGTTTTTCAGTGTAATGACAATTGTGCACGTGATTTAGGCACAAAGTACGACATCCAATATATTTGATATTAACAAAATATATCATGGTCTTCTGAACTCATGTTCCTTGTTGACTCAAGGCCATAATTTTGCACAAGAGTGTCATGCAATCTATCAAAGACCGGCCTATACATCCTAAACATGGCATAGCAATCTTTGTTTGTACTCAAATTTTCAGTAACCCACTGTTGACCGGTCATGACAGGAACTCTCCTAATTCTTTTGGTTAAAAACTTCTCACCGTACATCACAGCAACATGTGCAGCTCGCATGTAGTAATTTCTCCTTTCCCTTCTTGCCGCAGCTGCTACCATTTCAGAATTAATTCCGTCCTCATCACTACTACTTGTGCTCATCTACAAAAGATGGCCACAATCAGCCCACAACCATAACGACCACACAAGGAAAAGTAAATATACAATTCGAAATTGAAACCACATAGCATAGAAAATGTCATAGTTTTACATGGAAATAAGGTAAATGAATGTCAAGATACATGGCCATGATGAGCACAGAAGGTGAAAAGCAATGCGAATGAGTACAAGGAAACTAATCTAGTTCTTCCTACGGTCCTCATACATCCTCCTAAGCCAATTCATCTTGCCTACGGTAGTCTTCATAGCATAAAAAAAGGTACGATTCTCTAGCTTAGCAAACAATTTAGTTGCTATGTAGTACTCATCACTTCCTTCAGTTGCACCACATTTCACAACTTCTTCCATAATCGCTTCAATTTCAGTAACAATGGTTTTTTTACTCTCTGCCACCGATTGATCCTCATTAATCATATGGTCAACCATACGCTTGAAATCGCGTTGCACAGGATTCTTCCTTTTTGGGTTCTCCAGCTGTCCACCGCCCCTCTTTGCAGGTCCTGGAGTAATCTGCACTTCACTCTCATCTTCTTCATCTTCAATACTATGAACATCTACACCCTCTGCAGCACCGAACCAGAAACAGTACCAGGCATGACTGAACTTTCTCCAGTAACAAGAACATTCTCAAACATCCTACTCGTCTCATCCAAATGTTCAGGCCCATGTTTACGAAGCTAACAACTCCTTGTTTACCTAAAAATAAAATAGTTGGCAAACATTAGGACAACTATTGCGAAATTACTTACAAGAACAATGATAAATGAAATTCAGGAGAACGTACATCTCCCATTTTCTTCCACCACCCATCATCAGCTACCGCAGTGTTTGCTTCATAATTCCAACCTAGTCCTGTTGTTTTGTTCTTAAAAATGTGCCAGTTGGTGTATTCCTTCTTCATACTGTCCCATTTATTTTTGAATTGTTGTTTGTTATAGTCTCTCCCTGTTTTGCTCAAGAAACCAGCAGCTAGGTTCTTGTAACCAACGGGACTAAGAAATTTCAGAGGCCTATTCCCCTTGTCCTTTTCAATAACACACAATTTGCAAAAAACATCAGTAGCTTCTGCATCCCAAATTGCTTTTTCTTTTGCCATCTATATATGCAAGGTATAGAATATATTAACAAAAGTACATACAAGAAATTACTCTTTTGTCATCTACATATGATTTTTCTTTTGCATTCACAGGCAAGAAATTGGCACAACAAAATTGTCCAGGACAACAAATTGGCACACAGCAAAAACTAGTACATAACCATCACTCCAGTACATTATCAAGGCTACACATTTGCTAATGGAACCAGAGACACTTAATCATGCAAGAAAATATCCTCACAAAATCTGGAGGGTTGGCAGCGAATTCAAACCAATAGATCCAGATTTGAATGCTTACCTCGGCTCACTGGCTGCGGGTCGCGGGCGAAGAAGTCGGGGCTGCCGGTCGAGGTGGCCGCTCGGCGCGGACGATGAGCAGGGGCAGGCACGAACGGAGAGCAGGGGCGGACGCGGCGCGAACGGCGAGCAGGGGCGAGCGCGGACGGCGAGCAGGGGTGGGCGCGGCGCGAACGGCAACCAGGGGCGAGCGCGGACCGAGAGGAGGGGCGGGCGCGGCGCGAACGGCGAGCAGGGGCTGGCGCGGACGGAGAGCAGGGACGGCGCGGCGCAGACGACCCTTCAGGCAGAGAGCACGGCGTCGGCGGCCGGAAATCCGGTGTGGCGGCGGTGACGAACCCTAGATGGGTATCGTAGGAGACATGAGGAAGAGGAGAGAAAGGAAACGGGGGAGGAGAGAGGAGTCGGGGCTGAGAGGAGAAAATAAATGGGGAGATACCGGTTCGGCCTCAGAATCGCGGGAATCATCCTTTTCGCTGCTTCCAACTTCTCTGCCGCTTTGTGTGTAATTTTGAGAATCGATTGTACGAAAGCCCATAGCCAAAGCGGGTTGTTTGGTTCAGATTCTAATTTTGGAATGCCGAGAATCCTGGAATCAAGAAGCGCAGCCCAAACAAAGGGGACCTATGTACCAGACTGTTGTTCATTGCGGTACTCTGGTTAACAGTAAAAGAATTACAAACTGAAAATAACGGTAAAAGTTAAGATCTTCCCTTGGTACATTGCAAAGAAGTTATTCTATACTACTATTAAACAAGCGAACATGAGTTTTGCTAAGCGCACCCCACCTAATATACACACAACAGCATGGAGCAACTTTAGCCTCACGATCAGGCCCACTAATTTGAAGCTAACCGTCCAGATAATAACTAACCATCACTAAAAGTGTGCTTAGCAATTTAAGGAGGCAGACGAAAACTCTGCCTCAACAGTGCATCATCCAAATTATAGTTTTGGTCATGAATCATTGCATACTTCTATTTGTGCGTGCATTTGGTGTGCAAGGGAAGGTTAAACAAGAAATAATGGTAGTATGTTTTGGCAAACTGGCTGCATTTTTTATGTTCTTGGGAATGAGCGAAAATTGCACTTTTGTGTGCAGGAATGTGGAGCAAGTCTTGAGAATATCTGTCCATATTATCATTCAAAATATCAACAAGTATGCACAATTTACCGCATTACAATTTTGCCTAGCCAGATCTAGAGATAAAGAGGTGTTTGTTGCTGTCGTGTCCAAAATTTGTTGTTCCCTCCTAATGATATGTATGTCCTGTAATAAGCAGTAGAGTCAGGGTCATCATTTACGGATGTTGGATTCATTGAAGCATGTGTTGAGGCATGGCAGAGGTCGCTTGTGTTGCTGCTCTAAACAGGGCAGCTGCTTGTGTGTCTTTGTGTTCCACCAATTCATCATGACTTAGTTGCTATAAATTATAAGTATTATAGAGACACATTCCATTATATACTCTACACTAACATTATGCATGAACATTATGTACGAACTTTCTCAATTCTTGAATACTTGTTCTTCGGTGTTATTTTGCACACAACAAGTGAAGTACATTTACACTATGATGCAAATGTAATTACTCTGTTCTACGTATTGTTCTTTCTATGAGAACAAACACATGTGGTAGGATGAGGGTCTTATCCGTCGCGAGCCTTGACAGTTTGAACGACACCATAAAGGCGATGCTCTATAGCTCATATGGGCCGAACATATCATTAGTTATTTATAGGTTGTATGATTTTTGTAATAACGAAAATAAATATATATTATTTTGTAAGTTGTATGATTTTTAGTTCTGTTATGTATATCAATGGAATTACTCATCTTTTACTTCTTGGATAAACTTTCTATGAATTTTACGTATTGACATGTCCAGATTTTCATCTACTGCTCTCATGTGTTAGAAATAGTTGTTTTCGGTGTATTGTTTATTGTTAAGAAGCAAAAAAAAGTTTATGTAAGCTGATTTTTTTATGATACGCACATGTGTAGTTTGAATTAAACTCATTTCTTATTTTCTTTTCTATTTCTTTTTTTTGATGTGGTTATATGCTGAATGTGAAGTGAAGATGGTTTAGTAGTGAGATGTAACTTTGTTCCACGAAGATCATAGGATAGCGTGAGATCAAACTTTCTTACAAGAAGATCATAGATGACACAATCGACCCTACTATAGCAGGGTCATATGTAAATTTCATTGCTGAAAACATGTCATATGTAAATTTTGTTGACACACGAACACGTCATGTGTACCCGCGGTGCCGAGGGAGATGCTCCGCAACTCACTCCGCGGGAGGCTCGTCGGAAGCGCGATACACAAGACAATCCGGCGGGCGCTTTTGTAGACCCGAAACCCCGCTCGTCCGGAAGGGATCCATTCAGGGCGGCGCGGTGGCTATGGACTGCTCTAGGTCGGCCTGACCGCCCCTAGAGCCTCGTGGATTCGTAGCCTCCAATATTGAAGAACGACGAAGAACGAGAAGAAAGATACAAGGGAGAGGGATAAAAAGTAGATGAACACGAAGAAGTAGTAGATGTGTTTGTTCGATTGGTCGGCACCCTCGTATATAAGGGCGGCTGGACTTCCCGTACAAGGAAAGGTTTGGATTCACGTCCAAAACCCTAATTAGGGCCCAATTCGGATGGACTAGTCCGAACTTTCCAAAACTGTTCGGTTTAAACCTGACTGCATCTTGCGGGTCATTTTCGTGTTAGTAAACGACCTCTAATCAAAATCTCGCAGAAGACAAAGTTATTCGTCTCGAAAAAACGAAGAACTTTCATGTTATACGTTTTTCCATTTGACTTCATCTGGACCGTCTAAATTCAGTCGGAAGCAATTCGATTCGTTTTTCAGCCTTTGCAAATGCTACTCGCCCGAGGACAGAGCATGTCTATGGTAGGGCGGGTCTGACCAGCGCATTTGCCTGCTCGCTCAAAGACAGAGTATTTTGGCTCCACAGATTGCATATGACCTCGGATTGAGATGATCCAAAAACCAAAGTTGTTTGTCTCGATAATACGCACAACTTTCGTTCACATTATTTTCTCATTTGAGGTCATTTTGATATCATCTCTTTTTGAGCCAAAATCAGCTGTCAACACATGCCCCCCTGTTTTTTTGGCAAAGCTAGCGTGCCAAAAATAACTTGCACCATTATTGTTCTAAGGACGATGTCAACACTCCATCGGCCATATGTTCTTAGGGCGATAATAATTTATCGGCCATATATGCTAAGAGCGATATGTATGTTTATCGGCCATATGTGCGTTTTTAAGCCTCTTGCCATACACTCGGGTAGAATTTCTTCAAGTAACCTCCATTAAGGGCCCGAGGCAATATCAACCCTCCATCCGTAGATTCCACCAAATATGAGTTTCCAGGCACAACTCTCACGATTTTAAAAGGACCCTCCCAGCTCGGAGACCACTTGCCAAATTTCTTGTCCTTCGAACCGACCGGCAAGATTACCTTCCAGACGAGATCACCAACCTGAAAACTTTTCAGCTTCACCTTCTTGTTATAAGCCTTGGCTACCCGTAATTTGTCCCTCTCAATGTCCTTCAATGCCGTCAAACGTTTATCGGCAACCTCGTCGATGTTGTCCATCATCAAATTGTGAAAATCAACTGCCGATAAACCATCTTGTTTGGCGATTCTCAATGCAGCCAGATTTACCTCAACGGGCAAAACGGCTTCTTGCCCATATACCAACTCATATGGCGTTACTTTGGTTGCACCGTGCCGTGAAATCCTGTGTGCCCACAATACTTCGGATAGCACCTCATGCCACCTCCTCGGATATTCATCGACCTTCTTCTTAATGAGCCGAATCAATGTCTTGTTGCTAGATTCGGCCTGTCCATTGGCTTGGGCATAATAAGGAGATGAATTGAGCATCTTTATACCATATGATTCGGCGAATTCTTTCACTTCTTTCGCCATAAATGATGTACCTTGATCTGTAGTCAATGTCTGTGGCACACCGAATCTATGAATAATGTGCTCAGTTATAAATTTGATTACCTCCTTATGTGTCATATTCCGGAGAGGTACTGCTTCAGACCACTTGGTAAAATAATCGGTGGCCACCAACACGAACCGATGCCCTTTCGAGGACGCAGGATGAATCATGCCAATAAAATCCAATCCCCATCCCCTGAATGGCCACGGCTTCACAATAGGATGTAGCATAGCAGCAGGTGCCAATTGGATGTCCCCGAACTTCTGACAAGACTCACACCCCTTATAATACTTGAAGCAATCATTAATCATCGTCGGCCAATAAAATCCAGCACGCCGTAGTAACCACTTCATCTTGTGAGCCGACTGATGTGTACCGCATTATACCTTCATGTACCTCTCCCATGGCAACTCTTGCTTGATCTTCATCTAGACACTTCAGGAGAATGCCATCCACCGTTCGGCGATATAAATCATTGTCCAGCAACGTATATTTGAATGCCAACCGCCGAACAGCCTTGTCCGTCCTCTTGCTAGGATCCTGCAAGTATTCAATAATGGGTCTCCTCCAATCTCCTTGTATACCTGCACTAGGCCCTTCATTAGCAGCCGAATCAATGGGGGTCAATTCGGCTTCGGATATTGCAGCAAAAGCAAACATCGGCTTATAAGAACGATGAAACGCGCCACGGCTGACGTGATAGCCAGATGCTTGTTGTGCCAAATCATTTGCAACACTATTATCCTGCCTAGATATATGAGAAATATTGAAGTAATCCAAAGTAGAAATTATGTCTAAGCATTTATCAAGATACATGTTAAGTGATCCGTCGATGCACTG